>VZSV01000186.1:249342-271461 GCA_013398735.1 Nothocercus julius | reverse complement strand
TCTAAATTAATCATAGGCTGCTTCCCCAATTTCAATATGGAGATGGCGAGCGGGTCGCAATTATTAATGAGCCCGCAGGCTGCACGGTGGCGCTTGGGGCCGAGCGGCGGTGGCGGCAGCCCGCGGCAAGCAGCGTGGCATCTCCTTCCCGAGGCGTGCGAAATTCGCGTGCACAAAGGCTCCTCCTTATCTAGGCGCCGGCTAAATAAATAAATAAAGGCTTTTGTTTGCCGGGCTGCTCGCACATGGCTGTTTTGACTAAACCCGCGCCGTGTTATGTGCAGTTTACAGAGAGGGAGAAGAAGGATGGGGGGGAGGAGGGAGAGGGAAAGAGGAGGGGGGAGATGCCCAAAGGCGCTACCTGCTCCAGTGCGGATGCTCCTCAGCTGCAGCCTCCTTGGGGCCGGGTGATGCTTGCCCTGGGGTGTGTGGGGGGGAGACATTAAAAGATGAAAAATAAAAATAACGCAAGGCCGTAAGCTTTGCCCTCGCCCGACACCAGCCTTGCGACAGGAGGCTTGGCGCGCTGCCAGCGCTTCGCCCGCGACGCCGGGGCAGGAGGAGCGGTGACAACATGGCCGATGGTTGGTCTCCGCTCCCAGCTCGTGCTGGGAAGCAGCCGCTCTCCCGGGGCCGCCGAGGTTTATCCCTGCGCATCCCTGCCCGTGCGAAAATAAAGGTGATGGCTCTTAGGGTTTAAGAACGACAGTAGCCCTTTATCTTACTCTTCTTTCTTTTTCCTTTCTGTTATGTGAGCTGTCTATTTTATATAATTTAAATGCTAGGTTTGGAAAAAAAAAAAAAAAGAATAGCAATAGGTGTATTTTATGGGGCTGCGTTTTTAGAGCCGTTATCAGTGAGGAGCAGTAAAAGGAGGGAGGAGGACGCCAGGACCGCGGGAGCAGGGACCGCCGAGAGGATAACAAAGAGTCAGGTGCAGCCCCGCGCGTGCAGCCTGCGCGGGTGCTCGGGTCTGCGTTCCTCCTGTTCTTCAATATTACTTTTTAACATTCCTGTCATGGGCTAAATGGGAAGATAGAAAAGCAAAAGTCCAATTGCTAATTGCAGCTAGCAGGCTTTGAAAAACAGGCGTGTGTTGTGCCAGGCACTGTTGCTGGAGTGACGGGTGAGCAGGTACCATCCAGCTCGGTGGGGTAACACTGTTTAAAGATACGTCTGCCTTTCCTTTATTCCTTTTTTTTTTTTTTTTTTCCTCCAAAATAGTCTGCTGCTTCATTGTCTGAAGGTAAAATCCCCATAACGTGTTTTTGCAAGTTTGCCACGTTAGATAAGAGCGTGACTTTGATGTCTTGATGCGGTTTTGAAGCGAAACAAAGCGGGGCAAAGGCAGTGATTTCAACTACAGTGAGAAAAAAGGGCAGGATGATCAGGATATGATAAACAACGCTGAAAAAAAAATGGCAGGAGAATAATGTTTACTTTTGAATGCGTGGCCTGCTGCCAGGTTGGCGCTGGTTTTTAGGTTAGCAGAGGTTGGAGGAAGGGCCAGACTGAGGCGTGGCGAGCTGCTGTCAAGGAAAAAAAAAAGGTCTGCAAATTGCTGCTCTCAGCTTTTTTCTCTTCTCTCTTCCATCCCTCCTCCTCCTCTCCCCCTCTTACCCCCCCCACCCCCCAAAAAAAAAAGAGGCAGTGCTTTCTCTTAAGGCTATTAAAAATGATGCAGAATTTTAACCATCTGCTGTGCTGGGTGCTCTGCGCTGCACAGTGCCGCAAAGCTGCGTTTATCCAAAGGAAAGAAATACACGACTCTCAATTTTGAAAAATGTATTATTGAAGCATTGAAATATTGCCCGAAGCAGCATCTTTAAGGAAGGGGAGGGTATTTTAAACTGGGGTTTGAGAAATAGGCACTAGCAAAATTGTAGTGATTTCAGGAAACAGCCTGTCCTTAACCAGTGCAGGACGAGCAAATGGCAGTTTTCCTTAAAGGGCTTCAGGTGTTAAAATGCAACGTGTTAGTGCTGTGGAAACGTAGTGAGAGCGAGCAGTGTGACAGTCAAGAAATGGGCAGGGAACTGCTAATTTTTGTATTCGAATGACTCTGTAAAGGATTTCTGTTGAAGTGTGTGGGACAGCTGAAGGCAGCAAAGTCGCTTCTTGCACTTGTCCGGCTCCTTATGTGTGTGCAGGAGTGCAGTTACTTAACGAGTAATATGGAGCCTGGTGGAGAAATCCTAGTGCTGCTGTGGCATCAGTAACTGTGTTCGTATGGCCAGTTCACAAAGGAAAAATATTTCTGATGATAATAGGTGGAAAAAAAATGCTTTTGAAGTGGTGAAGTTTAAAGAAGAAAATAGCAGGAACCTTACATGTGGTATTCTTACTTCTCATAAATTATATTAACTGTTTAAGTGCCATGAAGAGCTTTTTTTTTTTTTTTAATATCTGTAGATCAGAATCTAAATGTTTATTTGGAGTAAGAAAATTAAGAAAGGCAAAGGATATTGCATGGTAATTCAACTAGATATTTATGAACAATTAGCCAGTTTTTGGAAAGGAGATTGTAATGACGTATTGGAGGCATACGGCTGCTTTGAAAATGCTGTATCAGACTTTATTTTTTTTCTCTAAAGATCTCTGAATCCTGGCTTGTTAGCTGCAGCCACTGGTTATTCTTTGTTACTGGGAGCGCTGTGTTTTATTTAAGTGAAACATCTACAGTCTGTAACTGAGCATTAAGAGAGGCTGCTGTTACCTTCAGAAACCAACACAGGGCCTGGTTAAACCTCTTTACCTTTCCAGTAGAAGTCCCAGAAGACTGTGATAGATGTCTTGCGCGCCAGGTAAGTGTTTTATTTGTAAAACTGGGGGGCGGGGGCTGCATTTTGTCACCTGTTGCCTGTGAGAGCAAGGGGGACGTGGCGAGGGGGAGCGGTGCTGCCCGTGCGGGATGGGCTTCGACCTCACGGTTTGTCATGTCACTACTGCGCCATGGGGAAAACAAGCCCTTATTCCCCCCCCCACCACCACCTTTGCTTATAGGTGCTATATTAAATTGTACAGTACGTTTGCTTCAGATCGTGCCAGAGAGGCACAAGGAGGTGTTTAGTCACATTTTGGATGCAGTAGTGGCAGAAAACAGTACGGGATCCATGGGCTGGATGTTTAAGGGAATAGTCCTTGTAATTGAAGGCAGCCTAAATCCCCAAATGGCATCCAGGACATTAAATATCTGTTCAGTTCTTGTCTGGCTGTTATCTGCTGAATATATTTCCTTTCTTGCAAGGTCTTCAGTATAGCTGGGGATGTTGGCGGTGTTTTCTTTCTTACTCCTCGTCAGTCCTTCCCCCCCATCGCCCAGTTAACCCTTGGCTTTCTGTTCCCTCCCTTTCTTGCAAAATATTGGCATAAATACGAACACAAAGAGCCTGGAGTGAGCAAGCTATTGTGGCACAGGACATGTAGATGGAAAGGTTTTGTGGGGTGCATCTTACAGACCAGTAAAACACTAACATGCTGATGTTTTCCCACTGGGATTTTGCATTTGGATTTTCAAATCCAAATCCACCAGGGAACTTCAGTACAGTGCAAGACCCATGTATTGACTAATGTGCTGTAGTGCAAAGAAAAAAGGATTTTTTACATGAATAAGCATGTACATGAGCACTACAGTACTGATACTGTTCTGAAAGTTAATTGTATTTTACTGTATGCATGGTGTACAGCAAGCACGCTTTATCTAAGCCTGCATTTTGCAGGCTGCAAGGTTTCAAATTTGCATGTGGGTAACCACTTAGGATTTGGGACTATATAAAATTGTGAACATCTCTACCAGTAGTGAGAGTGCACGTAAATATTTTTTTCTGTGGTTTGAAAGCATACGTGAACAAATACTTAATAGATGCTGGGATCACAAGATGGTTTTTGATTCAGTGTTATTTTATATACTACCTATAATATGTGTTGTCGTCACAGCATAATATATCTTTTTACAACATTTTAATTTAGTAACCAGTTTGTTCTTTCAGCAAACAAAAAGGCATGAAGCTGTGGATTCTGGTTACATGCATAGTTCTAAATTTAAGTAAGCCAGCAGTTTATTTTAATGTTACAGTCCTGATGATAGTTGAACAATAATATCTTTATTTGTGCTGTTGTTTACAAAAATTAAGATTAGATGGCTTAACCCTAAATGCTGTATTTTTGGTTTGTTTTGAATGCTGGAGATGATTATTTGAAAATAAGTGTTTTTCCTGAGACACTGAGAAATAAAAAGTTGTTTCTATTACTGTGTATTTATATTCAATATTGTATGGTTAAATATGTGAAATGTAGTATAATTGCAGTATCATGTAAATAATAAACCAAGCCTGTAGATGATATGATACGCAAAACTCTATAGCAACCATCAATTTCTATAACATTCTTTGTATGCCAAATTACTGATAAAATAAATTGCATGAAATATAGTAACGTTAAGGACATGTTGAGTGATGCACACTATGCAGTTTCGTTCTGATTGTGATAGAGTGAACTAAATCTTTGATAGTCTGGGTATTGCTCTGAGTAACGTGTAAGCTGGGAAAGCTTTGCTCAAATATTACTTTCTTTTATAAAGTCTGAGTAGAACCGATCAGCTCCATTTTAAATCTGAACCCCAGTGATAAAGAAGGGAACCTCTGGAGCTCCTTTCTAAGCTGCCTGCGTTGGTATCTATTGCTACCATATGATGCATAGGTTTGTCAGAGCATATTCTGAAAAGCCTCTGATTTGTTTTTCTTTTTTTTTCCCTTACCAATGAAGGTGATGTTATATTAAATCCTATAAAAGAATTGAGGGTTGGATTATTCTGTCAACACAGAACACCTTTTAATGATATTTCTCATGGTTTGAATACAGCACCAAATCAGGCCCGCCACATTTCTTTGAGATGAAACAGAAAATAGAAATGTACAAATATATAAATTCATGTTTTGTTTTTTTTTTTTGTTTTTTTCTTAATCTGCATAATTAAATCAGTAATGCGGTATCTGGTGTCCATTAAAAATGTATTTTTTCAGTGCCTGGCTTAGAAAGTATCTCATGGTCAGTGGAAAAAAATGAGGAAGAGGAGGGTGTGGCCGGAGAGCCTGGCCGAGCAGATGGGGCTGCTGGAGGCTGCGCTTTGGGAGAGGCCGCCCGTGATCGTTGCGCAGCGAAGACATCTTCTAGGTAAAACAAGACCATTTTTATCAGAAGTCAAGCGGGCGTACAATCCTGTTGACTTCTTAATTCGGATGGTGGGTGGTCGCTTGTTTTCACTTAAGGGTGGCGGTTTTGTGTGCCTCTTGTCTTGCCTCAAATTGCTCAACTCGTTCATCACGATTCATGACAAAATGCACAAAAATCAGTTTCAACTCTTTTAAAGTAATAAGGAAAATGATGCGATGCTTTCTTTATTGCAAATATCCATCAAGGGACCGATCCTTTAGAGAGTAAACTCTAAAACATATCTCTACCCCCTTCTTAATTTTGCTTTCCATGCAGAACACTGCAGTATTAGCCCCTAAATGGGCTCATATACTCACAGATATTTCCCCCTGTAGTTCCTTACATTATCACTGCAGTTACAGGATCACAAAGCTTGGGATAAGATTTTAAGTAAAAACTCGTTATGGATGAGACTTCAAGAATATTTCCAGTAAAACCACACATTTGAAGACATAACCCACATTTGTTATGATGGTTATTTGCTAATAAGGGTTACTTACATTCCTAATTCTGTGTAATAGATTTTAAAGCTTTTTTTTTTTTTTTTTTTTCTTGTAGTGGCCAGATTTTATGACTCCTTTTTTTCCTCTGCTGTTGCAAATGTTATTTAAGCATCTTGAACGTGTGACTGTTTTACTGGCATAACGAGCGAAAGTGGAGCTGAATAAACTTCTTCTGTAGTATAACCACGCACAGGTGTGGTTACAGAATCTGTTCCCTCATCTCCTCTTTTATATTTGAGCTCATCATCTCTTAATTATGTATCCTTATTTTCCTTTGAAGAGCAGTAGTGTGTGGGTTGCGGTGAGGTATTATCACAGTTTGGGTGAGCTGTTAGCCACAAGACTGAAGGCTACGTGGAGCAAACCACCGTACAAGTGGCAGTATCCCAGGATCTGACACACATCTTGGAATCTCTCGTAATTATTAAATGGTTTTTGCAAATAAGAATGTGTGGATGGGGAAAAAAGATAATCAAGAAGAAAACACAGTTATTTGGTAAAAGAGTATGTAAATTATAATTTCAGAGTTCCTTATTCCTATTAATGTTCCTATTAATGGGGAGGGGGACAGAGCAGGTGGCAAAGTCAAGATAGATATTTCTGACTGTTTTTGTTAAGTTTGAGTGATGCCTTGATAGTGTTGTATCAGGCACCGTAACTTAGATGATTATATATTTCATTTTTGTTGGAGTGAACTTCTCCATTTTTTTTTGCAATTACTTTTGGCCAGAGAAGGCCTTTCAATATAGAAATTATTGCGCTGGACCAGATCTGCAACCTAGAAAATACTTTGTTTCTTTGACAGTTTTTACAAATTGTTGATGGTAGGAGATTATAGGACTAAGAGGACCATCACTCGATTCTTGTGGATCCCCTGTGCTTTGTGGAAGGCGGGCCAAGTAGATCCCTTGCCAAAGGTTTTGTAGTGGCTTTGCGCAAGGATCTTCCCAGCCCTTCCAGCAGACAATCCTATTTCAAGCTGTAATATTCTGGTAGGCTGTACGTGGATCCGTATTCTCTCAGAATCCCACTGAGATCTCTAAATGATGCACTGTGGCACTGATTTTCACATGCTGAGCCTGCACTTTGTAAAATAATACGTCGTAATATTCCCATGGTTTTAACTTACTGCTTATTTAATTTAACTGAATGGTCTCCTGTTTGAGATTGGGAATAGATGAAAAAGACTACAGTTCTGACTTTCAAAGTACGTGTCTTTGCCATGTTCCCTGTTGCTCATGTGCTCGCTAGAATAAATAGTTTAATCATTTGTATGGTCTTATATGGGGGGGTCTTTCTGTGAAATGAATCACTGTAGCCACCTGCCCTTGCATTGCTGCTACCTCTGGGCTTTTCAGGCGGTGCAGGGAAGGAACCCGGAGAGCACTCTCCAGGAAGGTATTTCCCTGGCAGGTCTGCACCGAGAGCGTGATGCTTTCAGTGCTGTATTTTATGCTTCTTCCTGTGCGTCGTAGCATTCGTCTTTTCTGACATTGCTGCACGTACACGAAAGCTTTCACTGACTTTCTCTGATGGCTCCTACGTCTTTTCCCTCTGCTGAGAATGTCTTAGTGTGACTTACTTAATTGTCAAAACTAAAAGTTTTTTATCACACTGATTCATTTACAGTCAACTTTGTTAAACCCCCTGAGTAGCCCAAATACATGGCAATCATTTGTCAGTTTTGCCACTTCACTATATAGCTGTTTTTCGTGACCATTAATTAATGTTAAAAGCTGATGCAAGCATGCATTCTACAGGCATCAACTGCTAACCATTTTCTACTTAAATTGTCTCTTTATTCCTACATTTTGCTCTTGGCTGCTTAGCTAATTTTTAATCATGACTCTTACTCTGTCATGATTATTCTGTTTTCTTTATGGCCTTTATGAGTCACATTATCAAAGCACTTTTGAAAGGCCAAATAAATAACAATTTCTTCTGCGGATTCATTCCAAGTTAAAAAAGACATTTCATTATGTTAGCAATGCTGCTTTTTTCTCCATTATGGAATCGTTGCTTAGGCATTAAGGTTATAATGTTTTTAAGTAGCCTTCTAGCCAGTTGGCTAAATGCTAGAATTCACTGGCTGGTAATCTGGCTCATTTGTCGCAATTTCCAAGGGGTGTTCTCACTCCTGGTAGAAGAGGGTGTCTTTTTTTGGGGGGGATGTGGGGGGGAAAACATTGGCTTCAACCAGTGTTTGAGCTTCTTCATAACTCTTGCAGGTGTATCTAGTCCTCTGAGTGGCTTGCTTTTTAACTTCGTTATTTCGGCACTCTGGTTTGATGTGTGCTGCTCTCTCTTCCTTACCCAAGTGTGGATTAATGGCATTTGAAGTCTAGCAGGAAGACGCAAGTACAGTTTGATCACTTGCATATCACGGTATTTCAACTGCTTCCACCCTGCATTAAACCCGATAACTTCTTTTGAGCTACGGGTTTGTCTCTGGGTTTGTCCTGATTTCTGAGTACCTGGAGAGGAAGAGGTACAGTCAGGAGTAAGAGGTAGGATCAATATTGCTCCTCTCCCAGGATGGTCTGTACAGGAGTTCTGTGCCACAAATTCAAGCTTCCTTCTGCTGTTTTCTTCTTTTAGAGAAGGAAATCTTCTTCCACTTAAAACGTCGTATTATTTCCTATCTTGGATCTCAGTAGTTCTGCTGTGTGATGTGAAGGTTAAGCAGAACACGAAAATGAAAAACCAGGAGGAATAGTCTCAAGTTTTTGTTGGGAGGACTAGTGGTTATACAGCCTTTTATTTTAATATGTAAACAAATAATCTATTCCAGATCAGGAACCCAGCTAACAAGAAGCGCTAACGTGCTCATATGTACAGGGTGAGAAAGGGTGAGTTTACTACTTTGCGTGACTAAATATCTCAAGGTCATAATTGACCATTATCTTTTCTGCAGTGTTTTTCCTCCTCTTTATTCACTCCCTTTATTTCCCAGTACTATTTTAGACTTACCAGACAACTGTTGTACAGTCTTCCTGCTTCCAAAATATGTCAATAAATTGGTTCTAATCCTTTTAATAAACCTTATGCTTCTAATCGCCCCTTACAATACTACTTAAGTATATTCTTTGTATGAGCTGTTTCGAATCAGGGCTTTTGGACTTTGGAAGAGATACCCCTTTGCCTCAACCTATTATAAAGCTTTTTTTCTGTATATAATTTGTCCTTGCCCACGTACTTCTCCTCCTTCTGTTATTCTTCATTTCTGACTGATCACCCGCCTGCGGGGCAAATACTGCCCATCGTGGTGCAAGCAGATGCAGATTTGGAAGTTTCTTCTCTTACACTTGGACTCTTCCAAGGTCGTTGTGAGCTGTCTGGCCTGAACTCCATGCTTCCCAATGGGACATGTACGCTAGGCAGGGTTTCTCCAATCCGTTTTCTGCCCAGCAGTAGGTTTCCCTCTCTGCCTGCCCTTTCCTGCTAGAGAAAGGAAAGATCAGAAACAGGCGCTAGGAACAGCAGGGATAGGTAAGGAAGGAAGCGATTCTTTTCACAAGGGATAACCCAGTAAAGCAAGTGCAATGCTATTCTTTTTTGGGGGGGCAGAGGGGAACGATCCTTGATTTCACCATCTTGTCTACTTCGATTCTTTTAAATCTGTTCAAGATGCAAAAGGGAGAAGGTAATTCTCACTCTGCCTTACTGCTCATGCCTGTCACTGGAGGAGGGCGGCCTAGCAGAGGAGAGGAGGGAGCAGGAGCTGGGATCTCCCGGCAGGCCAGTGAGTTGGGGCAAGGATGGAACGGCTACGGTGCAGCGCGCTAGCAAACAGGCCCTGATGCCTCCCGGATGTTATAGGCGTTGCATAAGACCATTTTGTTATTAATATATTTTGTTATAAAATGTTAAAAATAAGCACGTGACAGAAGGCTGCCCGCCAACAGCACGTGCCTGTTTCACGTGGGTGCTCCTAGCCAGCCAGCAGCATGCCCTCGAATAGACATTTTCCCTCTCTTTCCCCTTTGTTTCTTCTTCACTAGTGAACTATTCTAGATTTAGCAATAATGTCCTACACTAGCTAGTACTCCTTCTACATGTTGCCACATTTCTGGCTACCTTAAGATACCAAATTTATAACAGCTCCAAAAGATACCGCTTTTTACTAACCATTTTATGACCATTTTGTAAATTGACTCAGAACTTTTCAGAAGGAAATGTAGAAGAATCGTACTGAGGCAATGGCGTTTGTTTAAGATATTTCAACAGCTTTAAAAAAACAACTTCAAAACAGCCGGCTGTGTGTGCAGCAATTAACCCGTGTCTGCAAGGAAGGCCACACACAAATTTTGCAGGCTTTTTTTTTCTTTTTCTTTTTTTTTTTTTTTTATTGTTCTTTTTAATTATATATTGTTTGATTAATCTAAAGATATCCTTCTCTACTCAGATTACCACCTCACAGTCTGTATTTTCCAATAACATTTTTTTTTTTTTTTTTTTTTTTTTTTTTTCCTTGAGAAATAACTTGTCAACGAGCCAGTTAAGGTGTCTCAATTTAAAAGGGAGGGAAAAAAAAAAAAAAAGGAAAAGTCGAGTGATTTAGTGACTGGTGAGAGCTGCCACTGGCTCGAGCTCCATCCCCGGGGACGTGACCTTTTTAATCCTCTTTAGTTAATGTATTGGTGATCTTTACTTAGGCAGAGTAAACAGTGCTGTTGGGCACAAAGGGGAGGTCGCGCTCCCGGCATTACGCCTGACCCCGGGTCGCGGCCTTTGTTCCCCTCTCAATGGGAATTGCTCTCCCAGGGCCTCCGAAAAATGGAGAACTAATTTGGGCGCGTGCGGGCAGCGAGTGGCGGCGGCGGCGCCCCCGAGGAGGTAGCAGGGCCCGGGGCGAGGGGCAGCCCATCAGCTCGCTGCTCGACGGGGCCTGCCTCACTTCGTCCTTTCCCAAGGAAAACGTCTTCCTCGGGAAATAAGATTCCCCTCTTCTCAGCCTCCGACGTTATTCTTGTCCCATTTCCCTGCACTTTTCCAAGGGAAGAAACATGAGATCAGTGAAAATTGCTTATTTGTTTTTTTTCTCCCAAAAGAAAGAATCCGCACGGCAACTGCAGAATTAAAGCCAGGCCTATGAGGCCATCGTTGACCTCAAAACCCCCATCTTTTTTCAGCTCGGGAGATTTCCCAAGCTGAAATTTCCCCCCCACACACTTCATAACCTTTTCTTTGTGTTGCACCGCTTTGTGTGCACGCACAGAAAGGGAGAATCTCAGCCCGTGCTCTACGTAGCCAGGGCGAAGCTGAGCATGGGGCACGAGGCCGCAGCGAACGCTCGGCACCAGTTTCACGTGCCAGTGCTGGGTTTTGCCTCCAAAGGGTGGCAAAATGGCAGGAGGGTTTTTAGTCGCTGTGGCCAGCGGACGTGGATAATTTATGTCAGCTACCGCATGTTTATACGGAAAGCTTGCTATAGAAAAACTGCCATGTTTCTCGGCGGGATGTTTATTATTTTTCATCTCAGAGCGCTGTTCTTTGTGCAGCAGGCAAATCTGCAAAGTCAAATGACAGATCGTAAAATAATTACTCAGACTGTAAACACATCTTCCACAAATGTACAGCTTTTCCACAGTTCTTCCATCCAAAAAAAAAAAAAAAAAAAATTAAAAAAGCCCCTAATTGCTGATGACAACCAAGCTGTCCAAAACACAGCAGCGTTTGCCCGACACGAGCCCTGGCTTGGGGTGCCCTCCTGCAATCGCTGCCCCGAGTCTTCCTCTGGACCCGTTTTGGGTGGCCGCGGGGAGGCACGGGGGCCATGCCCTGTTTTCCGTGGCCGCGGGGAGGCACGGGGGCCATCCCGGCTCTCCAGCCTGCCGGTCCGTGCTCGCGCCTGGTGCGGCTGCCCGGGAGGCGCGAGGCTGCGCGTGGCGGCCGCCGTGCGTGGCAGCATCGCCCGCTCCCGTGTCTCAAACGCAGGTATTCGCTGCTGCAGATGTGCTCTGCGCTCTCTTTTTCTCTCTCCCTCTCCCAAGTTCAATTTATTTGGTTTGCCAGATTTCTTTTACTTCAAGTAAAATATTACATCTCTTTCCCCCCGTTTTTTTTTTTTTTGGACCTTGTTGTATTATTTAAACAAACACTTCCAGCCATCTACTCTTAGGTTTAAAATGGAGGTTCCGTAATTCAGCAAAATAACCGATTTATGCAAAAGCCGCGGCAAAACGGTTCAGGCGTCTTTCCCTCTTAATGAAAACTTGCATTCAGAGCTGAGCCAAAGGGACAGCACAGAGTTAGAGCGTAAGCAGCAAGTAGCCCTGAATACAAGCAATACTGAAACCAACCCTTCTGCTTTCTTTATTCGTTATTTTGAATTCCCTCAGTACACCAGCGTTACATTTGAAGGGAAGCCAGGTGGGAAAGTTATACATCTTATAGCCATTTGATGTGATAATGTTATTTTTATAGGACAATATTTTAACATGCATATACACCTCCCTTGTGTTAGGAGGTTGGAATTAAAACACTGACTAATGAAAATATAAGATCCATCGCCTTTCACTGAGTGCTTTTCAATGCTAATATTTCTTTTCTGGTAGTTGCTGGATTTCCAAGACTAAAGCATGCGTCAGTGCAATGTCGGTTAGGGTCATTTTCTTTTTTCTTTTTGCCGGGAAGCGTTGATACGGTTGTGCTTTGCTTGGAGTCGGAGTGCTGTAGGAGAATTTTCAAATGAGAAGAACTGCTTGGGGGAAAAAAAAAAAAAAAAAAAGTGAGGAAAACATCCAGCCGACAGTAAATATGTAAAATGTTCATATTTTCTGAAAACAAGTATTTGAACCTTAACAATAAATACAGCTAGTGTCTGCTTGAAATAAAAACTACTTTTTTTCCAAGTGTATGCTAGATTATCATCACCTTGTATGTCGAAATGATTTTAAGAGGTAGCGGTAGAAATAATTCTCCTGAAAGCTTCATCTTGAATGGGGCTTTTTAGAGGTTTTCTGCTTTGTGTGTACTTCATCTTTTAAAAGAGTCTCAAGCTATTTATGTTAAATGGTTTTTTCATTGCTTGTTTCTTTTACTGTTTAAAAAAATAACTTTATCTCTGGCAACATTTATATAAAATGAAAGGACAGGGAATAGTCTGTTTTATTGTGTGAATTTGATTTCTCAGTGCTAAGGCTGCCAGTGATTTCTCCAGGTAATATACTTTGTAAGAGTGTTTTTTGTCCTTTCAATCCTTTTTTTTTTTTTTATTTCCTAGACAAAGACATTACAGAAACTAGGAATTTCTGCATTATTTTCCTAGATTTGCTTTATCACAGTTGTTCCCAAGTGTGATCCCCCAGCAGTGAAATCTAAACAAGACCCGTTCATATTAAACAGTGGTCTCTGTTAAGTAATTGCTATACACGTGTTATTCTACCTTTAATTTTTAGCCCTTTCTGTCACCCAGCTGATTTTCTTGGTGCTTTGGACAGTAATTTACTACATTTTTGTTTATCTAAGAAGAGAAAGAAGAGGTTAAAGGAAAAAAAAAAATATTGTGAGACCACAGGTTTGGAGAGGCTTCACATTTGCTGTGGAAATTACTGAGTCTGTTCATTACTTTTCAGAAGAGAAACATTTTTCTAAATACCGGACTGCCAAATACTTAGGCCTCCAGTAACTCAGCACAGGTCAGCTGAATTAAATGCTAATTTTCTCATTTTATTGTAAGGTAAAATCTCTTCTTCTGCCTCCTTCCTCTGAATACTTGAATAAAAAGAAAGATGCTAAAGACTTTCAAAACGGTGCATCAGTACAGATGGCTGCCTATTGTACTTTTAAAAAATTAATATTAGGGTGAGCAGAAAATGCCAAACAGGCTATTTGTCCTTTTACACCTGTAAAAATACAAAAGTCGCTTTTCTGTGGTACTGCGTTGCAATTTTTCTGTAGTAACGAGAGTACCATCCTTGATGTTTTTTGCAGTCATTAAGTACTTTGGAAACTAAAATGCAGTAGAGGCACAAAATGGTGTTTCCGGAGAGGGAGAGGCACACAGAAAGGCTCCTGCAGCGAGCACAAAGTGGACTTTTCCAGTTACATCCCATTTCTTGCGATCTTGTTTTGGCCATTTGCTGGCCAGCAAAAGGTGAGCACGAAAATAATGGATCTGAGAGTCCTTTAAAAAGCTGCCTCTCTGCGTACGGCACAGCCCTTTGCATAGATGTGTGCAGGTGTTAAGGCAAAGCTATGCTTTGCAAATCTGTGCAACGAATCTTGCAGTATTTGCTTTGCTGTCCCCTCTGCGCTGAAGACTCTCAGCACTGCCGGCTGAGCGCTGAGCAAAACGGGGGAGCAAACCTTCGGCTATCGGGACAAATGGGAATGGAAAAAAAACCTTTTAGGTGTGCATGTGCAGTGCTGCATTGGATGAAATACCTCGTCTTTAAGACAGCTTTCCTAATTCTGGCAGTTCTTGCAAATAAATGAGGTCCTAAATTCAGGTAGTTACAGATTAGTGAGCTGGACATGATCCATGCATGTAGTGAAGAGTTGCTACACTAACAATCTAGGGATAAAAATAATACCGGTGTAGGACCGTTGTTACAATTTTTGAGGCATTCTTATGCTGCGTTTTGGAAGTATTAACAGTGTTTAAATGCTGGGTTTACCTGGCTGACAAGGGAAAAAAAAATTAGTCCTAAAACCATGCCTTCTGTGATTTGCCTATTAAAATTCAAACCTAACTTACTGTTAGTCATTTTTAGGCAGCCGTATTCAAATATTAGGATTTCTACTAAGCAGGAATGTGAAAACTGAATATTAGCACTACAGCCTTTCACTAGGGCAGTACATACCTTGAGGTAACATGAGGCTGTAAGCACCTAACAAGCGTACGTGTGTCTGCATGGGTCCACGCGTGGCACACACGTGTGCACACAGAGAAGAGAAATTATGGCATTTGGTTAAAACAGTTGTTGAGGGGAGGAGGAGCTGTTTGTTTTTCCTGCAGCCATGTGATGGAAGTAATACAGGCTCTAGATGACAACTTTAATTTTGGCATTTGCCTTAAAAAGTTTCTGAGAAGCAGATGTCTTCATAAGTGAGTCGAGGAGAGCGCTCGACTCCCAGCCCCAGCCTCGCTGCCCCGCTGCCAGGACACAAAAGGTGTCCCTGTCGGTTGTTTTATTTATTAGTATTTCTTTTTTCACAATTCCCTTATTAAGGTACTTGTGTGCCATAGCAAATGTATTGCGCCATTTTCTTGAAATTTGTTTGGCGGATCAAGAGGAATCCATCGCATACCATTTCTGGGAATATAAACTGAAGAGACGACCTTTTAACATTTCACTGTTTTTATCATCCATCTAAAATCTCCAGTGAAATGGAATTATGCCCTAGCAAAAATGGTTAATTTCGAAACTTGAAGTTTTCATGGATTAGTCATTAATATCCACTGGGAATTCTCAGTATACAGAAAGGGAAGTGCTGTTAAACAACTGAAAAAAAAATAAAAAAAAAAGGTTTACTGAATGAGTCTGGAAGTGGTTTTTGAATAGTTTCTTTTCTATTTTGGCGATGCCAAAGTCGTCATTCATTTTGTACATTACCAGTATATATAGCAGAGTAAAAAACCCCTCTGAATAGCACTGTTCATATTAGCAACGTCAGGTTGCAACAAATTTCATTAAAAAAACCTTTATTAAATTATGACATACATTTCATCTGCATGGAGGCAGATTAATCTTTTTAAAGGAAAATGAAAAAATATATAAAAAGAGTATTTGCAGTAAACTTATGGTTTACTGACAGGACCACAGTAACAACCTTTTTAAAACTACTTTACATGATATTTAATGTGAAGGTAATGTAAATTTTTACTCAAACATAAATAGTTCAATTTGGAGGGCTCCATGCTCAGTTGAGGCCTTCTTGCTAAATCTGCTTTGAATGCCCCAGCTGTAACTCCATCACTGCAGCTGGTGTTAGTGGACTTATTTTGAACTACTATTAGGTATAAATAAGTTTATAACACTGTGTATTGTTCATATTATCTGTTTGGGAGTAGAATAGGAGTCCATTTGAATTTTCTAAAATCCTTCATTTTTATTCTGCCATTTTAGTCAAATATGCAATGTGTGCGCATATATAAATTGTGTCTAAATGTATCTCTGTCTGGGAATGCATATTTCTGGGCAAAGGAAATACAGGATCACATATGTGTGTGACATTTTGTTTACTAGAACTGAAAAATAGCAGAATACTGTTAAAGCTGAATATGTGATATTTATACATCCTTACAAAATGTAAGAATTTGATAATGAGTGCAACTGTGACAACTTTAGTAAGTATTCCGTCATGCTTCCTCCGCAGAGGAAAAAAGCAAATGATTCATTGCATGGCAGTTCATAGAACACACATTTTATGAAGTTTTTAATTGACAGTGATATTTACCTGTGACTGATGCAAAAATGTAAAAGCCCATATTACTTATACAAATAAATACACTACTTCATTCAATGGGAAAATTATTTTCTTGAAATTCTATTTCACAGTAATGACAACATGTGTCATTGATACTGTTCATCTTATGTTTTTTTCAAAAAAAGGCATTTAAATATGCTAATATTTGCACTAATACATTTAAATACCACTTCACCTACAAATATTACAGTTTGAAATTTCAATAATATTTTAGATAGTCAGGGTAGATATATGAATCTAAGATGCATATGTACCACATATTTTATTTTTAAGTGGCTTAAAATAAGTATCTGTTTAATTGAACTGTAAAATTAAAATTGTCTATAAAATATAGATGTAATACTAATAGTTCATAATTAGATAATGTACCTGTGAATGTTGTATTCATAGCCACATTCAGATTAAATATCTGTATATTCTGAATAATTATAACTCTACTGTGCATCTTTTACCATAATGGACATCTCTTTTTTTTTTCCCTAAAATTTCTGCAAATTTTTAGCCTTTGCTAAAGTTTAATATTAAAAATATTAAGCGAGTTATTTGTATGTCATTTTTGCTACCATTAGAATTTGCTGTGTTCAGAATTATAGCACCCTATTGTAATTAAAAAATGAAAACTCTTTTAACACACAATTTAGTCACTAGACAACTCTTGTCTATTATAAACGCCTGTAAGTAATTTACAATACAAAGGTATTTTAATCTCCTTTTTGAAGGCTTAAGATTTAAGTTTTCCTTATGGATTTCATCATGTATGTTTGCATACCTCTTGCAGCTTAGCATGTTCTGAAAATTAGTATTTTATTATTCACCATATATTGGCTACTTCATATTTTTGCAATTCTTTGTAATTTGTCATTTTGCTTTTTAATCCAGCAGTTATTTCTACGGGGTTTTTACAATCGTCCAATTTTAAGCAGATCTGCCCATTTAGATAAATGGAGGGCTCTGTTTTAAAACCCAGCAGCTTATTTTAGCTCTGCATTCCCAGTGATCCCGGGATAACAGAATATTTATAGCAGGAGAACTAGAAATGCCAGTCACTGCTGAAGGCACAGAAATATCAGCGGCTAAAAATCTTCCCACATTTCCGGGTTGTCAACTGCGCGTGCAGAGCAGGACGCCCGCTGCCACGGGCGCTTGCCCTCTCCCTCCGGGTTTATCTGGCTGTCCTGCTGCTAAAGGAACCTGCTGCTTGCTGTCCAGGAACGCTGAAACGCTCCGCAGCGTTTCCCCGCGCTCAGCCGGCGGGACGGGGCAGCGCGCGGGTGTCCCGAGGGACGCGGGGCGCCCGCCGGGCAGGCGGGGGCAGAGCCGGGGCACCGCGAGGAGCGCACGCTAACGCCCCGGGAGCCGCGCGCCTTCACGGGTGAGCGGGGGAAACGCCGCCGGCGTGCACACCGCGGCGCGTCGCAGCTGAGGAGCAATCCTACCTGCGGGTGAAACGGGGGCTGCCCGCGCCGCTGCTCCCTCCGCAGCCGCCGCCTCCCTCGCGGGCGCGCGCGGCGGCACCAGCCTCCCGGAGCGGCGACGGCCGTGGAGCAGGAGGCGGTAAAGGGCGCTGGGGCTTGCGCTTTGCTGTGCTGCTTGCGATGTGCGCGTTCGCCAGCGGGCAGGGCGTGCAGGCAGAATGCTCGCGCTTGGGAGCGTACAGCTGTGCACGGCTAAACAAAACAAAACAAAAAGGTTCGAGAAAAAATTGTGTTGCAACACCTTTTAAAAAACTGCAAATGCAACGCACTGTTTAATGCCTTTCTTAAAAAAAAAAAAAAAAAAAAAAAAAAAAAGACCCCCTAAATCTTAAGTTAAAGTTATGCTTAGTGATGTTATATACTGGAATTATTTTAGTGATAAGAAACATCCAGAGTTGGGAATTTGATTTTTCCCAGATAGCTTAAGCCTAAGATTGTATTCTGTTTAATTGGATTTTTTTTTAAAGTGGTTTTTTATTATTAAATATTTATGATAGGTTTTTAGAGCCATCCAATATTGAAAATAATGTCTGCTATATAGGAGGAAAAAAAATCACAAATATGTTTAGAGCTGACCTTAGTGTTGACACTTCTGTGTATTACACAGAACTGAGATAAAAGAGAGAGAGGTACTGCTCTAAGTTCAGTTACAAAAAGAAATACTAGTGTATTAGCAGGAGCTTTTCTAATGAGTTTCCAAAAAACAGAATTTGTGACAAGTGAAAAGAGTGGGGTTATAAAACTGCATAAAGGTTTTAGCACGAATAAACCTCAGCATGAACGTACTGCTGTGTTGCTATTTACATAATTCAAAATCAATCATAAATTGATTCATCTCCTTTTGGAATTCCTTTTCTGTTAAGGGAATCTTGTAACCTAGTCTTTACTTAACTGTTTTGCTCTTTCCTGAATACTTTTTTATTACTATTACTGCAGTAACTTAAGATAAATGTCCTTCAGTCTTATTTTCCAACTGTGGGGACAGATAAATGCTTTTATATTTCTCCTTGAAGAAGAGCAACTTTCAGTGAATGAATCTGAGCCATAATTGTGTAGGAAGATGCACTTTTAACCCTCCATATACACCAGAAGACATGCACAAGAAGATATGGATTTTGTATAGAAAAGTCAAAAATAAGGAGCAAAAAATAATGCTTAATTAAAAGGGGGGGGGGGGAATTTCAGAATTCCAGAGAATTTCTTGAATACAAGTAAAGCAAGCTAAGTTTTTCATATACATGACTCTGATCCTCCTTTAGGAATCAGATCTATCTTTTATATTGTATTGGCATCAAAAATTGAACACACCATCCCGTATAATCTCTTTTCTTCTGCATGGGACTAGCATTCTCATGTGCGCATGTTCTGTTACATTAAATGCTGTCATGAATGTAATATTATTTTTAGACAGAAAATGATAACAAGGGGTTTAGATGGACATTATGACCATCTGCTGCTGGGTTCGATATCCAGGATTTTTGCTTGCTTTCACTTTTTAACCACCCAGAATTTATGCATAGGTATTCGCAGTCTCAGTGGGCCTTATGCTATAGATGTAAACATTATTAGAGGCAGAGTTCAGAATTAGAAGGTATGATTATACCCAAGTAGAAACGTGGTGGGAAAGTCAGCTTTTTACATATCTTGTCAGCTGTGTTCTGCTAAGCTGTAGTGTGTTCTTTCTGTAATTCCCTAAAAATAAATATTAAAAACATTTTGTGGTTTCACACTATAAAAAAAAAAGTTGGTAAGGGTAAACCATAAAACATATAGTTGGCTTACAAAAGAAATGTTTATTCTCCTCTGAATGGCAGTGGTGGAGCATTTTCTTGAGATTTGAGGCTTCATAAAAATGTGTAACAGAAGTTCCTTAAATATGTCACTGCAGTAGTCACTCAAGTTGTGACACAGGCAGCGAACTCGGAGAAACCCACATGTGCTGCACTGCACTTTCCAGACTTGCTGGGTACTGTGCATTATAACAGAGTAAATGTGGTTAAAGACATGTCTGAAACCAATGTGATGATTTTAATATACTTCATGATGTACAGGTAGAATGCGTTTTCTGTCAAACGCAGTATATACTGCATTTAGTGTGGGATAGGTTTTTTAGTAATTCTTGCTTTTGCCAGTCTTACCAGTTTGGCAGAGTTTGTATTAGCTGTTGGAATGGCTGCATTGCAAGCTGGAGTATACTGTAAATAGTATTTAGTCTTTGTCACTGTCATTACTACGACAGATTATTAAATATTGTGCATTTAATGCATCTTGGAAAAAGGAATCTGTGCCTCTGAATACCTCAGCTCCATTTTGCAGGCTAGTGAGTTTTTAAGCAGAAGTTGGAGAGCAGCCTCTTTGGATGGAATTTGAGAGTTGCAAGGAATAGAAACTCCCATCTACTCTTTTTCCCTCACATTTTTTCTATCTCGTGATCAATATTTAGAGGAATAAAACGTCGCTTAATGTATTTTCTATCATCAGGAATGTTTTATAAAGTCTTAGAAATACATTGTATTGACTTTCCCAGTTAGTTGAAACTGCGCAGCTGTTTTAAAAGCACATCAGGAAAGCAATGATAGCACAAGCAAAATAAATATTAAATCAGAGGGACAATTACGAGTTCCCTTAAGTAACCATGTAATCCCTTTTTTTCTTATGGTAACATATTTTCCACAAAGAAGACTCATCAAGGTTGAATCCGGCACGGTCTCTTTTTTTTTTTTCTCCCCCCTTTCCTTCATGTAGGGCAAACGAAACGCTCGGCAACGTTTCTTGTTAGGAAAGCATATAAAATTTTTTTGAATATACCAATAACAGAGAAAGTACATATATTTTTATTGCAACAGGGAGATTTCATTGGTTGAGTGAAATGGCGAGATGTGACGCAAAAGGACACTTGGACGGGTAGAAATGCTGATGTATGCCAAAGCAGGCGTACCAAGAAAGGCTGTTGCTATGAGAGAAACGGAGGGAGAGAGAGAGATCGGGAGAGAGCAAGTTGTGGAGGCCTTATTTTCTCCTTTTTGGCTTGTGCCGCAGAGACTACAACATCTCCAGCTTTTAGCAGGGAGGCTTTAGACGGGATTTTCACCACACCAAGCATTTGGAGGAGGGGAAGGAAAGAAAAAAATGAGAGAGAGAGAGATGCAGGTTGCCTTGCAGTACAAAAGCAACTGGAAAGTAGAAGAGGAGATAGGGTATATACTAAGCCAACGATCTGTGCTATGATAGATATACAAATTAGCACAACAGAGGAAGCAGCTGAGATCATTATCCACCTGATAGTAGCGTGCCTTCCCATTTAAAATCACAAAATCACTAAAATGCATACAGATACACCGAGACAGACACACACACATTTCACCCCACCTTTTAAGCTTATGAATTATCCATCTGGGATACCGGCGTCTCGTGTAACATTCTTAAGGAGCTGCAATAAATTCACCTTGTGAGTCCGTTAGCCAGGAAAGGGGGAAAACAATTTGCAGGAATACATAATTTTTTTTGTCTCTCCTCTTCAGCAAAGGGGAAAAAAAGTTTGTGCTGTGAACTTAGCCTAGCAGCTTCTGGAACTTGAGCCAAAAGGGGCAGGAAGTTGTTTTACAATAGCGTTACAGTGATCTGCCACAAATGGAAAAAGCCAAATGTTGGACTCTGCAAAAAGAAAAAATACTCTTCTCCCCCTCGTTTCCCATCTCTTGCCCCTTAAAAAGGAAAAAAAAAAAAAGAAAAAAGAAAGTTTAGCTAAAAGTTCTTTTTTTAATTGCTTTCTGTAAGTAATGGAAAGATTATCTTACTTGCATATTCCATGGCAAGCATGAGGGAAAGAAGTATCAAAGGGACGTTTAAAAAAATGCACTTGGTAACTAGCAACGGGACTTTTGGCACAATTCCTTGAGTTTGCTTGAGGTTATGGAGGGGGGATGGGAAGAAGACAAGCAAGTCTACGCAGTACGTTTTCTTTAAAAAAAAGGGGAGGGGGAATGGAGGAAAAAACGTATAAGAGTATTTTTTTTTTTTTTAAGGAAATGTGTGTTGATCCTCTGAGGCTGAATCCTCCGGCATTCGTGGCCCGTCTTTGCCGTCCGATGTGTTTTTCTGTGAGTGTGTGTAAGCGCTCTCAATCAAACAGCAATCATGGCAGCTGTTTTTCTTCCAGCACAGCAGTTGAGCTGTCTCGCCCAAATGCTTATCAGCTTTTGACTCGGTGCCAAGATAGTTATAAGGGCCAAGCAGCCTGAGCTTGGCTGTGCAGCTGGTTTAGAAGTAAGGGCATGAGAAAACAAAAATCACCAAGTGTTTTTGTCACGTTCAGTATTTACTTTCCCAAATTTCCATTTGCAGCTCCCTTTTTCTTTTGTGGTGTGCGCGCATGCTGCAGTTTCACAGCCCGCGCGTACGGACCGCTTTGTTATAAAGACGTGCAGAGAGGTATAAATATAACGAGGAGCCCTCGTCTCTCTCTGTTCTAATCCCGGAAGATATTTCCTTAGGAC
>VZSV01000186.1:232037-246254 GCA_013398735.1 Nothocercus julius | reverse complement strand
TGTACAAAGGCACTTTTAAATTCAGGCCATTGACAATATTGTATTAAAACCATCCCCATAATGGCGTTGCATTTGAACTGTTTTATGGAAACATAAACTGAAAAACAACTCATAACTTTAAGTAGTAAAGCTGTATTTATTGGCCAATCAAGCTCAGAGTAAGTAGAAAATGTTTTGGTGAATTATGGAGATTAAGAAAGGAATTGAGGAAAGTATGGCTTGGTAATGCCTAAAATTAATTTTTTCAGAGCTCTTTTTAGAGGCCTGTAGTAGCTGCACAGCACAGTGCAAATAAAATAATAGTTGGTGTTTTTAACTAGTACCAGTTCTTATAAAATCAGATACTGTTAAAGACCCCCTCACTGAGAAATTTCAGACTGCTCGATGTTGTTGCCCGTAATGGTGCTGTTCACCTTAAGAGGATTTTTTTTTTCCCTTTGGTTGTAATACTTTTGGGGTTGGTTTATTGCTGAGGACTAGCATTTAAAGGAAGGTAAAGCAGTTTTTGGTTTGTTAGCTTGTTAGTTTGTGGTGGCTTGCTAGAAATGTTCGTTGTGCAAGTAAGAGCAGCAGAATTGCCTTGTTTCACAGTGAGGATTTCTTTGAGTATACTGTAAGTGAAGACAGCAGTGCATAAAGATCACGTGTGTATTAATCGAAGAAGGGGGATTAAAATCAGTTCATTAGATTGGTGAATTTCAGTTTTTAAATTTCAGTTTGTTTTTGTCTACAACTAGAAATATAACTGCTCATAGAAATGCATCAGCCCCTCAGATGAATGCCTTCAGGAATTAGGCACACGAGCTAAAGCATTTGCATTTTGAAAGTGTTTTGTGTTGGGCTGCCAAATATTTTTTTGCATAATATTACGTGTATGGAATGAAACACTGAATGTATAGACAATACTTTCCTTAATTAAAACATTTTTTAAAATAGGTGACTTGGATGAAGTGCTCCATTTTTTCAGATAAAAATTTTGCGAAGCGTTGTGAAAACAAACCAAGATAAACTGTTGCAACAGGAAGCTGTTTTTTACTTCACCCCCCCGATGCTTATTCTTCAAAATGATTGGGTTCTTCTTTAAGGTGTTGCTGGTAAATGAGCTTTCTGTTCCTGAACTCCCACCTCTCATGATTAAAAATGTGTCTTTCAGCAAATGATATTAAGACAGAGAAAGCTGGGAGCTCGGGAGAGAAAGGCACGTAGGTTCTAGGCCTGGAAGAGTCCTGAGCTCGAGAGCGCTGTTGCACGAAAGGGCGCGAGTGGCTTGCACCGAAACACGACGAGCACAGCACGCGGTGTTTGAGCAAGTAGACGGCTTGTGGTGTGGTTCCTTTCAGGGATAATAAATTGAATGTGTGACATCCATGCTTGGGGCTTGGGAAATTAACTGGAATTTTGCCTGGGTGAGCGCTGCAAGATTTGGGCAAAGGAGAGCAAACGAGGGGGTAGGTGGAGCGAAGGCAGGGAAGGGGAATGGAGCAGGAGTTGGCGCTTGCAAGTCGGAGTGAACCGAGCCGAGTCTGTGCCTCCTGTGCGTGTAGGAGACAACCTAGGAGTGGATGCTGCTTGGCGTGGCTGTGTTGGTACAGCACTGCCTTCTGCTAGCGCGTGCCAAGTATTCATAAACAGTGTGTAGACGCTAAAGAGGAATAAAAGGAGTGCCAGGAATGCCTTGTTTTATGCAGATTTCTTTTTTGGAGTTTTTTTTTCTGTTTGTTTCTTTCTTTTTTTTTTTTTTTTTTTTTTTTCTTTTTTGGTAAATCACATCCACTAAATGTGGCAGCAGCAGAACTGTTTCACAGTAATCGGCCTTCGTTCAGTGTGGCACGTATTCTTGGGGTGTAATAAACCTCCACAGGATCTGGGAGATAATAAAGCGGTCCTTTGGGTGCTTAGAGCACGGGCAGGCCACCTTCCCTCAAGAAAATGGAAATGTGCCCTAATTAGACGTTTTTCCTCCTAACTCCATCAGTCGCTTGCAGCTTGAAACAGGTGCAGGTGGTCAGTGCTCGCCCTGTCCCTCCCGTCACACGGTTGCCCTTGCGGAGGTATGTTATATATGTTTAACAACGCCCTACTGTGGTGCAGTTATAATTCAAAATTGTAGAGTTTGCCTGGCTGAAAAGAGAAAAAAAGAAAGAAAAAAAGCCAAGCCGAAAGCAGCTGGGAATAGGGCTGCGTGGCTTTGTGTCTCGTGTAGCCGCCGAGAGCCGCGTGGTGCGCGTGCCCGTGTAGCGCGCGAGCTTGCGCGCGGTGTCGGGCTCGTGCAAAGACACCCGCTCGCTTATCCCGCCTGCCTGCAGCCAGCCAGGCTCGTGGTTGCAGCCAGGAGACCAGGCTGCTCCGAGCCGCCGGAATCGCGATCCCAGCGGATGTAAAATGGCGGGCGGGCTTTGCGAGCGCACGCGCGCTTCCGCTGCTTCCAGTTTTACGCCGTGGCCGCGCACAACCGTACGGGCTGCGTGACGCTCCGCGTGTTTGCGCGTTTAGCGCTGCACCTGGTGGGAACCGGGCTGCTCTCGGCAGCTTTGCATGAGCTCTGCGTGGAGCCCCCCGCACCCCGATCCTCCTTGGCGTTGTGTGTCGGGCGCTCGCTGGCTGCCAAAGTAGCAGCAGGGAGCAAAGCAGTTGGTGATTTTCGTGAGGCCAGTGCGGAAATTTGTCCTCGGCTATTCCTGCGCTCACTCGGCATGCTTAAAAACTCCTAGTGACCTAGCAGTGCTGTTAGGATTTCATGAAAATTCGACACGTGGCCTCTAAATCAGAATGTGGTTCTGTTTCTGATGCCTCGATTTCTTTATTTGATGCGTGCACGAACGGGTCAAATGCCCAGAATCAGGCCCGTTGAAGCCTGTCTTTTAAGAACATATCCTGTCGGATATGAGTTCCCATCATTTTGCCTCGCTCTTTGTTAAAACACCCTTTTTTTTTCACAAATTAGTGTGTAGGCACATGCTCTCCCCTCTTGCCTACATTGGAAATTTGCTGTGCCGTACCTCCGGAAACAAAGGATCTGATCCAGAGGCCTATTGAGGCAATGGGGTTTTTTTTACATTGATTTCAAATGGGCTTTAGATTGAGTTTGTATACATTTGCAATAGTTATCCGACTACTAGAGTGGTTTTCTGGCTCTTCCACAAAACTTTCCAAAACTCTTGCAAAAATTGTCTGGGATTGACTCTCTGAAAATGCCGGTCAAGGCACTGATCGTGTTAAAAGAAGTGGGCGGAGGGGGGGAGCCTAACATGGAGCTTCATTTTGTTGATCCTCCAAAGAGAGGTTTTGAGTTTTACGAATGAGCTAGGGGTACGTGTTAGGAAGTTGATTGATTCATTGGCTTGTGTGTTTTTTATTTAAATTAAGACAGTCTTTTTTTGGAAGAAGTCTGTAGATTTAAGATGGCAGTGTACGCTTTGTTTATCTTTATGCATGTAAGCTTAAATTTACCTCAACCATCATGTCCCGTTTTCTGCCAGGGAAAACATGTAGCTCCCATCCAATCTCTCTGGGCTTTCCGACTGATTTGCCCTTTTAAACTTGTTAAAACACAGATAGAAAAGTAAATTGCTTCAGATGCAGATTGCAGCTTTTGCAAAGGGGGAGGAAGAAGGACCAGGGAAACAGGGATTCGTTATTATAATAACCAATATACCTTTATTAAATATTAATTAAACCATAATTTTCTATAGCTCTTGATTGATCATGTTTGAATTGCGGACTTCATACTTGGGAATGCCTTAAATTTGGTGTATAGTTAGCATATTCCCCATGACTTCAGATACCTGCATACAGATGTGTTTACTATGGCATTCGTTCAGCTGCTGAAACTCTTTTTGTCTGTAGATACGGACATTTCCCAGAAGCGAGTGCATCTTCAGTTTTAGTATTAGGGAATTTTACATGCTTTTATAACTGCAAGCATACATATATTTAGAATGCAATATTAGATATTTGAAGGTGGTCTCATTTCTTCATTTGTTTTCCTTTTTTATCTCTCCTTGTTATAGGTAATTTCAGAAATATAAAAAAATGCACCAGAAGAGAATTCTGTCTCTAAAAAGCCATAAAACAAAAGCAGCACCATCGTGGCTACTTACAAGCTGGCAGGGGGAGAAGGCAGGGACATTGAGTAGCTTAGGAAATACGTGATAGGTTTTTGTTGTTGTTCTACAATCATCATAGGCCGAGGTATTTCATATAACTGAAGTTAATTCGTCTTTTCTCTGCGGTGGAGCATAATAGTTTGGGGCTTTTGTGAAGATGGTATTGATACTGATATTTCAATATAATTTGTATTAGTTTTTCTAATATGTTGCTCACAGTAACTGTGGTATAAAGAATTTTTCTCCAGCAAGAAGATAAAACTATTTAAATGTTATTTTCTCTGCAAGATGTAACAGACAAAAATGTTGCACATATTTACAGCATTTTAGAGGGACAGTTACTTGCTTCAGTTCAGGAAGTACTGATGAATATAAATTGTTGACATAGATGTTTAAATGCGTGGGTCGTCTTTTGGGAATTTTTTGTGCTTTTTATTGGAATCCTGAATGCCAAAGGCTAGGTAAGCTGTTTGACTGGCTCCAAGAGATTTTGGACATTATATTTGTTTTGCTACCCATGCACAAAGAACTCTGGTATATTTACGTCTACTTTTGTATAGCCAGATAGTATTATTAAGTAAAGATCTTATTCTTGAATAAATCAGTGTTTTATTTCTTTTTTTTTTTAATTATTTTTTCTGCCTAGTAGCAAGTCCTTCTTTTAAAAAGGAGAATTCGCTTTAATATTTCTGTAACCTTTGGCAGATGAGATTACTTTTCTAAAAGGAGAAAAAAAAAAGAAAAAAGTGGTGTGCAGTCCAGAGTCAGTGAAAAGTCCCCCACGGATATCGGAGCATTTTGGGTTACACTCTTAAAGCAAAGTTGCAGTGATTTAAAAACCTGGTGCAGGCAGCCTGAACTTGAATGGCGCTTAAAGTGCGTTCAAAGAGTGCTCAGTTCTGCATGGATGTTCAGACTCACGCGGAGTGCCTTCTCACTTGGCCTCATTTAAAATACGGAGTGCCCGAGTGTTGCTCGCCTGTTTGAAGGGAGGCAGCATCTGTGTTCTCCCTGCCGTGGCAGGCGTTCGTGAGGCACAAGGTGCGCGAGAAGCAGGAGTTGATTCTGTTAGCCCCAAATGGTGCAACCTGCCTGAGAAGCCCAAAGGGCCTGGGCTTGCAAACGCTGTAGGGGTCTGTCTGTATGTTTTTTAATATAATTCCTGAAAATGTGAACTTTTTGTTGCTTGATGTTATGAATAATTCACATTTTAAAACCTATTAGTAGCATTTCTTTTTTTTTTTTCAAACAAATAGTTTTCCGACTCAGGCTGTTAAAAATAGTTAGCTAGTGGTTTTTTTTTGCTTTAATGGAAGGTTATACATTCCTCATTCTGTAATTATTATAGAAGGAGGAATTAACATGATCACGTGGAAATTTTGTTTCTTTAATGGCGATTTACATTGATGGATTGAAGGTTTAGGGTGCAGATTTACATTTAAATTACATATTACATGACATTTACATTTTAAATGATACTAAAGCAATTATTTCTACTGTCTCCCTGGTGCCTTTTGACTTTGTCTATAAAATTATTTCATTTAAAGTGTAACCCACTGCAATATGTGTATGTTTTGTGTATGACATGACTGTACTTTTGTATGCATGCACACCTACTTGGTGTACATCAGTGATGATGCACGTACAAATATTCACACGTCAACCTTTAAGATGTTATTTAGTACTTATTTAGAGTGGTTAATTACTTTCTTCTGTAAAGCAGCATGCTGCAAGGGGATGATTCCTGTTTAACGAGTTAGGAATGGGATCCCTATTGCTTGCCCCCCCAAATCCTTTAGGAGTCAAGTCCTTTAGGAGCTTGCGGTGTTGCTTAAGGCAAGCAGGTAAGACAGGGCTGTTAGCCACAGCTCGCACATATTGATACTTTAGCAAGCCTGAATTTCTGGACAGTTGCATGTCTAAGAAACTTCTACTTTGAAAAAGTAAAAGTACTAAGTAACTTCTCAGTGACTTATATCGAAGCAGTTCCTGGTGTTACAAAGAAGAGCAAAAAAAAGTTGTGTGCTGTCTATCTGAACTGTTTTGATTGGGACTTAAACTATATGCAGGCCTTGAACTTGTTGTCCACAAAGAGAATGCACTTTCTCTAGAGTGGCTTTATCTCCTACATTTGCCCATGGAAGAAGCACCCGCTGGGCAGTGATGTGAAACATTGCCATGGGTCACCCGGATAAACCTTTTCACTAGAAATATTTTCCTAAAATACTCAGGCCTGTGATGAAGTGTGCTGGTGCACTGCCCAGTGAGTTTTTCAGCTTGGTCTTTTAGTGATAATTGAACTGCGAGACTTTTTAGTTGTTCTTCTGCTGTTGACAATTTTAAAACTAATATATGCTGTTAAGACATAGGCCTGACTTGCCACAGGTTGATCTCCAGAAAAGCTTGTTAGCCGTTCTTTACTGAACCTTTGATTAAACTGTGTTTTTGATTAGACTGTATTTCAGGAGGAACGCACAGATGACAACAAAAGTTAAAAAATTCAGACACTGCAGGGATTTGATATTCACTCCCTCAGCCCCCGTTTCCATGTGAACCTCAATCCATGACCACGTGTGTTCAGCTCAGCAGGCATCAAGAGGTCAGAGGCTTGTATCAGTTATTTTAACACTAATGGAGTCGTCGTGTTTCTGTGCCAGTTCTGAACCTTACAGGGGCGCACAACAGCCATGCCCAACTTGCAGTGCAAAGAAATACTTGTCTTCCCAAAATATGTGTTCGTGCCTTTATGTGCTGGCTTGTCAGGACTGACCGTAAGGTGTGCGCTGCAGTGTCACAGGCTGAGGAATTAGGTCTTGAGGAAGTACTAGAGCGTGTGAGTTGTGGTGCCCTTGTCTGGAAAATGGGTAGGAACCTGGCAGATGGTTTTGCACGCAGCCAGGGGTGTCAGAGTAAAGAGTCCTTTCTGTGTTTCTTCATTTTTCTTTGTCTCATCGCTTGTAAATTGGAGATAACTCTGACCCTGTGCACAGCGTTTCTTCTGGGAGAAATAGTTAGTGGCCAACTAAACCAAGTGCAATGTGTATCTACAGTAAGCTAGAAAGGAAAAGCTGTGAACTGTTTTGGAGTGCAGCACTTAACTGATTTCAAGGGGTTAATACTGGTTTGGAGAAAGCTGCGTCCCGTGGGCTGGATTTCTGCTGCAGCTGCTGTGCTAGGCCTGGGCTTCCCTTGAACAGAGACCTTCTTTCGCAGCTTTAAGAGGAGGCTCTTCTACCTCCCCAAATTCAGTGTCACTCCTTACCGGGGCAGGTTATTTGCTGCCATGAGGTGTTTCTTTCATCACCAATATCCTGAAAATTAGCTGCTGTGTTTTATGCATTCCTAAGTAATAAGTGAGATTACAATGTGCGCAGCATCTGCATAGAAGCCCCCTAATCAGAGTCCAAGTGTGATCGGAAGAACTCGGCTGAAAGATGCAGGAAAATTGCTGGGTCCGTTTCCTTTCTGCTCTAGGAGGCTGCTGTACGAATAGCGAAAGTGCGGTATGTTGATAAGGAAGTGTGGGGAAATCAATTAGATCATTGACCTAGAAAAACAAAAACAAAACAAAACAAAAAAACAACAAAAAAAGCCCACACCTTTACAGAATACTAAGCACTGATGATGGAAGATAAAACTTACAAATTTTATGTGCTCCTTGTGGACCAGCAGCCTGGGAGGGAACTTGTTAAAATAATGGTGGTGGCATATTCAAACCTTGTGTTTGCTGACTGTTTTTTCCCTGATAATTCCATTCTTTTTATCCTGTTACTTGCCCGAGTGAGGTTGAGTGCAGGATTTTCTTGTTATTTATTTTTTTACCCATCCTGTATTAGCACTGGAGCGTGTCCTGCTCTCCCAGGGAGCCTCAAGCGGGCACGTGGCTACAGAGCCGGCAAGCGGGCGCAGGGTCCGGCCCTGCTTTAATTGGTGCCATAAAAGTGATTTTCTTTTCCCCTGCGTTTCTGCTAAGTATTGACAGTCAGATCCTGCAGGTGTTTATGCGTGGGGATTACTTGTACGCCAGGAGTACGGTCAGGTTCGTGAGCAGAAGTCACGGTGTTTCCAGGCTGCTCTGTCCCCCTCCCGCCACTGCTTCCCGTCCCCTCCCGTCGGCAGCAACAAGGATTGTTTGAGAAATGGGCCTTGCAACCAAAAGGGAAAAAACGGCAGGCCTAGAGTTTGCTCTCATTTTCTGGCACGTTCCCCGGGAATTCTGTGCCCTGTTTGAGAGCCTGATCATTAGCAATGCTGAAGGTCTTCCAGGGCCCTGCATGTGTCGCGCCTGCGTGTCCCCGCCTGCCTCGGTGACACTTGAGCGCAGTGTCTTTAACGCAACGTTGCAGTAATTGTTTTAGCTTGTGCACCATCCTTAATGAATGGCTTTAATTAGAAGTCAGTTTTAAAATATACATTTTGAATGTATATTTTATGAATAAATTACTGTTATTGGTTATTCTTAGTTTAGGCGGACTGGTGCAAAAAAATTCATTTTTTTGCAGTTTGGTGGGACTTTGCAAAGAGTAATATCACAAAGGAAATTGTGATATTGTGATATAAGTTACAACATGAAACCTCTCCCCCAAAAAAATGAGCAGTAAAGATATAAAAACAGCAAGGCCATAAAAAAAAAATCAAGAGAGAAACAGAGAGAGAAAGAAACCCCAAGAAGGCCTTTCTTTCTGTTAATTTAAGACTGTGTATTTTATTTAGTACTTAAGATATATTTTTTATTATTATTAGGTGGTAAAATCCTTTTGACACCAAGTGTGAAAAACAGAAGCTCTCAGTCTACAAGTGTCACACAGCTTCATTTTTCAGTGTTTCTTGTGCTTGTGTTTATATATGAAAATTGAAATGTAAATGTTGATGCTGAAATGAAATACTCTTGTAAACCATACTTTCAAAAGGGGGAAAATGCATATTTCCAATCAGATATATAACGAGAAAGTCGTGGCCCTGGGCCTGCTTGGGGTGAAAGGCAAAGCCCGAAGACTGCTGCAATTGCAGAATCAGGCCCTAAGTAATTGTCCGTCTGGTTGCCTTGCATTAGCGCAAACACTGCGGGAGCGATACTTTCTAGCAGGCTTCTGTTTTGTCCAAAGGTGAGAGAGGTGCCTATAAATTACCTTGATTGATTGTGTTGTAGCTAGCGATTTTTTTTGGCGTTACTACAGAAGTCAGCGTGCTTTGTATTTTTCTTACATCTTAATAGCATGCGATGCTGTAACATTTATTATACCTTTGTTTAATTTGTCTCATCCGTGACACAGTCTCTTCTAAGGAGCTCAAGCTTTAGATTAAAATGTAATTCTCAGGCAGAAAGAAACTGCAGTAAAAGTAGTTGTACTACTAGTTCATCCTATGATTAATAGCAAGACTTGCTTAGAAGTTAGTCTTTGATTTCCTCTGTTTAATTGTAGCCCTAAGTGAAATGGGCTTTTGATTTATAGAAAATGCAAAATTGGGTACAGAAAGTTTTAAATTACAGTAACAGTAAAAAATTTCCCACAATAATCATCCCATATTGTTTCAATTCAAAAGAGCTAAGGCTTGATTTGTGTGGGAAAGAACCCATAGCAGCCAAGTTCCACGTTTGAAACTGGGGAAAGGGGAGGATCAATTACCCTCTTTTGAGGGTATAAAAATATGCCTGGTCTTCACTGTGTAATACTTTTATCATCTAATGAATGGTATGCCTCAGTATTCCCTTCAGAAGGGTGCATGCTGGTTAATTACGTTAGAATAACTATTTCCTTGCACAGATAGTATGGAGAAGTAAGTAGGGAAGTTGTGTTGGCACATGCAAGAACAATGGTGTAAAAGGCAGCAGCATTAGTAAAAGCAATGGCTTGTAATTATAATTGAAAACTTAATCTCTCCTGCTTTTTTGATAATATTTGCGTTGTTACACAGAATGGCGTAGGATACTATTAAAGCTTTAACAACAGTAGTTTAATGATTGCAGCTTTAATAGCAGTAGTTTAATTCCTAAACAGCTTTTTGGAAATTTTGTATGGCTGATCTCTCTGTTGCTTCACTGTGTTTATGGTGACGTTTTTTTCATTAGATCTCAATCATTATCTATGTTCACAGCACTAATCCTACATGTTGAAATTCTAGATAGTAAAAATATATTTAGAATAATTGACGGTGCTTTGGGGAAAATTACTTAGCTTTAACAGGGTGAGACCAAATTCTGCTCTGTTTTCAGGGCTAAATGCTGAAAACTACTATTACAATACATGCAGGTTTACATCTTTATTCCGGAGAAATGAAACTTCAGGCTTTCATATTTACTTTTATGTGCACCAAAATCCGTTTAAAAATCTTTTGAAAATAATGATGCAGTTATTATTCTGTTGACCAACTTGCTGATTTTTAAAATCCTGCTTCACAGTCTCTCCTCACATGCAGATTTTATTTGGAACATACTGAGATTACAGTCTGAATATGCTGCCTTATAAAATGTTGCTTCTATTCTACTTGATTTGGCATGACCAAAATTGGAAATTTAAACATAAAATACATTGTTGATCCATCTGTAAGTTTTTTTTTTTTTAATTGTACTTCACTTGGATAATTTATTGTGCGAGCATTTGAAAGTCAGGTAAGCTCTGCTTTTGTGCTATAATCTGACAGTTTAATCAAGATACAAATTTAGAAACAAATCAGCACTGTCTTTTATATAGTGCCTCTAAATCCATGGTAATTGGTACCAGACCTTGGCAAAAGGAAAGATCGCCGTTTCATGCTACCAATACCATCGGGTGCTGCTCCACAGCTGCATCGTATCAAGAAGAGAAGATGCAAGAAAAATCAAAAGGATCCCCACATGCATTTTTTTCTGTAACATACCTTTTCCAGAATATGAGGTTGGTGGAAAATTCCCTTGCGTTCAGTGTGCTAGCCAGATGTAAATAGTGCCATATGTTGTGCATGCTTTAACCCTTACCTTTTGATAGCACTGGACAATTTTTTTAAGCAAGCTTTCTTTATCTTGTAGTTGTGAAACATTAAAAAGAAAAAAAAAAAAAGAAAAGCTTCTACTTAGTAAAATCAGAACAGGAAGGGTAGAACTGCCGTGCTGCTGGTTTATGTGTATTTTGTTAATGTAAGCTGTTTGGCTTAGAACTCTCTAAAAGGGCCTATTTTTCATATTTCTGTAATGTCAGAACATAGCCTGCAGTATTAGCTACAGTACAGTTTGCTAGAGTACAGTTTGCATTGCTCTTCCCTCCGTTTACCGAGCATTCGTGTTGAGACGGAGCCTATACGAGCTATAGACTGAAACTGTACGTGCTCGCAGCACAGATGGAGTATTCTGTCATTAGAAGTGTTTGTTGCCTGTTGGAACACACAGCATATTTCTGCCGTGGCATCAACAGTTTCCAAGAACTGAGGTCAAAATAAACAGGTTGCAGTTGGATGCAAGAACAGCCTGGGAAACAAAATTCCCTGCTTGAGCATAAGTGTATTTCTAGATACGTGGGTATAAATACATTTTTATATCAGGGTCTCATCTTGATTTGTACCAGCACATGTGGGTTAGCATGGGTTTGCAGGAGCACAGTACGTTGTCTGTGGACATTGGTATACATACGCAGTATTGACAGTATTTTAAATAATTAGCTGAATTCTAATGCAGGAATCTTGCAAGATTTTTTTTCCCCCCAGGAAGTATTTGTTGCATTTTAGTAAAAGGTTTATCATACTGCATCTTTTAAAAATGCATATTTTAGTCGGCATTTAGTCTTTGCAAACACGTGTGTCAGGAATTGCACTGATGCAGACAGTCTCTTCAAAGTTGACAGGATTCTTTCCATGAGGAAGGTTTGGGCGCAGGCAGGCAGGCTCTGGCACAGCCTTCCCGCGGTGTTGCAAGCCCTTGCTGCCCCAGACTCCCTGCCCCACCTTTTTGCTGGGCGTTAGTGCTTCCTCAGCAGAATTGGCAGGGGGAAATATGTGCGTGCACCTGAGCTGCTTCATTGCAAAACTCGGAGGGGGGCTTGGTGCCTTCGCTCCAGCTTGCTGGCTCGGCACGGGGGGTGATCTCTGGCAACCGCTGGAGCTGAGCCCGGAGCGGGGGCTGCTTGGCTTCGGGATAGCAAGATTCACCAGCACCGCCGCTTGGAGCATCAGTAAGGATTCGCTGGGTCAGTCCGTGCCTGACTCGAGCCCCAGGTGAAATCCTGGCCGCAGAGAGAGAAACAGAATTGCAGATTTCAGTGAAGCCAGGGTTTCATTGATAATGTCTAAAGAAACCAGATTTTTTTTTTTTAATCTTAACGAATTACTTGGATAGGGATATTAATAGATGCATTTGTTTTCATCACTCCTACAGGTTTACTTATATTTGGCTTATCACGGTTCACTTTTATTTAATGCAGCTGCCTCTTAGGTGTCTGTTGAGTTGCAAATGCATGCAGGCGTAGCAAGCTGCTAGAAATTAGAAAATGGTCTCACGGGTGGTGTTTTGTTTTTTGGGGGCAGGACAGTTAAATAGTTGCCGCTGTAGTAGTTGGGAAACCAAAAAGGTTATTTTTTCTTTTGGGCAGTGGAGCACTATAGAGCAGCACGGCATGTGTGGCAGTGCAGGGCTAAGATGGACACATGTAGTGGCTGTAGAGAAAAGAGAAGCTGTGAGAGAGGACTAAGAAGGTCAGGAACCTGAAAAGATCTGTTTAATTCTTTAAAAGAAGCCCCCCAGTTTGCTTGTCGCTACCAGCGTGCGGCCAGGTCCTTACATTTCTCGTCACCAGGAGCTGGGGGTCTCGTCGCCGCCGGGCGCTGCTGCCGTTGCTCTCCTCCTCCTCCTCCTCGGGCCGCCGCCACGGGCAGGTCTCTCCACGAGCAAACTGCTCTTGTGGCCTCATCTTTCGGGCCTCGTCACGTCTCCTCCGATCCTCTTGCTCGTTTCCGCACACCCCTCACCACTCACGCCCCCCTTAGCTCTAGGTAGGCGCTTTTTTTTCCCCCAGAACCTTCCCAGCAGCAGGTCCTGTGCTCCTCTCCCCATCCTCCTGCACGGCCTCCCTGCAGCTCCCCGGCGGTGTCTGAGCCTGAGCTCTTGGCCGGCTGCGAAGGCAGCCAGGAACCCCCTTCCCCACCGTTTTTAACTGGCTCTGCGAGCCCGCCACAGATGGCCTGCACCTCATACATAATACATTTTTTTTTTTTTTTTTCCTTCTGAGGCAGCTTTCTGTGGATGTAAGAGGCAGACATGCTGGCAAGCTTGGACCTGTGTTTTTATGTATTTTTTTTAAAGTGAGCCTTGCGGGACTTGTTTGCCGTAGCTTGGGACTACTTAATAGCTTGAGGAGCTCAGTAATGTCTTGGAGCCTGTTTTGGCCACTTGATCTTTTCTTAGGGAAAATTATATATGTTAGCAAAATGAAGTTAGGGAACAGCTGGACAAGAAAAAGAAATGAAGCAAAAATGCTCGTTCTGATGAAAATCTGTTGCTTTAAGGAGGTGGTCTTCTAATAAAAGTATAGCAGCTTTGTGCTAACTGTGTTTGGAAGTACTTTGGGGTGGTCTGCTATGACTGTGTATTTCTTTCTTTGAGTGTTTTTTTTTTTTTTTTCAGTGAGTCCCACTCTGCATTATTTTTAGAATAATAAACTAAAATGTACCCAGGGCTTTATGTAGGAGCAAAAGAAAAAAGGGAACTGGCATTTTCAAATGTCAAATGGAGAAAGTTTTAGGTACCTCAACACTCCTGCTTCCCAGTTCCTTGGTATATTGCCACATGTGCACTTTTAGACTAGGAGTGTTATAGTAGTCATAAAAATTAGGGGAACTTGGACAGGTAGGCATTTAGAGAAGGTCTGTTTCTTAGGTCTTGCTGCACATGTGCTCTGATTTTGTTAGGCCTGGAAGCTCCATCCACAGGACTGGTCTTGATCTCAGCAATGCGCTTCGGGAGCTGCAAACCTAGGACATACGCAGCAAAATACTGGACGTACATTTATACTGGAATTTTTAGCAGCTGGTTTGACTCCATAAAAAAGCATATGTCCAGGTTAGAAAGAGGGTTCTATTTCTCGAGAAGATCAAGCTAAATATGGCCTGAACAAAATTTTGTTCACAGTAGGGAAAGCAATGATGA
>VZSV01000186.1:144483-231947 GCA_013398735.1 Nothocercus julius | reverse complement strand
CATTAGACAAGTAAGAGTTACAGTCCAAAATCAACTCGTGGATTTCAGAGTATTTGTTAAAATACTTTGGGGTTCAACTCCCTAAAAGAATAGTTGTATCTTGGGGAAAAAAACGTATTGCTGTCTTTGATCATTCTTTCGCGGAGGGAATAGTGTCGGAGAAAGGCCTCCAAAGAGTGAATAGAGGAAATGAAATCGTCTGACAAGGGTTCACCTGCAGAAAGCATGCCAGCCAGGCAGTGGAGATAAGCTGCACAGAATGGCCATGAGATTATTCAGGCTGGAAGTGACCTCAGTCCAACCTCTGGTCCGACTTGCAGCCCAAAGCAGGGACATCCGCGAGGTTCCTCCTGGCTGCTCTGCACTTCACCCAGTTACATCTTGAAACCTCCGAGCGCAGAAAGGCACTACGTCTCTGGGCAGCCAGGGCCACTGCTCGACTACTGACCTTACAATGAAGAAGTTTGTCCTTAGATCCAGTCCGATCCTCTCTTATTTCGATTTCTGCCCGCTGTCTCTCATCTTCCCGCGCCGCACCACGGTGCGCAGCCTGGCTTTGGCGTCCCAGTGACCTTCTCGCGCGTCCCGGAAGGCTGCCCTTGCGTTTCCCTGGCGCCTTCCTCCTCTTGGCTCAGCTGGCCAGATTCCTTTAGCCTCTTCTCACGGGGCTGGGAATGCTGCAGCCCCGGATCGTCGTGGCCCTTCTCCTGAATCTGTGCACCTTGCCCTAAGGCTCAGCAAGCCGAGTGCCCGGGACACCCGGGTGGGCACTGCCGGAGCTCTCCTGCGGAGCTCCTGCGCTTCATCCTGTAGCCAGGAGTGGGTGGGTGGCTGCTTGCAAGCAGTGCTCCTCTCCTAACACTCGTCTGAAGAAAACAGGTATTTTTGCTGGCCATCAGCAGGAAGCCCTGCCAGAAATCTGATCTTACTGGCCAACATGGCCTTGGCCTTCACGGTAGTTTCTGAGTTAATGGGTTGGCATTGAAGGCCTTAGAAAAATATTAACCTGGCCTTCAAAAATCATGACACTGTTTAAATGCTGTGAGATGGTAAAATAAATTCTGTGCAGTTTCTTTTAATTTGCTATGTGGTTTTTGAGCTCCAAGGTAGACATTTTAGGCTTTTGCCCTTGAAGATGAGAGTTTAAGGTATAACTAATCTTAAAAAGTGTTAAGGTCCTGTGATCGCATAGGTGCAGGAACCAAAGCTTTAAGAACAGTAACAAATACAAAATTTGTGATTTGATTGTAAATTAAGCAACCTCATGAAAAAAGGTCTGTAGTTCTTCTGTTTTTTTTTTTTTTTTTTTTTTTTTGGAATAATGAACCATGTCTGTAAAGTTTAAAATGGTGTTTTGGGTTAGCTGCTATTATATGCTCATCTGCTTGGGACAGTGCTTAAAACATACATTAATACTCCAAGGCACAAGGCACAAGTAGAAAAGATACAGAGATTAATATTAATCACCAAGGCACAGCCTAAATTGCTTGCAGAGGGCATCAGTGTATATGTTTCTATAGAGAGTTGTATGTTTGTGTGCATTCTGCATAGCTACAGAAAAGTTTTAATGTTTCATATATTTAATTTCATTAACTGCTTGTGTGGGTTTTTCATACATTTAACTTCTCCTCATCAAGCTTTATTTACTTCTCACAAGTATGCCTTACAGTGATTACCCTAAAGATTAAATTGTCAGGATATTCTGATGTTACTCCGTGTGTCTTTTGTTGTCTGCAAGTGTATGTATGAGCAGGAATTACTATCTCTGCAAGGTTTGCATCGTCCGAGATGACTCGTTTCGCCATATGTGCTGCACGTGGGGAAGGTTCTCCTGCAGCACAGCAGGCCTGGCCCTCTCTCAAGCTGCGGGGTAGATATTTACCTAGAGGCAGCCTTCGTGGAGGAAGAGGCCCTGCTCTAGCGGAAAAGCACCCTCATTCTTAGCCATTAGTGAGGACGTTACCTGGGGCTTGTGATGTTGGTTCCATCTCTGGCATCATGAAGAGTGAGTGGTGTACTTACAAAATCGCCAGTCTGAATTTATGGACTACTGTACAGTTGCAAAGTGAGGTATTGCCACTGTGTGCAACATGGTTAGTCTTTACACTGCAAAAGATTAAAAAAAAAAAAAAAAGCTGTTGTGTTGCTGCTATGCAAGACAGGCCATCAGATCAGGTCCACTGTTATTTTGCAGACTACGTGACTTGGAAATCAAATAGCAGGTGTCTGTCCTTTTTGCTCTGCTGAAATGCATGCAGCGTACAGTTCAAAACAATACTGCTGCCCTGCTTTACAATGTAGATAACTTCTTCTATAGTTTGTCTCACTCTATGGAGAGCAATTTGAAATGTATATGTATGCATGCTGCTTGATCTGCTGCATTTTTCTCGGTGTTACAGTTGCAGTCCTCTAACAAAGATGGTCCTTCTGTGCAGTATGATCATGGAGCTTGTGGATTACGATAGAGAAATAGCTAGCCCTGTGCTGAAGGGGCCATAAAAAGAATAATTTTTTTTGTACAGTGTTTTGTATGGAGTCGTTTTGCCCTTGCAAAGCTAAAATTTTGTGCACTGAATATGTGTTGTGCTTTCCTGCCTATACTCTGATACAGGGCCTAATTTTAAAAGATGGATGTTTCTGTAAAACTTCAGTTCTTAGACCTGTACGCATGTCCAGATCTCTTTTTGTGCTTGGGATCTAAAAGAAGTGTTGAAGCATTCTTTCTTATAGCTAACACTGATGATCCTGCTCGAGTTAAAAAAGCAGGAAAAATAAAAACCTTACCGACACTTGCTGCTTCAGTAGATATATATTTCCGTGTATATGCATGGTGAAAGATTATTCTTTTAACTGTTTTTCAGACTGTTAGCCTGGATGCAGTCTCTGTGCAAGGAGAAAAGGAGTGTGAAGTGTACAGCTGCTAAACTGCAGTTTTAAACAAGCCAAAAAAAAACGCTCTTCTTCATGTAACTGTCATTCAAACCACAGGATGAAAGCAGCTGAAGAAAAGTTGTTTATGATATCATCTGCAGAACTCTTAGAAAATTCTTCAGAAACTCGGGGTAAGCCAAAGAAAAAACAGCTTAGTTGCAGAGTAGGAGCAGACACAAAGTGTTTCAGAGCAGAGAAGGTTCTGTATGTGCATTGACCTGTCTGCTGAAATGTCTCTGGTAGCAGTTCTGTGCGAGAGCAACATTTCAGTGTTAATACTTCAGCACCTAATGAGAAGGAAACAACAGTAACAGCAAGATTATTACCAGAATTAAATACATACATGTGAAGGAATAGCTGATTTACTATTCAGAATGAAAATGTGTACTTACGCCCTATTTGTTTTGTGGTAGCACATGTCAAAGGACAGAAGTGTTCAACTATGAAAAATAGGTTTTAGTTCAAGTATGAGAAGTATGAGTCACTAAATAATATAGTACATTTTGACTTGCTTAGCTCCTGAGAAGTGGCTGATTTTTTTTGCACTGCACACAGTTAATGTAATTGCTTTGTTCTTGCTATCTTTGTTTTGTGTTCAGTAGTGATACCCATTATCTTAAGTTGGGTGAATGAAATGTTTCCTGTGTATTTCCTTATTGCTCTGTCACTTTAGTTCAGTAGGTAGGATGTCATCATGATGCCTCTTCTGTGACTGTAGACTTAGTATTTCTTATACAGAGCATTTTCAAAAGGATAGCAATACATTCTCAAATACATAAGACTTTCTCCTGTGTCTGTTTCAAGTCAGATATATATAACAAAAATTCATGCCTTAAGACCTTGTTGTTTAAATGTGTGTGGGTAGAGAACTTAGTACTGCAGGTGTTCTCATCCATAGTAATATAAACTCCCTTTTATGACAAATAATGGAATTCTCACTTTATATCCTTAGGAATTTGGCCAGGGCATACAAATGATTTGTCTTTCGTTTGTTTATAGTCAGATAAGCTTTTAATTAAGAATCATGGACATAAGCATCCTTCCAGCCCTCCTATCTTGTCTTTCTTGTTAACATCAAAGGGAATACTTGTGGTAGAAAACATTGCAGTAGGTAGTAAGTGTTTGTGGGAGAATCAATAGTATGCGTATCCATATATGTATTTTTTAATCTAGTTATCCCCTATCTGCATAAAGAGAAATCATGCCTACATTTTTTTGTAGTCATTCCAAATGCTTTTGATTAAAATAATAGCTGTGCAGTAGTAGCACGTTCTGTGCACACCCCAGACCACTAGAGATAGTAAAGAAAACGTGCAAAGACTTATATAACCAGTCTATCAGTCTTTTATTTTTAGAAGTGTCTAGTGTAAACTTATCTTTTACTTACAAATTTATTGCACTACTCTGTAGCCTGTACAGTCCAACCGTGGTTTAAATGAAGAACAGGTTAGAAGCGCAGAGTGGGAATCCTAACACACTACGGTATCGCTTTGTTTAACATAGGAACATGCATGTGGAAACCATGTATGCACATGCACGCTTGTGCATAAACACATAAAATGTTCTGCATTTATTGTTTTTGAGAACAAAGCCCTGTCCATAATGGACCTTTTAATTTAGTGGGTTGTGTGTCACTTGTGTTGGTACTTGCACAGTTGAGATCAGCTGAGATACTGGTACTCCTGATGTGGAGAAAGAGGGATGCAAGCAAGGCAGTTTTTGTAAGGGCTCTTTGACTCTGTGATTTGATTCCCCCCACTATTGAACCAAAATTTAATGTCTTGGCTGTGAAGCCCATGTATTACATTTGCTTGGGGTTGTGAATATGTATGCAAAGGTACTCGGTGTGTTGTGAGTTTCTGGACTTGAAAATGTTTTTGTAGTGTAGTGACCTCTGTTGATGAAGTGTTGATCGTTAGGGCATTTTGCACTAAATTAGAAATACAAATAACTCACCATAAAAATTATGTTAGAAAGACTGGAAAGAGGCGGAAAAAAAATATGAGGCCATTTAAGACATCATTGTTCTTACTAAGAAGATATGGAGTTATTGCTACCTCTGATACACGCAAGTTTAGTAAAACATATACTTTAGGGTTACCCTGCAGAATAAATTGCAAGATCAGAGACTAAATTTTGGTCTCTTAAAACTTCATCCTCATATATTTATAAGGTATATGTTGGCACAAAGTCTTGTGCTTACCCTCCACAGGTTGCTCATTCATCGAAGAAAAAAATCAAGCTAACACTAAAATCAGATAATGCCCAATGATGTTGTCATAAATAATTAAGTAAAATTATTGTAGGCAAAACCACCTGCAATATACAGGACAAGTACTAACTTGTGGAGCAGTGGAGTAACATTTTCTCTCTTTTTTAATTATTTTGTTTCACAGCTCTCTCAGTAATATCCAGTTTATGTCCAAAGTACTAACCAGTGCATCTCGGCCTAACGCTTGTCATTCAATACTTTTACTCTTTTCTCATTTCTGTGGTTCTTCTTTTATGTATTCATTCGTGAGAGGCTTTTTGGAACAAACCTAAAAAGCTTTTTAATGCCAAATAAATCTTCCTTCAAATATGCTTACTCTGGATACTCTCAGGGGGAGGAGGAAACATTCTCCTGTGTTTCAGGTTTCCTGGGTAGGTGCAGAATACTTTCTCGGCAAACATACATCTGCATCGCTCCGGATATAAATAGAAAGGGAAGTCAGGCAGTCAAGTTTTATCTCACCTGTTGTAATGTGAGAAATGAAGCATTTTGAAAACGGCTGCAGACAAAAATACAAATTAATTTTGTGCGTTCTAATATCTCTGTTTCTGGCCCGTGGAACAAACATGATGTTCTTAAATGCTCTAACCAGCCAGAGGGGAATGACTGACCCTCTCTGCTTGTTACATTTCTTGAAAGTTAATTTAGAAGTGTATGGATGAAGAAAGATGTTTGTGGGTTTTTTTTTTTTTTTCCCCTCAGCTGCAGTTTTCTTTTTAATTCCTCAAGAAAATAAATAATTTGGGTTCTTCATACCAAGAGCTTTAGACCCATCTGTGAAAAGCAGATTCCCTTGTACACCAGGGATCTTAACTCAGCCGGTGAGAAATGCGTATGGAAAATGGACAATACGGTGCTCCGATATTAATTCCCTCTTGCAAGCCTATCATTCAAGTCTAGGCTTCTCTCCAGTCCACAGGAAATGACTGATAATCCTACTCTTTTTTCAGAGAAGGAATGTGCTGGAATATAAGTCAGTAGGTAACATAAAGATAAGTCTTATCCTCGAGTTAGTTAATTCATTTGAAAGGTATTGCCTTCTCTATCCAACTCAAATGATAGCAGTAAAGCAGGGAAAGTTATTATGGGAGAGGCTGCTTGCTTCTTATTTCCGTTGTTTCTAGTTCCTTAAAATATTGCCAAAAGATCAGTATTTGGGATGAACTTAACTCTGATAGGACAACCTCCAAATAGGTCTATCTGAGAACATGGCAATCTTAGCTTTGGCATCCTACAGATTTTGAGGACTTTAAGCTCTAACTGCAACCTTTTTCTCTTTTGTGGGAAATTTTATAAAGCTCCTCTTAGTATAAACCCTTGTTCATATACTAGGTTGGCTGATTTAATCTCCAACTGAAAAGTGATTATAAAATGAATATTGCTCTGTATAATTCAAACCTTTCTTTGACAGGTTTCAAAAAAGGCCACATGCAAAACTAAATATTGCAATGGTCTTCAGGTTGTATTTCTTCTCTCTGTACATTACCCTGTGAGAAAAAGTGGCTCAGCAACTCCTAAATTTACAAAAATAGAATTTATTTTGAATGTTCAAGGAAAAAAAAAGGAGGTGTGAGAAACAGAATGACAAGGTAAATTCCTCAAGTAGTAAGGAAAACAGCAGAAAGGCAGTGATGTTACTTGAGTATTTTAGTATTAATCATATCCTTTCTTTTATCTTTATTAAATTTGTACAGATTACCAAAACTGGATGCCAAATACTTTCATAATCTCTCAATATTACTTTAGCACTTTCAACAACTTCCTTATATTAGTAATCAGTGATATGGAATTATTAAGAAACCTCTCTTGCATCTATGAACTGTTGTTATTAGAAGCTACTTGCACATGTAAAGTGGAAGCTGGAGATGCGCCAATTTTAGCAGGAGAATCTGGGGCACCTCTGCCATATGCATAAATATCCCCGGTGTTCTTGCCATGTGAAATGCATCAAGAATTCTTTATTTTTCTTCGTAACTACAAGGAAGTTACTCTAATTCATTGCCAACAGTTAGGATAGCTTAGCTGCTGCAAAACTGTTAAATATATCCTCACACAAAATCAATATTTTACTGTAACTGAGATATTACTAAAAACGTTGCCATTGAAGAAAATAAAGTGAATAAAGCAAAATCATAGTCATCATGTACTTCAGATATGTTATCAAGTACTGATTTTTGAAGTGTCTTGTAGATGGGGCTTTATGTTTTTATTTACTCCAGCGGGCTAATCACTACAGATAAGAAGATGATTAGCAATATGTGGCTATTCCTGACAGGTACCACACTCTAGATGAAATTACTTACGTGATTGCTAACGTGAAATGTTTTGTACCCGTGTATGTAGTTGATGGCAGAGCGTCTTCAAACAGCTTTCAGAGAAAGCCTTTTCTGGTAGGTTAAACCCACCCCAGAGCATGAACAAATCGATCTTTATAGGTGCGTGCTGTCCTGTCTGCCGAGAAGTAGCTACAACTGTAAAGAGAATTATTCTGGCCTTAGCTCTGTGACAAGGGCAACTCATGTGATAGTAGTTGGCACAGTGTAGGATGTGAGTCTTGTGCCTCAGAATTACCTCTGTTTTACTGCACTGGGACACGTGGGAGTGATAGGTTATTGCCAGCTCGTCAGGCAGATGGACTGCACTGCTTTATTTTCGAAGTTCTTTTAAAAAGCAGCACGTGTAAAACCACCCGCGAATGTTGGTGTCACTACTGCAGGGCAGGTGAGTTTTCTAGAGCCGGTTTAAAGTTCGCCGTTGGGTTTGGCTGCTTTCGGGAGAGGCGAAGCGCCGCGCTCGTCCAGCGCTGCCCTCGCGCCGAGGGGGCCGCTCGCCCAGATGGCTGCGCCGCGGCCACCAGGACGTGTCATCAGGGATCCTACCTTGGCTGTTACTCATGGTGCTGATGCCTGCCTCAAGGAATCTGGCTTAGAAGGGATACTCGGAAGCTAGGCTTTAGTTTTTCCTGTACTTCAGAGCTTTAATGGAGAAGATCTCCCTTCAGCAGGCCTGGGAAGAGCTTTTTTTGGATACTTGAATGTTTTTTGATGTGCTTTTAAGAAGCAATGCCTCAATGCTGGGTAGAGGCCTACCTGGGTTGAGGTCGTCACTGTTCTTGTCTCACGTCTTTCGAGTGAGTCCCGGCAGTGCCGCCCTCCTGTTTCCTGGCGGAGCCTGGAGCGGGTCGGGAGCTTGGGAGCAGCCCGGGGGAAGGCGCGTGCTGAGGACCCTGGAGCCCTTCTGCACGTGATGTCTCTGGTATCCCGTGATTGCATCTAAATATATGATCTGCATGGTATGCATATAACTTCTTTTCATGAACTCTTTCTTTAATGGGTCAGAGCTGTTCCTGATAGGTTATGTTTTCGGTGAAAAGTAAATATCAGGGTATGCTATTTCTGATGTAAATGTGGAACCGTCATGCTCACAGGCACACAGGCTGCTCTCAATTCATAGGTTCGTGCAGCATTACTGCTCCAACTGCAAATACTGATTGCAGCATAATAACCTAAAGAAAATGCAGGGTGTCATTTTTCCATTTTTTTAGATGTGGTTTAGCAACTAGGAATGGAATTAATCACTGCCATTTGACTACTCAGCTGTCTGTGGAAAAGCTCCACAAATCGTAACTGAGTCCAGGGCTAATAAAACAGCTGATGTAAACAGAAGGTGCATCTCTCAAACTGGTTTCATGTGAACAATTACCCAGCTTTTCTCTTCTTAAATTTCAAGTACCTTGAGGATTAATAGACAATGAAGTTGTGTCCACAAAGTCCCAACTGAGTAAACTGTCCCCAGTAAGCAATTATTTACAAATATAAGCATGAAAGAATAAACAACTTTAAGCATTTATGAGATATAATTGTAACATCTTTATGATCTGTTTTTCTCCCACTCTGGAATGAGGCCCTGGGACTGGCATAAGTTGCACTGAGTATTCACTGGGTTTCAAATTCATGCTGTTTGGATGCTGTCGTGAAAAGATGGACAGTGCAGCAATCAGGACAGATATATATGTGGGCAAGGAATTAAAACTGGTGGTGCCTCTGGAGTGTCACTTGACCGTTCCCACCGTTCCTGCTGCAGGTCTGCTGTGTGTGTTGCAGATAGCTCACAGAGCAAAGAAGGAAACACTGGGCGTGCATTCCACTTGGTAGGAAGGACTCTTATATTTGATTTTTCTGTATTTTTTAACCCTGGATTTTTCATGTGTGCACTTTTTTTTTTTTCGGTTTGGTGATGAATAAGTGAATAAATCTGACTGTAAGATTCCTCTGCCTTTAAACTGCGGTAAAGACGTAAGCATGAACCTCCTAAAACCTTTCCCCTCAAGAGGAAATGTCTGATTTTTAGTTCGTCTTTGATCAGGTCATCAGTGCAATTATGCTCTTTCAAACAATTGAGCCTGCAGTTGATTATAGTGCGAGACTGGAACCTTTCTGTTACCGTATTTTTAGCAACAGTTACTTTAGGACTTAACATTACAGTTGCAAAAGGAAAGGGCTGCGCTGCTCCCAAACCTTCGCCCTTAAAATTTCCCCTCTGTCATTTATGCTTCCAGGAGAGCTCTTGGAGGACTGGGTGCCTGCATCCTCGCTCTCCTGAGAAAGGAGCGGTTGGATGTGAGGCTCTGCTCGTTGGTTTGCCTGGGGGGTGTTTTTGTGCGGCGTGAGCCGCTCCGGAGCGCCGCGCATCGCGCCGGCGCGAGGGACGCCCTCGCCATCCGACGCGGATGGGGCCCGGGAGCGCTTCGAGGCGGTGCCTGAGGCAGGCGCGCGCCGGGCCGTGGGCCAGGAGGGCTTCTCGAGGGGAAGGGGGAGGCATCCTGCACCTGTGAAGCCGCTCAGCCCCGCGGGAGGGATTGCAACAGAGCTCCCTTCCCGCAGATTCTTAGCATCTCTCCAGAGCAGAGCCCCTGCCTGCTTCTCAGAGCTTAGGTACTTGATTAAAACGTAATTTCCCTTCAGCTTATGGAGCTGAGAAGCTCTTGGAGGAATGAATTAATGGGGGGCGAGTTGACTCCTGCAGAGCTGAGGAGCCGTGCTGAAGGAAAGAATGATGCTGCGACGTGATTTGTTAGGTTTAAGCAAAGCTCCCCCAAAATTTTGGGCAAGCATGATTATCTGCACTTGGGGCTGGCTACCTAACACATTCACTCCTTCTTAGGAAACTACCTGTTAGCAAATGGAGTTTTCTTAAGCATGGTCATCAAAGTCTGCAAAATAAAACATCGGATTTTACTAAAGGAGAGGAGTGGCACAGGGAAGTATTTCAGAAGATTTGGAGGTGTTTGCCAAGCTCGTCAGAATAACCTCCTGTCCGTGTGGCTGTGGTAGCACAGCTTGCCAGTTTGAAAAATTGAAAACGTTATTCTGGTTGCATCAGAGTGGAATATCCATGTATCATATGTATTAAATCTCTGCAAATACCAGGACTGAAGTTGGCGGTAAAAATATGGAGTCCTCGTGTGTTCTTCACCTAGCATATGGTGTGCATGGGAACATGGTTAGTGTCAGGCAGGCCGAGAGAAACCCACGGCAAGGAAAAAAAATCTGATTAAGAGGCGAACAAAGTAGCACCTAGAAACCAGCACATTAATCCCCTGCAAGGAACCAGACCACTAGGAGTGCTGAACTTCCAGACCAAAAAGACCTCGTGCATATGTGCTAGGAAGAATTGAGTCTGTGTCTAAACCTGGCAGAAGGAGCGGCGGAAGGAAAGCATAGCTTCTTGTGTAGGTTTGCAAGACAAGAATGGAAGAAAACTGAATGAAAAAAGAAAGTTGCCAGGAAAAAATGGCCAAACTCTGGAACCGCTTGCTGGGAGAATTTTTTGAGGTAGCTGAGGGATAGTTTTCTTTAAATCCCAAAAGCAAAAAGCAGAGGAGAGAGGAGATACTTGCAGCACGGAGCTGAATTCTGGCATGCACATGTAACTTTAGAGACATGAAAGGTCTCCTAATTAGAGACAGGATCATTTGTGGGACATGTGATTCCAGTTTATGGGAGGAATTGCTGAGAAAAAGACATCTAACCCTGAAGGAATGAATCAACGAACACGAGCAGCCGAACTGCGCGGGGCGCGAAGCGAGGGCAGCCGCTGCGGCAGGACGCGGCGCGGCGGCCGGCGGGGACAGCCACGGGCTGGCCAGGGCGCCGCCGCCCCCAGCCTGTGCTGGCAGCGCGTGCAAGCGATGGTGAGTTGGGTCCCAGGGCTGCAGGCAGCCGCTGCCGTGGAAAAGCAGCTGTGCATCATTATGGAGAGCTTTCCAAGGTATGGGGGCAAATGTGCAGCAGGACTTTGGCAAATTCCTGAGTTTTTTTTTTTTATTTTTGTAGCACATGTCCACTGCAAAAAATGGTCGCCTCCGATGCTTGTTTGGCACTACTGTTTGCATAAACTATATTTGCTCTGCACTGCTGGATGGTGGTGGGAGCCTAATCCGTTATGCTACATTAGCAGCAACGTACACCAAGAAGCAGAGGGCAAGGCCAACACAACCGGGTTTTCGGGAGGAGGCCGCGCCGTGAGCAGTGGTGAAGCGAAGGCTCCGCGTGGTGCTCGGAGGCATCGCAGCACTCAGGGTCTCTAGGGATGGATCTGGAGAGCGCAGTCCAGCACGGCGCGGCTGATGCCTCGTGGGCACCCACCAAGGCACGTGAAGTCCAACCGATCTCGACGGCCTTGGGAGTAAAGGCCAGGTTGAGGCCGCCTTTGGGCGAGCGCCTCTGGCGTAGCGAAGCCGCAGGTGCTCTCAGGAAAGGCACAAGAGCAGCTGTTAAAAAAGGAAAGCTGTGGAGACCGGCCTGCGCTCTGCGGAGAGGAGGATAAATAGGAAGGTAGTGTTTGAAAGAAGCACCGGCGTGTGTGTGACCCCAGCGTTACCCCATTCGTTGTGCTTCCGTACAAGGCTCTCTAAAGAAAAGCCAATTCTATTTTAGAAGAATAGAGGCTTCTCATGTTGTTATTCATCATGGGGTATGTGAAACGCTAACAACAACCAGAAACTGTGAGTTAACCTTGTCCTTTCATCACGTATGATCATCTCATCACTGGGCTGGTGACTGCTCAAAGCGGCCTGAAAATGATGGGGCCCCAGACAACTAAACTTTTATACATCAGTACAAAAGGAGCAAAGAAGATGAGAAGGAAAAACGATTGCCTCGAGGGATGCAGCTTAGTGGTTTGGGTAGTTCTACTTAGAAATTCACTTGTGGCTTTTATAATGAGGAACTTCAGGTTTGAATTTTCAGAGCTATTAACTGTACATTTGTTTGTTTTTTATTAACTTTCTGTACTGTGCGCAACGTTTTTGGGGGTATTGAGTCAAGCGATCCATTCATCCCGCTTAGCTCCGAGTCCATGAGCTTTCTTTTCCTTAAAACTTTGAAGAGCTTTGAGTCTCAGAGTTCCTTAATTATTTCATTGTATGCCTGTCAATTTTTGGTAGCACAGCTCGTGTCTTCTAGCCCGTTTCCCTCGTGAGAGCATGTGTTTCTGGCCAACGTAGGACGGACGCGGAGTTCTGCTTTGTTCTGCTTGTTGACTGGCGAGAATTAGAATTGTCTCTATATAGACAGGCACAATTAAGCCACTTCAGTCTGCAAGGGGATGACTGGAAGTTGCCAGTCCCCTAGCTCTCTGCTCCAATGGAAGAGAAAAAGAGATTAAAAAAAAAAAAAGTGGGGCAAGGTGTGATTTTTAAGCTATTAGATTACGCTTCATCTAGCTGCTAAAAACCTTGACTGTAACAGTTATTAGATATAATTGCATCTGTAAAGGTATTGTTAAAAAAAAAAAAAAGAAGACTTTCATTAGCAGCTATCTTTAGGAAACATTGACTCCTTGATTTAAAGAGTTTTATCTCTTTATATGTAGTCTTTTGAATGTTACTTAAACCTAGAAATATGTCTAAGAGTAAATAAACTGCAGCAGAACAAGTGCACAGTTCTGAAGTGCTCTACTTGGTTCTGTTTTATAACTGCAATACCTGTGTCTTTACTCCAGAGGAAAAAAACCCAAAACTATGCATAAACCCGAAAAGTTAATGTGTTCAATATTTACTGAACCATCTTAAAGATCTGGCCAAATAAGAAATATTTTGCAAAAACATGTTTGCAAAAACACCAGCTATTTGCCAGCTAAAATTTTCATTGAATAGAATGGAAAGATGCCCGTTAATTGCTGTTAAAGCTGTTGAAGTCATGTGTTGGTCTGCATACTTCAGAAACTGTTGACTATAGTTCAGTTTGGTAAGGAATCTATTATTTTAAGACCTGAAAAAGTTACTGAACTTCTTTCTTATTCTCATGTCTTTAATATTTGAGATAAGCCACGTTTGTAACAACATATATACAATCTTTACAGAGATTGTAAAATTTCTCCGACTGTATGTAATCTGAATTAAGAAAAAATTCTTCTGAGGCAGTCAGATGTTAACAAATTAATCAATTGTGGTATAATGCAGAATACCACATGCTGTTCTGTATCCTTGGAGATGAACTGGATATTTGCAGATCTGGTTTTAGGGCAGAGGAGCTGTCAGAGGCTGGCTAAGGCTCTTGGATGTAAAGCCCCATAAAATACTGACAGAATGAGGAGCTTCTGCTTCCGTGACCAGATGTGAGGAAGGGCTACTTTCAAGAGACTACGTGTTGTTGAAGAAGTCAGTAGTGCCATTGCCTCTTCTCTGTTTGTGTCTCACATCCATAGTCACTGATCTTTCCGTTACAGCAATTTCACATAAAAAATGCCTATTTCTAAGAACAGCATCCTGCTGGAATTAGGTGTAAATATGTAGGTGTGGCAGTAGTGTTTTCAGAAGCATTAAAACACTTAGGTGGTGTTGCAGTATGACATAAAAACACATGATAGAAAAGTCTATTAAGTCCATAAATAACCAGGGGCCTTGAAGAGTTGCTGATTCTGGAGAAAGTGGAGTCAGAGAGCTGCTAAGCCTCAAAAAAATATTTTATATTCCCTTAGCTGACCCAGAGCATTAACTTTCTTCTTAACAGGCATCTTTCATGCCTGCTGTGCTCCAGGGAAGCTACGAAGGACAGTGGCACTGCCTTCCCACCGCTCTCGTGGTGAAACAACCTCTTACCCTACCAAGGCATGACGGAGCTCCACTACAGAAATGTTGCTACCAAATTCTTTAAAAGGGAAAGAGAATTTGTGCAATATTTGTCTTGGTAATTGGATGTTGAAAGGAGTATTTCCAGTGAGAACATCCATGAACATACAAATATTATTGCAAGTACTTATATCAGGAATATCCATTACTACTAAAACAAAAATAAAACAGCAAGGCCTGTTTGCTGACAGAACTAAGATATCCCAAATATGTGCCAGAATCTTGTAGTATTTGTGGATATTCAGGAAAAGTGATAATTTGGAAGCAGGGAATTCTTTTGGTATTCTTTCCATTGGGAAAACTGGTGGAAATGTGTCTAACTGCTCCCCTGAAACAGCAAGCTTTAAGTCTAGGTCTTGGGGAGGACTGTGGTAAGACGCTGAACTATGCTTACCGCTCATCTTCTTTTTTCCATACATAGGCATTTTCTACTTTTAAAATTATTAAAGGTATTGACAAAATCAGAATGTGCTAATATTTAGGGTATTTAATGACATCCTCAAAGAGTACCAGAAATGTGTCCCATAATGTAAATACGCAATATGCAAAACAGAAAAATACGATGGATGATGAAAAAGGAGTCTCTTGTGCATGTATTATTTCTGGTCTGTTTAATTATTTACCTTTTATTTTGAGAATCCCAGTGTGGAAAAATATATAATTTTATAATCTTAGGCATTTTTCGGCCCTCATGTGATTTTGATTCATAGTTTGAAATTCTGTTTCTGTGGAAATGGCCTGAGCCATCCATCAGTTTTGGATTTCTTCCACAGGCTTAGGCAACTATGGGAGGTTCATCTAGACTGATTCTGTTCACAATGCCGGCCCAAATATTTTACATCCTATATCCTATATCCCATATGAATGGGAATGGTATTTCAGGGATGATTAATGTCAAGATTCCCAAACGTAACAATAATAAATCCTTTTGTATCAAGAGAAACCCTAAATTACTGAAATGCAAACAACTACCGCACATGTGCGCGCATCCTCAACCTCCTAGTGACGTGTGCGCAGCCGCAGGCCCCCCAGGGAGAGGGGCAGTGCCCCGCACGAGTACGCTTTAACCTCCTGCAGCCCATCGGCCTCGCCTTTGCGAGGCTGAATCGCAGCTGCACAGCCTCCTCCGGTGTCCCGTTTCCCTTCTAGATGCTGTTGGGGCATTTGACAGAGAGGCGTGAGTTGAGACGGAGTCAAGTACAGAAATGAGTGTCATCTGCAGTCGAATGCCCGCTGCATGGAAGCCTCCTTCTTGACCTGCTGCGCATCCGGAGCAGGAGTTAAAAAAAAATAAGTAGTCAAGCGCTGGCAAAGAGAATAGCAGATTTTTCTCTTCTAAAGACCTGAAAAACAAGCAGGTTGACCACTGAAGATTTGCAGGGGAGCGTACGGTGTCTCCTGGTTACGTGTGTTAAAAGCTGACAGACGTGACTGGGCCACTCGATTCCCAACTATCACTCGTTTGCAGGAGGACACCAGGGTAATCAAGCAGCCTGTTCTCTGACCAGCTTCATCAACAAGAGCCGCTTGGTTCTGATGCTTAAACCTGAGTGTTCATAGTCTTCTTGGTAATTTTGACCAAAAGTGGAAGTTTAGTTTGTGGCCAGTTAGTTATTGTCTGGTTGTCAACATCAAGTAACTTCTGGTGTGACAGCTGCCAACAACCTCCTCAGCAGGAACCAGCAGATCTGCCTCTTCCTGCTCTTTGCCAGGAACGGACACAGTTTCATTCTCTGATGACCCTGAGAACAACTGAAATACAAATAAACATGTAATCTCACAGTTAAAAAAAAAAAAAAAACCTACTGCTTGCTCTGTAGCTTGGGGGTTAACCTAAATCAATTTTACTTAGAATAGTAAGGAAGAGTGAAGCTCAAAACGTCAGCTTTGTTTTCTGAGCTCTAGCACGTGTACTGAAAGAAAAGAATGTCGCAATATTTGACTACTGTGGGGACTGAGGGTCTGGTCTATAATTGTTTGCTGCTTTGAAAATGTTCTGTTCATCGGATATTTGGTGGGAGGTTGTCAGTGAAAATAGACTCTTTCCTGCATTGGGAATGCCAGGTGTCGTACTTCAGCAATACTCAGATTATGAGTTTATTTCTGGCTCTCTGGATCTTTGATCCTGCCACTGAATCTGCGGGGGTGCAAAAATCCACCCACACAGATCCGATTTGCAGATCCTGGTTTTAATTACTTATGGTTTGGGTTGGACAAATTACTGCTGTCCTTGCAATAGCACAGTTATTACCAGAAATGTAGAACTATCTAAAACATAGAAATCGACATTATGAACGCATGTATTATATATATTTTTAAGATATTTTGAGGCTTAACTGAAATTGTCATTGCTCAGTCTTGCACTGTGCTGCTTTTCAGGTGGCCCTGCCAGCCTGGATTTGTAGTAATTAATTTTTAGAAAAAAAAAGAGCTCATAGTTTTTCTAATCTAAAAGCAGTTCTAGAACTGAAAGAAGACCATCTATCTTAACACACCTTGCAATAGGATCCTGGTACATTGTTAAGTTGAAAATGGACTGTTGTATTTCTTCAGTATAAAGCAGCCCCCTTTTTTTGTCTATGGGCCCTATTCATAAGACTTATCCATCTCAGGTTATATGATTTTCATCTGCATATAAATGGAAGATGAATAAATTATGAAGAAAGCACTTCCAACCAGGAACTTTGAGTAAGAATGATGAAAGTAAGAATCATGAAAGATTCTTGAAGGAAGAATCATGAAATAACAATAAAATTGGAATGCTGTAGTAAAATCAGACATGTCAGTACCATTACCAAGCTGAGAAATGCCAAGCAGAACCAGTCTAAATAGAATAAGGCAAGCTCAGGAATGTCATACGTGTTTTCCTAAGCCTTCTTCTTTTTTTTTTTAAGATTTTTCACTTTAACTTTTCCTGGATTTGTAAGCATAGATTAATACAAATGTGTGGCCACAATGCCTGCAGTTTTTCAATTCTTGAGTGTTGCTTTAAATTTGGAATCTTATCTCTTATTTTTGTTCTGTAATAGACATGGGTGGAAGAAATGTGCAGTGTTCAGTGGTCAGTCTTAGGATATGGCAAACTGTGTGATTTCAATCAGTGTGTGTTCTCATTTGAAAGTCAGCTGAAAATCAGGAAAAGCTTTCACGTTATATCCGTTTAAAATACTGTAGAACTTGAATTTTCTTGAAAATTGGAATTAGCTTGCTTTTAATTAAGTGCCGTCCGCTCTCAGAAAAAATACCCCTAATTCGCAGCCAACGTGTCGAGTTTGGGATTGGCACCCGCCCTCCTAATGTTTGCCCTGCACAAGCCATCACGCGGTTGTCCTCCTCGGAGGTAGGGGACGAGGCTCTTGCCTGTCACGGCCTCTCCAGGTGGGAAGACGGGGCCCGGGGCCAAAGCAGCGGCTTTGGGCTCGGCTGGCGGGTGCTCTGCCCGCCGCTGTGCCGCGCGCCTCCGGCGGGACCCTTCACGGGGCACCGGGGCTCCCTCTGTGACGCTGCCACCGTCTCGGAATACCCCGGGGACTTGCAAAAGTCTTCTTTGTTAGTGTTCAGTGAGCGCTCTGGCATCTCCAGGTGGAAAACTGTGGAAATAGGAAGTATCATTTCAAGATAGTCCCTGTGGCCTGTAATTCCTGAGAAATCGTGCGCGAGTAGAGAGTCTGTCCGATGAGAGAGGAGCACAACTTTCGGTTTTCAGCAAGTTATTTTCGGCAAGTGTGCTAGATGCACCCTGCAATCCAAGTCCCTATGTCCAGCAATGTTTGTTTTTTCTCGTTTTATTACTGAGAAAAATATACGGTAATGAAAATACACTAGTGTGGAAAAAAACTTATCAGCGCAAATCCTACTAGCGATCTATCTGAAAATTTAAAACCTCACAAAGCGCTGTTTGTCCTTGATAGAAAATAGTATATTCACCTTGTAATGCATAACATATATATTTTTTTATATAACATATGGCATTAGCATTTTGCCAGATTATCAGATACTACCAAAGAAATTTTCTTTTGTTCAGTTCAGCTAGCTCATATTTCCAGATCACCTTAGTATTTAGCTAGTACCTCTTCAAGGAATTTCCCAAGCTTTTGGAGCTGCTCGTTCCAGAGTTTTGGTACTCTATTACAACCTATGTTGGAAGTAGCGCTTTCCTAAGCATGAAATATCTCTTGGAGTCCTCAGTCTCTCATGATGGAAAGTAAACATAGGTTAAATCAGAGTACTTACTTAAGGCTCTTAGTGATGAGAAGCCAGTTATACAATGGGGAAGAATTTTCCCCTTAATGTATGTTGTATATATATTTATTTGCCTACAGAATTACCAGATCCTACCATGGGTTGTATTATTAGGAAACTTATCTTGAAAGTCTGTGAGCCAAGATTTAAAAATGACTAGTCATTTTGAAAATGTCAGTGTTGAAGGAACCAAACTTCAGACCTTGAAAAGAGGCCTTCTAGAGGTTTAGAAATGTTCAGCTCTTTGTAGAAATTTTACCCATATATTGTGTCTCAATTTGAGATTAAAAAAATACAAGCTGGTCGCCTTTATCATTTGACCTACTTTATAGTATTTTCTTGTAATAAAATTAAGCGTATACTAGCCCATTAATAGAAACTGGAGTCTTCAGTTTTTTAATAGTTTTGCATTTAAAAAAAAAGCATATATTTTATATGGGAAATGTGGAAATATTATACAAACAAGAAATGTGTTTCATCTTTCAAGCTACAAACAGATGATGGCTTTTGAAAACCTGCACGTTTCCTCTGCAAATTAATCTTCCCCTCTCTTTTGCTAGTATCTTTCAAGTTCCATCAGCTTTCATCTAGAAAGCTAATGATAAAGCATCAGAATTGCATCCTTTTAAAAGAACAAAAGAGCAGTGTGTGTATTTTAATGAAATCAAATCTGTCTATGTATGGTTTATTATTATTTACCTAAATGCTTGTTCATTGGCATGTGGATAATTTCTGTAATACTTTATCTTCGTATTACGTTTTGCAGCATCCGTCTGGCATCATTAGATACACACCCACAAGCGTTTTAAAGATTTTTCCACACAGCCATAAAATTGCACCTTCCTCGTTGAATGTAAAATCAAGTACACCTGTAATAACAAAGCAGGGAGTACTATGCATCCCTTCCCGGATCTGTAGCTGCCTTGCAGTAGAGCTGTGGTGGTTTGCCTCCACAGACTCGGTGAAATTAAAGGTCATGTCCTAATGCTATGTCTTCCTGTTTAAAATTAATAGCTTGTAAATGTTTATCTCAACTAGAAGTGAGAGTGTGGTCTATATTTGTGCTCTCCAGTTCCCATTTTGAGAAACTATGCAGAAAAACAGCTGCAGATCCTTTCATGTCCTTCTTTTGCTATTAAACATTTACGTCTTTGATTTCAGTTCTTTGCCGGGTTTCTTCCTTCTTGCGTTTGGATTTCTAGTGAAGCTTACAGTAGTGCTGTCTAGATTTATAGTGGATTGCATTGTTTTTTGCATGGAAAAAAAAATACTGAAAATTCATGTATAGTATCATACAGTATATAGTTTCTTTGTGTTCTGCCAATATGTATTTCAGTTTAAAATGTCTTGAGGCTGGTTGGGGCTACTTCCATAGAGAGAGGACCAAAGTATACAGTATATTGGCTTCCATTTTGCTGTTTTTGGATAGTCAGGGCTGCTTTCCATTTCCTACAATGTTCCAATATAACTAAATCACATATACTCTGTAATGGAGGCTTCTGAGACCTGGGGCTTCTGTAAAATGTAAAAGAGCAAAGTATTATTTATACAGTGTAATATTTTGATTCGCTAATGAGCTGTGAGGTGGGTATTATCGTGAACTACTGTGCAGTCAAAGAAGGTTCTTAAAACACGCGTCGAGTTACTCCATCTCTGAATCGCTGCAGATAGCACAGTGCTCAGTTGCTAATTAGACTTGCGTTGTGCTAATTCTCTAAGCAGTGTAAGTGACTGACGTTCTGCGTTTTAGTGGCGAGTATGAGAGCAGCTGAGTCCAGGTCCGCGGTGAAGCCGGCATGCAGCTGCAGAGGGAAGCGAGCCGTTTGCAGGAGCTGATTTGCAAGATTAACCCGTACTGATTGATATGGCCTGGTTCCGAGGGGAAGGAGGAAATAAGGCACGTAGCCTTGAATTAGGCTAATCATATTCCAATCCTAAAAGGATTAAGAGAGAAATGTTTAACTGGAAAAAAAAATCCTATGCATAGTATTTCATAAATTATTTACTTGGGTTAGTCTTTGCATTGTGTATTTCCTAGAAGAGCACAAAGCACTCACAAGCCATTCTTCTTCTTCTTCTTCTCCTATGACTCAGTCCCCCACGTTTAAAATGCTGGTGGTTTGTTCCAAGACTGATTTTTCTCTACTTGTGTAAGTAATAAATGTAACCTTCAAGGCAAAAGCCTGTGAAGTATTTCTTGACAGAACACTCCAGAGCAGCATAGGCATCTTACGAAGGTTAAAATTATTTTTGATTAATTTTTGCTAGCATGTTTTCTTCGTGGCTAGTTCAGACTGCTATTTCTGTTACTGCAGCTCTTCCCTGAAAATCTGCAAAGTGAAAATGACAATATGGTATAAAGAGTCTCATTGAACCAGGTTTGCCTGTTGCACATCTCCTGACCTGCAGACCTCCAGTCAGATTCCACTCTTCTCAGTGGTGGCCAGTGACGGGACAAGGGATAATGGGTATAGATTAAAACACAGGCAGTTCCATCTCCCTGTAAGGAAGAACTTCTTTCCTGTGAGGGTGACAGAGCCCTGGCACAGGCTGCCCAGAGAGGCTGTGCAGGCTCCTTCTCTGGAGACCTTCCAAACCCGCCTGGCTGCCACCCTGTGCCCCGTGCTCTGGGTGTCCCTGCTGGAGCAGGCGGTTGGACTAGGTGATCTCTAGAGGTCCCTTCCAACCTCAACCATCCTGTGATTCTGTGATTCTTATTCCTTCAGTCAGATCCTAAATGTTAAATTAGGCTTTTTTAAAATCATAATAGTAGTTGTATCAACCAGTAATAAATAAACTATGGCTCTTTGATGGCATTCCTGTAGTATTTGTGTTTTTCACAGCTTTTAAAGCCTTATGCATTTCACGCATAAAGGTGTCTTTAATTAAAGGCAGAGCAGTGCTGTCATTCTGTTACATGGAGTGGAAACAAACGGCTCTGGTGAGATCCGTCCTGCACGCTGACGTTACGGGCAAGGGGCTGGCTGAGGTGTGGCGTTTTCTCAGGATGGTCAAGCTGTGACCTGCTGCAGGTGCCATCTGCCCTCTCAGCACGCGGTGCTGGAGGCCCTGCTCGGAACAAGGTCCTCGGATGATCTCTCGGCACGAGGTCGCCTGCGGAGTGACGCCGGAGAGGCAGGTGGGACACGTGGCGGCAGCTTGGGCTAGTCAGGTTTGGCAGAGAGCAGCCCTGTGGGGTAGGACAGTCAATAGGGGTCAGAGTCTCTATGCAAATGGAGTTCCCTGTTGATGTCTTCATCCATCCCGGCACGGATCTCAGTGCGGCACTTTCAGAATTGATGGGCATGCACTGGGGGCTGCAAAGGGTGTGTTTTTACAGGTCGCGAAGCAAATAAAGGTATTTTGTTTTGTCTGTGTGCTTCAGCCAGCCAGTGATAATTTCTTTCAGGCTACATAAATAAAGCTTTGATTTTGCTTCATCAGTCAATGTTGTGGTGGTTTAAATTAGACCTGGAAGTCTTGACAGTGCCCTAGCTAATAAAGCTTCATCATGAAGCAAGAAAGAGGAAATCTGCCATGTGCTTCAAAAAAGGGAACGTGTAGCGTAACTTAAAACTCCCATTTGTATCCCCTCTGACCCTGCTTCTTTCCCTGTTTCTGAGAGAAAGGAAAAAAAAAGGTCTCTGGCCTCTGTGAAGACATGAGGAAATTTGAAAGCAATACTGCATGGCAGCGGCAGTTGACTCAACTGTAGTCCACATGTTTTAACTATATGACATTGCAAACTGCTCATGCTCTCTTATACTGAGTACAGATCTACTGCTGGCTTTGAAGATGTAACTTCTCTTGGAGCGCATTCGTACTAGAATCAAACTTGCTACAAATCCGTATTGTAGATAGGTCATTTGCTTATAATTCAGTTACAGTATTGTCACTCTGTCACCATGCAGAACATGATTTGGAAAGCTTCAGCACATTCATTTATGTGTATTTTGAGATCTATACTTTAATATTTTACCAGTTTAGCCAGGAAGAAGTCCCTAAGGATAGTGCAGCCCATGTCTGTGTGGTTCCCTCACGAGGTAAAAGGTCATATGATAGTGGCAGTTAGTCCCTCCATTTTGCTGCAGGCAAAATGCACTGTGCTTCGGTCTGTTTTCAGGGGACGTTTATCTTACTGCTCTGCTGCTTCCCGGCATCCTGTCCACCTTCCTAATTTGTGAATATCTGGACCAGAAGGTAGAGCAAAGAGTTTTCAAAGTAGGTAAAATAAAACTTTGGGGTAGGGTAACTCTGGATACATCTGATCAACAACACTGCTGCACTTCTGACTGTTATGGCAGTTGCACAGTTCAAAGAGAAACCGTGTTCCGTTTTTGGAGGAAGAGGCTCATCAAACCATTACTCAGGCCCTTAAACTTCCGCCAGAGAAAGATGTAAAGGGCTAACTCTCTGCCTTCTAGTACTTTTAGTTTGTGTCAGAGCTTAGGGAAAGCAAGGACTGTGTTCTTTTGCTGTTGATGTGCTGCGGCTGTATAGAATGGGGTGATTCCTTCAACTTGGAAGGTGAAGAAATTGTAGTGTGTGATAATCTCTAAATATTTGCGCTACTGATACAGTATAACCTGAAGAAGGGCTGAGCAAAGCAGAGTTTGAAACGTAAGAATTTGAAGGAAGAGGTACCTCTGCAAAGCGAGTTTTCGCATGGACTTCTCCACTGCAGGGTGGTAGAACCTCTCTTGTACTCGAGGCTGTTCTTTGTACACCGCTTAGTGAACCTGAGCAGAAATGTAAAGCAGAGCGCCATGGTGAAGCTTCTGCGTTGTTGTGGCTTGTATGAGGGGAGAAGTGCATAGGTAAATGCAGCTTCCAGGTATCCACATGGCAGCAGAAAGAAACTTTGTGTTGTGTAGCTGTGAGATCATCTCTGCAGCCATAAAGAGCCTTAGGGCTTTGTCAGACGTTCTTGCACTTCTCAGCTCGTTCTGTAGCACCTTGACAGAGGTAAGAGCATTTATTAGATCCTCCAGTTTAGACTCCCTGCAGTTACTTGGTGCGTGGAGTTTCCATTATTATATACCCCGTTTGTCTGTAGCCTTGAAGAGTTTGCTTTCTTGCAATTATGTGTTTGCTGCTAATGGCAGAATTTGTCTACAGGAAAAGAATATGCTTTTGGACTCCGTGGGGTGCTATTGATGTGTAAAAGATCTAATATCCTCCAAATGGTGTCTAGAGCCATTTCACAGTGTGTCTAGCCTTGAGATTGGAAAACAATTAGTGATTTGAGGTGCTCAACTTAAGGTATATTCAAAGGGATCTACAATCATTGGAAATTGCTGTTATGCTATTTAAGAGAATGTGTCTTTTAAAAAAATCACATTGCACCAAATTTTGGAAATTTTAGGCTTGCGTCAATATTCATGAGAGATCCGAATTCACTGACATTTAATGAAAGAATACTTTAGGGAAAGCACTTCGCAGGCACAGTAAATGCTTTTTAAAACAGATTCGAAATGTACGTGCACATTTTGAAGTTAAAGCTACCAGTAAGGCAAAACCTGGCAAACAGAAGAGGTTGAAACTAGCAGCTAATATGTCAGTCTTCCGCTGGAGCTGGGTTTGAATTAGACTTATAGGGTGTGGGAGTGTTGAATACATAACACACCAGTGCATGCTGCGGCCAGCACCTAGTGATAAGGAGAGGTGGAGGCCTGAAGCAGCAGGGGTTTTGCACACCCGGGCTGCCTGGGGGCCCATGGCAGTGCCTGATCAGTAGGGTTGCTTGTTCTTCATGAGCACCAACCCTCGTACAACTGTTTTTTGAAGGCAGAAAAAGCAAAATATTGTAGCCAACCTCTAAGTGTAATGTAGAACGTGCACTTTTAGGGGTGCAGCCACAGTAGATAGGAGAGTAGGTTCCATTTTGGTGAAAAACAGATTGTGAGGTTTGCAATTTTTTAAGCGTGAACCCTAAATCGACAGAGCCTGTCAGCAGTGCCTGCGTATGTAGGGAGATAGATGCAAACAGTCTAAAAATGGCTGTGATACCCCTGGGATGACGGGACTAGCCTGATGGCTGCTGGTGATGAAGGGTTTGAGTCCTGCTCCAGGTGTGTGAGCTGAGTACCCCATAGCACCGACTAGCAGGATTTGGAAGCAGCGGATTTTTATACATGCAGGAACCCAAACTTCTGCCTGTGTAAACTGGCACAACGCCATTCAGCTGAGTGTAAGCTTATGCTGGTTTGCATGGAGGATAATTTGGCCTCAGTAATACGCGTCAAACGGCTTCTCATTCTCCCTCTTACTAAAGTACAGAGGTAACCAGTGGTGAGAAAGTGTCATTTCCCTTTTAATTTTGCTAATAATGTGATAGTCCCAAGAAGCAGCAGTGAGGGGTGTTTTGCAAAGCTTGTGTGCTTGGCTGGTGCCAGTGAAGATGGGGAGGAGGCAGAACCATCCGTGAGTGGCAAAGAGAAGGAGTGGGCAGTAGGGAAGCATTACCTCCAGCAAAACAGGGAGCACTGCCAATTCTCTTGAGTGCAGCTCGGTTCAAAAAGTTGAAAACACTGCTGAAAGGAACAGTGAAAATGTTTTCTGTCATTTTCTATGGAATGACATGATTTGTTCACTGTTTCTTGTTTATCTATCTGCTCTGGATGATATGTCACATTTATCAGTAAAACAGGCTGTAGGGGGTAACAGTGCTTGAATATTTATTTTATGACATTTTAACTTTTGCTCTGTTTATTCTGCATATTCTGACTGAATTCATATATACTCACCTAGCTTTTTTTTTTCTGCTCTTGCAGCATGTCTGTCTCGGGCTGCTCTTAAAAAATGAAGTACTAATCTGGCAAGATGAAATGAAGATGCACAAAGAGAAGATATTAGACACTATTCTGCAAGGTGTTCAGGTGATTTCATTATTTTTACCAGTAATTGATGAATGATTTGGGGTACTCTGTGCTTTTTGCACCTAAGGACTTAAAAGGAGAATGTTCTTGTTAACTCATGCAAGGCGATGATAAAATGATATTAATGGAAAAGTCACAGCAATTAAAAGCTGTTTAGTCAAAATCCCACCATGCAGCATGGAGATGAAGTTGTCATTAAAAGGATGCTGTGTAAGAGTTTTAGATTTAGAAAATTTCTAGATTATAAAGAAAATTGATTCTTTGTAAAATAATATATACATTGAAAAGTAGTGCAGCTGATTTTAAAGAGGCATCTGTTTAGACTGTGTTTTGCATCTTTGAAGCAAGGAGAGCAATTGCATGATTGCTTGTCAAAGTTCATTGTGAGCAGGTGATGACAGGCAAGCTATATGTGTGAAAACATACAGCTTAACTGCAGTAAGGCATTACATTTATTTCTATATTATAATGTAGAGAGAGTGACTGTACATTATAACTATGCACATTTACTGTGAATTTATAACTGTGATTAAGTTAAATTGGACTGCTCACAGGCTTAAAGGTAAGTCAGTTGTTTCACTGTATCAATACAAAGTGCATTCAGAGACAACATTTTACTTGTTGAGAACCATTGTAATTTTATGTGTTACCTCGTTACAATCTTTAAATCAATGTAATTGATGTTGCAAACTATTGTTTATGATTAAATATTTAAAAAAAACCCACAAAAACAGTTACCCTCTAAAGACGTAATTTTAACATATGTCGCTAATACATGAAAAATCATTCTTAATAAATGTTACACCATATGTGACTGTCTGAAGAGCACATATGAATAAATAGCAGTCATTCTGAATATTTTTTTTAAAATTCCTGAATTACACAGTGTATCGGTTTTCAGACATTTATTCAAGTTTGTGTTTTATTATGTGTACATTCCAGTGGTTTTGGCAGTGTGTTTGGAGCCAGTATACTGATGTTCCCTTTCCGATTCTGCTACCAAACTGCTTGTTTGCTCTGTGTAGATTACTTCCTCTGAGTGAGCCTCAGACAACTCATATACAGCATCGATAGTAAATCGCAGAGCACCAGCTTGTGTTACACGTAGCACAGATACAAGGCATGGGACTGGAGAATGATGGTGGAGCATTAATAGCACGTTTCATTTCACTCTTTCATCTTCCCTGGCTGTTCTTTGTAACATGGGTCCTCCGGTGTAAGTGGTTGCTAGCAGCAGTGTCCTAGATTAAAATGTCAGTAGTGAAAACTTCTTGTCTTCCAAGCCTTTTTGAGCTTGGAAGCAGATTCCTGGCCTTCAGGAATCTGATTCTCAGTCTTTCTTTGGAGTGACACTTCTCTCTGTAAGAACAGGAATTTGCTGTTAAAATCTAACATAGACTTAGAAAAGATTTCTCTTCAACTTTGAAGAACGATATTGTTTTCCCATATAAACAACAGTTGTATCTAAATAATTTAATTTTTCTAACCTTTTTAAAATAAACATATTTGAGATTAAAGCAGTTCCTTGAGAAGAGTTAGCATTCTGAGAAGAAGTGAGCCTTACAGATTTTAGTGACACTAGATAGGAAGATTATTGCCTGAGAACATTCTCAGGCAAATAAAACACTAATTCAGTACCCAAAGGTGGAAAATTGGTGGTCAAATCAAACATCCAGTAGTGTAGACTTGGATTACTAACTTTACTTAATATGCTAAAAACTCATAGTTTTGCTAAGAATAGGCATAACTTTAAATTTCAGCTTGTGATCATTCCAGCACATCTAATTCCCTCCTTGTAGGTTATGCATAATTCAAACTATATATAATTTGAATATCTGTGAGTAGCAAGCTATGTTAGGAAAGAATATTTCTTTCACTTTTACAGGAACTTAATACCTATTGTAAATCTTTCTTGTATCTAAAAGTATCTCAATACAGTATTTTCTAAATTAATTACAATGATATAAGAAAGCTGCTTACAAGTGTTGCTGTGTTCAAGAGATTGAAATTTTTGTTCATTTTGGTTTTCAAAAAAGTAGTACCTCTGTTCCACAAACTTTCTGTAATTTTGGTACCTGAACAACTTGTGATCAGTATATTATCACAGTATTTTCTAAAAGAAGGTGGCATTTTAAAAGTAATTTTTCTTATCTGATAACTTTGTGAAACTCTTAAAACTGTGGTCCTCATTTTAAAACACTCCACACTGACAGAGGATGCTCTTCAGGAGAGCTTTCAAGTTGGAAGTTCCTGAACACGTCTGAAATTTTGTTTTCCTTGAAAATGTTCAAAAAGAATCTTTTTTTTTGGGGGGGGGAAGGAGGTGCTTTTTCTCTCTTGATGGGAAGTGGGACATTCATGGTATCTAAGAAGAAGGTCGTAGCATATATTGAACAGTACGATGCAGTGTGGGGAGGGAAGAGAATTTCAGATGTGTATGAAGCCCGACTTACGGTGACTCATAACTGACAACAAAACACCCAAGAAGAAATGTGAGCCAGGATGAGATGAAATGAGACAAGCCATGAAAGAAGAGGTAGATTTATGAGTTACCAGCCTACGGATGGAAGGGGAAGATATATGAGTGGAGAATGAGCTCATAAAGCTGAGGTATGTTAAGGGAAAAGCAGGCGGTTCAAAGGACAGATCCCAGTGGGCTCTTACGGATAGTGGGAGGATTGATTTAAGCCGTAGGAAAATGAATGTTAAAAATGATACAAAGGTGGGTTGGATTCCAGCCCGCAGAGGCGTTTAATGTTTTTTCCCCCCGCTGCATTTCAAAAACAACGAAATGAGAGTTAGGATGACCCTCAACCTCAAACAGTACTTAGAAAACGTGCCCTGTGATGATAATCCCACCTAGCTCAACTCTCCGAAATATGCTTTCAATTTTGATAATGAAAGGCAATTTCCAGCATTTTAAGGAAACTGCGGCATTGCCTAAAATGAAAACTGGAGGCAAAATTCTCACTTCAATCTGAACAATACAGTAGTTTTCTTAAAATGTTAAAATTTGCCTTTCATTCCTGAAACTGAAAGCATGTTTCTGAGTAAGTGTGTCCTTTCTTCTACACTGCAGCCAAATCATTTCTTATGGATTATAAGTAGTGGAATTGATTGCCAAGGCTATTAGAATGAAATTTCAGTTGACGCCATTATAATCCATTTCAAGATTCAGCATTTTAAAATTTCAACTTTCAGGCTGCTCAAAAAGTACTAAATGGCTTATATAGATCTATGATGCCTCTGTGCTTATGTAGTTCCCTTCCTCCCCCCCACCTAACACCTTTAAATTTTGTACTCATATCATCTCTGGGTGAACAGGAGGATCTTTTCAGAGAAGCTCATTTCACAAATGTCTGTTTTCTAGCTAAGCCTGCAGAATTGGGTTGGCATTCTTGTGAGAAAACTCTTCTGATGGAATTGATTCCTATTTATGGTTCTGTTAGGAATATGGAAGAGACAGAAGAGTCACACGGATTCACACGTTTTGTCTTGTCTTGTTTTCACTAAGAGGCCGTCAGGGCTGTTGGTCAGAATGCGTTAAAAGCCATTAGACTCAGTAAGTGCCAGGTAGAACTTTAGATAATGAATAAAGCGGTTTTACTCCTGTTGAATGTTATTAACTTGTTTAAAATTGAGTTTTGAACATAAAAGTGGACTACATTAAAAATTCATTTAAAATATATTATTCCAAAACTGTATGTGGAGCCAGTTAGTTCTGGGTGGAAGGATTTGATAGCTTGCTTTCTTAGAACAGGAAAATGACAAAACACTAAAACCATTTTTGATCAGTTGTAGCCAGTCAGCTCAGACAGGATTTGGTTCAGCTTTAGTCTTTCATTTTCTACAGTTTGTTGCACTGTTGCAGATCATTCAGTGACAGCGCTTTGCAATGATGGGGAGTTAACATTATGGATACCCCTTTTGGAAAGGCTGGAACATAAAAGCCAAAGAATGACCTCAGTAGCTTAGAGTAGTGGTCCATGCAGCAGAGGGGTGGACTGGCCATCCGTTCACCTCCACCCCTTCTTCAGCAATGGCTGAAACTGAATGCCTAAAGAAATGTATTAGAAGAAGGAAATTATATTTATTTCTACTAAGTACTCCCTCTGTGTGCCGGCTGAGGTATACCGAACCAGACAGGGTTCTCTGTGTTTTGTCACCCCGGGGGATTTCTCTCCTGGGAACTTGGGCAGTCTTCGTGCCCTGTGAACGTTGAGCATCCGTGTTATTCCTGGTCGAGGAGTCCACGGCTCAAGGTGCGTGCTGTGAAGAGCTCCTTCCTCAAGATCGCTTTGGAGCTGCCTCCTGCTAGTGAAGGGGGTGGAGGATGCGTCAGGGAATCTCACAGCAAGGCTGATAAGGGTGAATGGGGATTCCGGTTTCGAAGCGTGATTCGTCTTTTAAAGGAGTTGTTTGGGTGGTACACTGAGCGCAACTGAGTAATCCAGGACAAAGCAGCCATGTAAGCAGGAAACAAAATAACTACAAATCTAAAAGGCCTTTACTTAAAGATAAGTTACTTCTGTGCAGCCCTATCAGTTATAAGCGCAAGCAGAAAATCTCATGATAGGCATCAGTTAAAGGAAGCACGTAAGCATATGTTTACATCCACTGCTGTGTTTCAGCTCAAGTATGTGCCAGGGGATTTTACTGAATCTGGGTCTTATTCTTGAAGTATTTCTATATTTATAACATTGATTCTGCTGGAACATATCTTGTATGTTAAAATTTTGCTTCAAACATTTTCTTGGAAAACACCATGTGCTTTCAACTATGTTAACTCTTGACGCATGTTCCTGCCTTTTGTGAGGAACACTATTTATTTATCCTAATGGTTGGGATTTCATTGAGATTGTTATTTTCAGCTTCCCAGTGCTAGAGAGAAGTGGGAAGTTGAGAGGGGATGTGTGTCGCAAAATCTGTCATTTAAAAAACTTGCAAAGAACATTCATCAGTCTTTTCCGTGTTGAGATACAAGATCTCCTTGGAAGGGGTTAAAAATACTTAAATACTGATTAAATAAAGAAGATCTGACAGACTTTGAGAGCTAAATTGTCATATTTATCATGTTCTGTAAGTTAGGCTTTTAGGCCTAACACATAGGCTGTTTTATGAACATATCTTTAATGAATTCAGTTAGGACTTTGTCAAAAGTCACAAGGCATGTTTAAGGTGAGGCTGTTAAGCTCTGATGGACATAATAAAACATATGTAGTGTATTAAGTGTTCCTGTAGTCTGTATGCAACATTTAATGCTTTGGCTAGAGGATGAAAAGAGTGGCAGCAGATTTATCCATCCTTCAGTGGGCAAAGGGCAGAACTGGAGATGGGGAAGTCGCAACTGCCCCAACTGCTCTTTGCTTGCAGACCCTGGAGCACTTCATAGCATCTCTATTTAATAAGAACTGCTCGCTGTGTTTGTCAAACACACTGAGAGCTTCAAATGGAAAGCAGTATGAAGGAGAAAGTATTAAAAGTGCTATTTGCTCACGAGGTTTTGCAGATTGCAAAACAAAAACAAACCACCAGACCAGGGAGTTTTTTCTTACTTGGTTTCATTTTGAGAATATTTTTTAGTGCAAATAGATACTGCAAGATTAAATCTAGTAATGCTGAACTATCTTAAATGTCAAAGCTTCTGTTAGGCAAATTATTATAGTAAATGTAACATGATGTCACACAATGTAACATTAAATGAGTGTTTTAATAGGAGTCAGGTGGAAACTGAGGACAAGTTGTCTGCATATTTGCTCTTGTATATCCTGAATCTTTTTTGAAGCTTGGAAGAAAATAAAATCTTTTTTTTCCTTATGACGTATTAGGACACTAGAGTGTCAAAAATTCCCAAATGTTGTTTAAACAACAGAATAAAAAAATGAAATTTCAGAAATGCTCAGCACTGTTGGCACAAAGCTATTCTAAATATCTGATCATAAGAATGGAAACAGTACCTAGTTGGTGCTTAGCTCTTTTGAAAGTCTGACATCAGTGGTGGGCTTCTGGCCCTGGAAAATAAACAAATAAGCTCCTGACTACAGGTATGTTTCCCCAGGTAAAATAAAAACTATGATTCAGTGTACAAAATCCACATGGATGCGCAGTATTCCTGGAATGTTCTAAACAATGAAAGTGTCTGGTTTGGGGTAGGGTTTTTTCTTTTTTTTTTTTTTTTTTTTGAGGAGGAGGACAGTAAAGGGAAAGGAAACACCTCTAACACCTCTGAAGGGACAGAAAGCCAGCATAACAGTGGAATAAAGACAAGAGGAATGACAGCATGACAAAATGCCATGGGTGATGCATGGCTGTCCATGAAAGCTGGAAGCCTCCAAAGGAAGTGTTCAGAGATGTTCATGATGCCAGGTAAAAGGTGGGAGTCACTTTTCCCACAGCGGGCTCCAGTGGAGCAGAAATCGAAAGGAAATTGTTAGGATCAGTGCATGCAGAAATGTTACTGCTCATCAAGACACCATTAAAAGACATCATAAAAACATTGCTGTGAGATTGGCGTGGGCCAGAAATGGCCAGATCTGTTGTCTGAACACGACCACTGATGGTTGCATTTTTTGATGAAGTAGAAAATCAGTTTATTTCTAAATCAGATTGACAGAATACCATTTGTGATTTAAAAAAGATAATCAAATACTTTTAAAAGCAGTGGCTTTATGAATCTTCCAGTGCGCTTCTATGTTGTATATATCTAATCATAGTTAGTTAGTACTGATAAAATAGATGTATCTTAACACAGAATAGTTAAGTAATTCTGTTTTCTTTCTTGAAGCTGCTTACTGAACTTCAGGTAGGTTAAAGCTGAGTGTTTTTCTGACTGTTGATGTTCAGCTTTCCTATTATGTCTTATTTGAAAATCATCCAAGTTAAAATTGTCTATGGAGAGGGACACAACATGGTTCAGTTTTTCAGCCTAATAATGTGTGAAGAGTGGAAGAGAAGGCACGGTAAGACTATGCAAGGCAACATTCAAGGCTAATTTAGCCTTTTCTTTAACTGGGGGAAAAAAGAAAAAGTATTTATTTTTTCCAAGAACGGCTTGTATTTGTATATAGTCAAAATCCTAATCGATTTGCTCATATTACTAACAGACATTGCAAAACATTTCAAGGCACTAGGCAACAATTTGCAGTAATTCTGTTTTCCTGTGTGAAGGTTATTAAGCCACCCAACAGCTGTGTGGCAAATATTAGTGCTGTGCTACCCTGTCCTGGGAGACGAGCGGCAATGCAGGGGTGATTTTTTGACCAAGCGACTGCAGTAGCTGTGTGGCAGAACTGGGGCTAGAATCAGATCTCATCAACCCATTAATGGTGAAGTTATCTATTGTACGGCTGAGAAAGGTGAAGGCATATTGATTATACATAAAACCCCCCATTCAGCGTGATATACAAATACAGAAGATAAGGTTGTCATATGGATGGAGAAAAAGATACAGCTGTGCTGAACACTGCACACACAGAGAAATGGGGATAATCCTCACCTCAGGAGTGTTCAGACTACTTATGTGAAATAGTCAAAAGTCTGCCAAAAATTTCTTCTAAATGAAAATACAAAGTAAAAGCGCTGTCCAAGCTGAGAGAGATTGAAGTGTGCATCTTGAATGTTTTATGCAATGCAGGCCCTGTGTTGGCTATAGAGGGCACCTTTCAGCCAAAGGCCTACCCTAACATGTCTGAAAACGTGGTGTATGTTGCATTATTTCAAAATTACAAAAACCTCCTATGGTTTGTACAGTATCCTTCTTCTCTATAAATAAATAATAGCTGCCCTTTGTCCCCTGGAAGCCCAGTAAAGGCCCTGGCAGGACATCACAGAGCCTCTCTGTGTAACTTGCCAGCTATTTGTGGAACTCTGCCGCAGTGTCACTGAGAAGCAGAGTTGGAGGTGACAGTTCAGATTTTGCATCCTCCTTCCGGAAGCCATTTCAATTATGCAGCCAGTTATGTATCTTACCGTGCATTTATAGCTTAAGGAATCACTTGCCGATGAAAATAGTCCTGGGCACAGCAGAGATGGACGGCAAAGGTACAGCTCTACTATTGCTTTTAGATACTGAAACTTAAATGTATGTTTACTGGGTTTCCGTAAACTGGGTTTAGCAAAAATGTTGAAAAGACAAAATGTAAAGATGATCTAGTTCAGCAAAGATGCAGTATATAATGGTAAAATATTTATATGAACTGTCATATACCTGCTTAAGTAGGTATTATATCAAAATTGTATATTAAAACAAAATGCAGATTTCCATTCCCCATTTAATGTTAGGTACTGTCACTTTCACTATTAAAATGAAAAATTTTCAGTTATTGTGTGATGATGTTTTCTGCTTAGGTAAATAAACACCTAAGTTCAATTAATTTAAAGTTCTAAATGTAGATAATGAAACTTCTTTCTGCATAAATGTTCAAAACAAAAAGTTAACGAATGTGTAGAAAGCAGACATACTGTTCTCACGGAGGCATGCTGGTTTTGGATGTTCACCTATTTTTTGCTATGCAGGAGCAAGCAGGCAGAAGCAACAGGAGAAAATGGGTATTGGACTTTTAGGTGGTTCTTCTTAAGTCTTTTTTTGCCGGGGAGGGAGGGTAATTATCAGGTCTCAAATAAGCTGTTTAAACTGAGAGTGTAAAGTCAGCAGGACTGAGTGCAAAAGAGTAGTTTTCAAACTTTTTTCAGTTTGTGACTGCTTAAAAAAAATTGCTAAATAGCGTGGCTCTTTAGATCCTCCCAGGCCTCTCGAAACTGCAGCCAGCAGGTAGGAACTCGCTCTCCAAGCCACCTGTCGCAGAGATCATCTCTGTCCTTCGTTGTCCCCAGGGGACAGGTCGCAAACTGCAGACCTCCCAGCCCCTTCGGTGGGCTGGGGAAAACCCGCTCCCACGGATAGAAGGAGCCCGGACAGAGTGTCTCCCACATACACACAAGCATAAACACGAGCAAGTCGCTGCACTCATTGCAAGGACTTCCATTTTGCTCTTGTTTTTTTTTGCTGGCTTGTCTGAGGTGACTACTTCTACTTGGTGGGCTTCCCCGAGATGTGCAGGACCACCCCCCAGCATGGTTTTTGTCATATGTCTCATCTTTAGGCCATTTTTACACTGTGTTACTGGTGAAAAGTACAAGTGCACTGAGTATACCACATGCATTGCACTCTTCCAGGGGAGGAGTACAGCTTATGAGAATCCAGAAGTTCGGCTAGAAATACAAGTTTTATTTGCAGGGCACTGCTACAATGATGCTTCACACAGTACATGTGGTAAACGTTGCTGAGTAGTCCCAAAACTCAGTGCAGGGATCTGGAAAATGTGAAGTTTTAGATGAAAGCGATGTATAGTATTGTAAAAAAACTACGTAGTAAAAAATAAAAATGATCTTTTTGTGAAGAGATTTTTTCTGCATTTTAGATAGTTTGTGATTTTGAAAGTTATACCTATCTTAGTGGTACTTCTCTTGCTTTGTTATTGAGTTTACGTATTTCATGTACAACCTTGGAGTTACATACAAAAAAAATGCATCTACCTTGAAGTTTTTTTCTGATACAGATAAGGTAGCAAAAATCAGATCTGAAATTAAAAGACTCGTGTAAACTCTGCGATTTTTTTACTCTTTTGCTGTTGACTTAATGAATACTCAGCACAAAATTACACTTGCAAAGTTGTTGTCATTGTTTCTAATATATCCAAATAGTGTGCCTTGTTTTGTTTTGCTATTAGTTACTTAGAAAAAATATTAATTCTAAGGTTTCTTTTCTTTTCCTGCTGATGTTGGACAAGGTTTCTTTCAGGAGTGGTGTAACTGGCTGACTTAAAATAGGAAAAAATGCTGTGAAATGCAGCATATAAATAAACAAAAACAGAAAGGCTCTTTATGTGTTTGCTCCCTCCTAACTTCTCTCGCTGATGATAATCTCAGTGATTATTTATAATTGCATGAAAACAGTGTCTATTTGCACGAATACCAAAAAGACACATCTGATTTAGTTGTGCATATCAAGAAAGGGAAATACATAGAATGTTTTTCATTCTTCTTGTTAATTCTTGATTGAAATCCATTAAATATTGTTATTCTTTAACTAGAACAGACAAAAAAAAAGATAAAAGAAACAGACTGTCACCAAAAACACTTCCTTAATTCATATTTCAGAGGATAAATGCACAAAACCTACAACTGTATTTTATGGATATATATATATATGCATAGATAAATGTACATTGGTTGTAATGGATAGCAATATAGCAAAACTGTATCCAGAGTAAAACAGAGAGAAACCCCTAGTGGCATTGCAATGCATAGATTGCAGTTGCAGTTAGAGAAGACCAGTTTAATTTGTGAAATTAGCACTTGCTGTCTGTAGACATGTGAAATACAGTGCATTGCATCTGTAGGCTAGGGAAGGAATTGGCACCTGACGTGCTGTAGGACACGTAGAGCATGTGGAAGAGAAAGCCAGGAAATAACGAGCTTGGAGAGTTTGGGGAAAAAGCAAGCGGTGTTCTGTGCAAATCAGGCTGATACTGTGTTCTCAGTGCTGGAGAAAGAAAAGTTTTCTCTCCTTGCAGCAGCAGCAGACCCATCAGTGGTGATGGGCTTGCTGGTGGAAGTTAACTATTGATTTTCTTTTTAATTTACGGTATTTTATTTAAAATAATAGAGTGCTATTTGGAATACAGAGTTACAAAGATGCTTATGTCTCCACTGTAGAACAAAATCTGTGAAGAAAACAGATTAAATTTTGGTCTGCTCAACTTAACACTGTATCTTTAAGAAAACAGTCTATATTGGGGGGCTTAGTTTGTATTGATAATCATAAAAATGATTTTGGGGAGGGAAGGAATGTATCTGAAACAGTTTCTGGAAAATATCATTAGGAAGAATAAACAGTATGTCTTTCTTAAAAATAAAATCGTAGTAAGCACCCTGCAGAGAATTTTGCTCTTTATAGCCAACCCATAATGTAATAGTTTATAGACATCTCTCAGAATCCAGGCAAGGAATACAGTATTCTTTTTCCTGAATGGGGGTAATTGTAGTTATACACACACCATCTTGTTATGATTCTTGAATTCATGTTGTGCATTTTCAGTGCAGTGCTTTGAGGAATAACTGTAATAGTTTTAATATATTTTGTGCTCTGACAGAACTTTTTTTCTGCTGTTTTGGTGAATAACTAAAGCAGCTGCTATTTTATTAGTAATACTTTACATCTTCAGAAATGCAGAAATATAAGAAACAGAAACATGGTATAATGTTGTTTAAAACTTTTTCATCAAAATGGTAAGCTGTAACAGAACTTTTTTAATGGTCCATGCCTTGTGTATGATGAAAGAACATGTGACTAGTACAGCAAATATTGGTATAGCTGATGATACTCCAGAAAGCTGTATCTACCTACCAAAACGACTTATCTCCAAACATACCAAGTGTGAGCTAATTTCACATCATTACTTGGAATCAGTAAGTTACAAAATTTTCAAAACAGTAAAACACAAATCAGATCCCATCATAGGTGTGGTTTCCTTCTTAATTAAAAGATGTTATGCCAATGACATTTACAGGGTTTTTCAGTGTTAGATTTGCTGCCACTTGTGTCAGCGGTAGATCTTTCCTTAACTCTCACACACGAAGAATAAGAAAGCATATTTCTGCATAATTTTCTGAAGAGATATCAAGTAAAAATTCAATCACAGAATAAGGAAGACATCATATCCTGAGTATAACTTATCTATATAGAAAAACATGATTTTCCAGTGTAGATTTTGGCACTAGGTCTTGCCTTGAAGCAGGTTCTAATTCACAGACCTGAAGAAACACAAGTGCTATACTCTGTCCTTACCTAACATGTGATTCTAGTTTCTTGTAGCTCAAACTACCTTTGCGACAGATTCTAATAAAAGGAAGATGGTGCCTTTTTGGCACTGCAGTCACATGGAGTGAATCCAACCATGGCAAACATTGTTTCCTCTAAGACTGAATTGTGCAGCCCAGCCTAGTATTAAATGCACCGACCAGTTATGATAAAACCTTCGAATGGTCCTGCAAGGAAATTCAGGGTTGTTCTAGAAAAACAGGTATATATGATATTTTTCCAGGTGATTTCTCACACACAGCACAACACGATTTCAGATACATTTGCTAGATCTTAGGGGGCAACCAAGTAAACAGTTGATTGAGAGAAACAGATGTGTAGAGTATGTAAGTGTTGCAGCGATCATCCGAGTATTTTACTCTTTTTATACAATCTGCTGTTGCTGTGCAGAGGATTCATGATTTCCATGAAAAGCAATGGATTAGATTATTAATGTATAAACTCAAAGCCATATAGCAGAAGTAGATTGATAAGTTGTTTTGCTGGCTTGTGTGCTCACCAGTTTTCAGCTACATTATTGCTTATATTAAAGTATTCCAACTACTATGAAGGGGGCAGTGAGCCATGCTGTTAATAAATGCAAATGTGGCATTCTTCCACAAAAGACAGCTTTTGAAATAGTCACAATGAAGATCTGAAACTCAGAAATCGAAAGCTTTTCAATTTGCTTCAAGCAAACTTGCCATTTGAGCAACTTGCTGTTGAAAACAGAACCATGTACAAAAAAAAAAAAAAAAAAAAAAAAAGTGAAGTTAGCTTAAGGCTTCTTCCTGAGTAAAAGCTGAACTCTGAATGCTGAGGGTAATAAACTTTTGTATAGGAAACCTTGTTTTAAAACTGCCATCACTTATTACCATTTTTTATGGAATCCTGTGGTACTGGCTTCTCATGAGTTGAGATGTTGCCATTGTTGGGATCTTCAGGTGTGCCAGTATTGAAGCTAGACTTACATTCAGAGTACACTCTACTTACTGTAGGTGCTGTAGGTGTAGGTCCTGTAGGTGCATAGAATAGAAGTAATTCTGGATACAATTCTTAATTTCAGGTCCTCTGATAACAGGTGAACTGGAGTCTGCTTGCTGTTGTCTGTTTGAGACATGACATCACAGCTAGCAAGGGAGACTGAGAAATAATGGGATGCCAGACAGGAGTGTTTTGGGTAAGTAAATCGCCTGTGTCTGTTGAGAAATTGAGAAATGATTTTTCACTTGGAACAGAGATTTGTTACTGTTCCTTCCTTCCAGCACGTTCCTGGAGAGGATGTTTAGTTAGAGTATGCTGGTATAGGCTAAACTTTCGGGAAGCTTTGCAGTCCATCAGCATTGTGTTCTAGTTTTGGTTGAGTGTAAGACACTGCTCTTCGTAACTGCAGCTTCCACATTCCTCCGTATTTAATTATTTGCATGTTGCAGCTATACCCTTCCCTGTAAGCTTACGTTGAGCGGTACATCAGAAGAAAAGATTCTCATATTTGGGCTCCATTAAATAACATATGAGCTTGAGGAGTCTTACAATACACACCTAATCCATGTATGTTCATTATTTAAATATGTGTAACAGGCTTTTATGTCCTTCGTGAATCCCCTTGAAAGCTTGGTTTTAATGTGATAAACATTTGACTTTTGATACTATTCATTCTTAAGCATATGCATACTCTACTTCTCATGTTGGTATGCATATATGCATAAGCATTCTCATAGCTCAAGGATTATTTAATTGTTGTAATATAGTGAAAAATACTGCTTGAGTGTATTGAAGTCTACTAATGTGTTTAAATGGAAGTGAGATATCACAGACTTCCCATTCATACCAGTAGCTAAATCAGTTCTAATCTGTGTTTTTACGTACTTGCATCTGTGTTTCACAGTATAACCATTCAGGTGATTACAAGAAAATGTGTAGCTTCTTAGGGTGCTGGTATGGTAAATTCAGATCTGTCTGCATATGTCTGTGTATACATCACCTAAAGATAAGCTGAATATGCATTTAGGAAACAATTCCTGAAGAGAAGACAGATTTATACTGTCATGTTTGGGCTTCTATTCCTTTTTTTTTTTTAGTGAATCCCAAATAAGAAAATCTTACCGAGGAAAAAAATATTTCCTTACTGTAATATCTGAGCGTGAGATGGAGAGTCTGATTCCTAAGGGAAAATGGTCCCGACTAGAAAGTATTTGGATAAATTCTTCCTTATTTTTCCCACTTTGTAGAACTAATGTACAAGTTGATCTGACAATGTACACTGACCTGACAGGTCAATGCTATGAAATACAGATTTGTTTCTGGGAGTTGTGCACTGTAAAGAATATAGATGTAATATCAGAAGTGATGTAATACTGAATGGATTGGTCTGATATAATTGGAAAGGCACATTAATGACAGGCAGGAGAATTAAGGCTGATTTTCATGGGTTGTCTTTTATATTTAGTGCACAGAGAATAATCGTCAGGACTAAAAAAAGTCTCGGTAGTTGTCCTTTTGGTGTTCTATTTGGCAAGTCATCTTTCACTCTCCCTGACAGCCCTCTTTCTCTGTATAGTCTTTTTCTAGGTGATGAGTTGCTTCTATTACAGACATATAACAATGACTAGCAGATTCACAGCTCTGCATCCGATTTGCCTATAATTCTTACCTCATCCCTTGGATATTTGCTGTCAGTTCCAAACAGTAACTTATACAGAGCTCCCTTTTCTGTTCCAGATTCAGTCCTTCATTTTATGGTGACAATGCAGCCATCCTTTGTAGGATAAAGCATCCAAGCTTTTGGTTCCTCTTTACCTGTTCATTCTACACGGGGACATTTTGTAGAAATCCTGTCTTCTAGCTCAGCTTTCCCTTTCTCTCCTGCTTTTTTCACCCTCATTTTCCAGAGTTTTAAATAGTCTCTTGTCTTGAAAACTGGCACTTTTTTGCTGTTTGACATCCTAGTTGAGTCAAGTAATAAGTAGAAACTTGTCATTAACCATTTTCTCTTTTTGTAAAAGCAGTAAGGACTGTCTGCTGTTGTACCTGATAAGGCACAGGAGTGTCCACTTCTTAGCATGGTTGATGTTCTGGTCATTATGCTCCTTAGACAATTTTATCTGGCATGACGTATGCTTGGAACTGGTGTGCACAAGCTATATGCATTAGCAAATAGCTTAGAGCCGTGAAAGAGGTTTGGTGTTGTTCTTCTTGGAACAGTTGGAGGACTGGCATCTACCGTACTTTGGGATGTGACAAGAAGAGCAGAGGCCAACTAAAAGGAAGGATTCCTAAAGTTATGACATGTTTATCATGGTTCACACATCAGAAAAAGACATCTAGCATACCATCTTTTTCACAGAAGAGGTAAAGCCCCATAAACTCTTCTCTTCTGCATATACAGAGTCTAGGAAACTGCTGTAACCCCAGCCTTACTGAAGTAGAGCATAGTTCTATTTCTGGACTTTTGAGCTAAGGTATTATCACCTAAGACTGCAGTTCATTCCTTTTGTCAGATATGCAGTACAGCTTTGCTGTGGCAGCCTCTTGCATGACCTGTTCAAGCATGGGCAGTAGCAGAGTGACTGCAGACTTACGCGAGTAAGATTTTGCTCCCAGTTGCTGTGGATCTGCCTTGGTTGTCTTCACAGTCCTTCTCTTCCCTCACTCTGTTCCTTTTTTTTTGTACTGTTCCTTCAGCACTGGTTTCTTCAGGCTCCTGGCACAAGTTCCTTCAGTCTCAGTGCAAAATATGTGCCATTTGCAGCAGCTGGTTTCTGCCTCAGTGGGGTTTTCCAAGCCTCTGAAAACATTTACTTCCTTCCCTACACCTCCTCAGTCATATCTCCAAATCAGAACAATGTCTGCACCAAAAATTGGCTTGACATAAGTCTTGTTACATAAGTGACCACAGAGAAGAGTAGTGAGCCTAACATCAGAACGTGAAGTAAAGCTGATCTGCAAGTGACAATGCCTTTAAATTGCAGTTAATCAAAAGGGAACCCAAAAGTGAAAAAAAAAAAAAAAGTTAAAAAGGAATTCTTGTATATTAAGAATTACAGTAATTTTTTAAAAAGCATGAATTAATGTTTACTGTGAGGTTCTTCTTGGACTACAAACTGAACAAGGAAGGAAACAAAACATGAGTTCCCTGTGCAAGGCAGCTACTTTCTCTGTGCCTTTTTCTTTCCTCTGTTTAATTCCCAATACCCCAGAGATACAGTTTCCTCCCTTTGCAGGGACTGTGACCTTAAAAATAGCAGCCTCCAAAATAAACACAGCAAAAAAACACTTCAATTGTTCCACATACATAGTAAGTAACCAAAGCCATGTCCATGGTAAAGCTGAAATTCATATTTTTTTTGGAGCTGGAAACGTTCTTTTGTATTTTGCGTTCATGCCAAACGTCAAATAAGTTTGTTAAAACTTCTGACACCATTCATCAATAATTTGATGATCAACATAAGAAAGCAGTCATCCCAGATTGGTTTCAGCATCGTTCATAGTCCGTTTTCATCATGCGCTCCTACCATGGGGATAGACATCATTGCTGCATGGGGTCAGCTGCAAGAACTCATAGTTTATTGAACAGGAAACTATTTCTGTCACATTTACCTCTAGTTTTAAAACACCATCTCTGATCCAGTTGTTCCTGCCTGGACTCCTGTTCTGGACTGAGGCCACAGCAGGAATCTAGTCCAAAGGGAGCATGGGGCTCTCTCTCTGCCACTGCTCCACCGCTGCCTCCACTTCCATCTGCAGCTGGATCAGAGTTCACAGTTTATACTAAAGCCTTTTCCAGGAAAGGAATTTATCATTAAACAGATTTGAAGGGGAAAAATCCCAACCCCCAACTTACTACATTAAAGGAAGGCTCTTGTCCACACATGAAAGCCTTTCCCAGCTCACTGTTGTTAAAGCTAGGCTTTTCAGGCAGGAGCCCTCCAGTGGTACATAACCAAAGAAAACTAAAATATGGGGTAAAGAACATTCAAGGATATTAAGTCCACAAATTAAATCCCCACTGACAGTGGCCTATTGTAGAGGAGTATTACGAGAGCCTGGCAAATGTGCTGTTGTCTTTACGCCATTTCATGAGGAAAAAAAAAAAGTCAGTCTGGTCTTGTTTATGAATACTGCTTCTTGGGCATAAGTGTCTATGGATATCAAACATTACAAAAAATGTTGAAAGACAATAAAGATTCAAGAGTAGCAGGCTGTTGCATTTTTCAAATGCATTTCAAATCCTCCTCCCTCAAACATGAAGTTGCACTTGCTCAGACTGTTTCAAAACACAGGTATTCCATGTACTGTCCAAGGCCTGAGTTCATATTGCAGAAGTAAATTTTCTACCTTATCCCACAGGAATATAACAGCTAAATTGGTGTGATGTAGAAAACATGTAGGTCCTGGAATACTTTCTTCTGGATATAGTCTAAACTCTTTCAATATGTGTGTTATAGTATTTTGAAGTTTCAGAACAGAACTTGATTGAAGAAAATGATTTTTTTTTTTTGATTAATGCAGACAACTAAGTTACTTTACTTTTAGTGGAGAAGAGTATAGCTAGAAAATGATCAGGAGGAAATAGCAAAAGTGTATTTTGTGTACTTTTCCATCTAAGGTATAGCAAGGTTTTGGAAGATTTTTTTTAAGTGCATCATGTTAACCTAATCCACTGGGAACTCATTTTGAAATTAAATATGCCAAAACATTTATGATTTACAAAGAGGGAAAAAATAAAAACTTTAAAAAATATCTTGTATTTGATCTATTTGTCGCTATGATAATATTGACAAAAGGCAAAAGAATGGCCTTCATTTAGCTTATTATTGTTGGCTTGCTTTAATGCTTTCTTTTCAAGGGCCTACTCCCATTTAGATGTGAGATTAACTCTTTCGCTGTTGCAAAGGAATGAAGGAGTGAACCTCTGAACATAAAACTGCTGTAAAGTGTGGCTCTAAACTACGTAATCTGTATGTGATTCCTGCTCAGAGCCATGTAATGCATCAGAAGGAACTTTTAAAAGTAAAAAAACATATGGAGCAGTTTATGCAGAATCTGTTACAAAATCTCTTTGAAAAACAGTCTCCCATCTTAAATCCAAAATGTGCTGTTAATTATGCACTTACAAAAGTACTTCAGAAAATAAATACTTTATGAGGAAAAAAAATGAATATTAAAAATCTCATAGGCACGAAGTGCGCATGTGTGAAATAAGAGTCTGTCTTCACTGTTGTACTGAGTGGAGGCCCAACTAATTTGTTACTGGAAAAAAACTTGAGTCACACACAAAAAAACAAAAAAATGCTCTTGTAGAGTGCTTTTCACCTGAGAAGCGAAGCTAGTCCTTTGGGAACCTGTTTTGAAGAACAAGTGCTACTGATGCTTTGATAGGTAATGCAACAGAAAAACGATATCGAGAGACTTGCAGCTTGCCATAACACAGTCATGCTAATGCAGGCATCCTGTGCCGCTAAAGAAACCGTGCTGGTGGCCCAAGTGCCGTTTGTCGGTACGGTTACTGCCGCACAAAAAAAAAAAGAGAGCTGCCACAACATTGAAGGCCGTGCTAGAACTGCATCTTCACACTTCTTGGCCAGAGCAGCTTCGTGCCAGTGGCACTGGGGCACTGGAAACCTGCACAGATGTGGTGCTACGTCAGGAGATCAACTCTTACGGGAGATAAACCAGTCTGTTACAAAACCAGTCTGTTGCAAACACCGTGCTGCAGTGGGTAGGCTGCTGCTTATACTAGCCATGCTAGGTAGTTCGAAGCCCACTCGAGTAGCTCAGGACTCATTAAGGTTCCTTGAAGAACATTTAACGAGTTCTGGGTTGGTACTGTCACACCAGTTGGTACTGTCACACCGTCTGGGTTGCAGAGGAGGCAGACCTGAAGTTCAGGCCGTGTGTTGTCTTCTTAAAGTAAGGGGGTATTGCGGTTGCCATCCCTGAATTTTTAAGAGAAAGTGCTAATTTGTACCATTTACTCCATTAATTTCCCATGAATTAGCTTTAATAATATAACTAATTGTATTGTTACCATTGTAGTATTTGTGGAACGTCAGGCCAGAAAGCCTGATGTTCAGAATATTTGTTGAGATATTTAATTTCATCCCCCCTGAGAATGTGTGACTGTTCTCTTTTGTACCTTTTCTATTAACCATTAGTGATCTGTGTAACTTTGTAGAATAGATAGAAGTTACTCAGGACAGCACAAAGCACGTAGAAGTCTCTATTTGATAAATGGATTTTGTCCATACTCACCTGACTGTAACAGACTCTTACTCAAATGTGTTTTTGTGGCATTGATGAGATCTGTTTCTAACAGAGGAAAAATAATATGCAGTTTGCTGCTGATCGGTATGTAATGTATTTTCATTGATATGAAAATCTTCACCATTTCAAAATTAACTTGTTCAGCCTATTTCAAAGGCCTGTTCAGTGAAACAATCACCACTTCTTCTGAAGATGAATGTGTTAATACTTATAGAGTTTTACATGCAAGTATTGTCAAAATGATTTTGTTTGTAAGTTCTATCTAATTTTTGTGTTTCATAATTTTATATTAATTCAGTTTTAACACTCAGTAGTTTTAAGTAATTTTAATTTCACACTGATGCCAATGTGCACTGGGAATTTGGAGAGTAAGTATTTTGCTCTATTTCCCCGCTGTTATATTTAAACCAAGCTGTTCAGTTTTTCTTTCTCAGAATTTCCCACCAGGCTGTGGTTATTCATATTCATATATAATTAGGCTAAACTTAAAGATTGCTTCTTATACTACAAGGAACTGACCTGCAAGGAGATACCTTGTTTGGCTTATCCATGTAGTCTTGTTTAAAGACTATTTGCTCAGACGTGCTGGATCTGCTGTCCCTTGGCACTTTATGAACCTTTCATCGCTACCTCACAGCAGATTTTAACGGATCCCTAGGCTTTAGTAGATAGAGCACTCTTAGCATTTAAGACTATATCACTGCAGCACTCGCATTATGTTACGGTTATTGTATTGGAGTCCCAATAGAAGAATAAAACTTTTTGATTGGTGTGCCATGGGGACCCCAAAGGAAGTTATGGACACAGAAGGTATCAGAGGTGACGCTTACAACAAGTAGTCAAACTTGTGCTTGGAGCTGTGGAACAGGAGTACCACTTCCATGCAGAATTCATTTGGTGTGTGTAGAGGCCGCTTTTCGTTTCCTCAGCTTCTTTTTCTGTTGTATTATTTTGTATCTTTGGAGCTGGGGAATAGATTTCTTTGTTGCAGGAACCTGCAGTACTTAAAATATGGCAGGGCAGTGCTTTATTAAAACAATTCTTTCAGTTGTCACGGCAACTCAGATTACATAAATGGTGAAAAGGAATGTATGTAAAAAGATACATTAAGTCATAATGGTAAAACTTTTTAAAATAACAAGAAAGCACTCCAGGGTTCATTTTTGTTGTTCATTTTATTCCGAAGAGTGTTTGCAGCTTTAGTATTACCCCAGTTCACAATCAGGAACCTACAGTATTTGCATGTTTGCAGCTGTAGCAATTTGACTCTCTCTTGTCTATATACCCACTAAGCTCCTCTGTTAGGAAAAAAGATTCATGAAAGGTGGATTCAAAACTACATACTAGAAAGCCAGACAGGATACTTTGTGTTTGTCTGCAAAATATTTTTCTGCCATTCTTCTTCAAACCTTGACTCAATCCAGTGGGCGGCAACTGCAGCATTAGGAACAGAGGTGGCCAATTTTGAAGAAAGTCGTTGAGGAGAATATTCTAAAGCTCTTTTATAAAAATGGTTAATTTTCTTAATTTTTTTTTCTCTACTAAAGGAGTTTGGGGTGGGATTAGGATCTGCATATAATTTCAGCATTTGTAAGTTTTTTTAGAACCCTTTACAGAAAAAAGTGAGCCCCAAAGGCCAAGACTATGCTGACAAAACTTTCCCATTCTCTACTGATTCACCAGTATAATCAAAGGTAAAAAATACTAGTATTTCCTTGCTGCTCAAAACATTTACCGCAATTACGACAAAATCTTTGTCAAAGAAACATAGAATGTTATAATTAACATGCCTAGTCTCCCATTTTATCCCCATTACCCGATTTTCAGTGCCACTTTTAAACCTCTCTCCTCATTTTTCTCTGCTTTTTAATCTTTATTCTCATCTGTCTGTAATTGTCTCTCATTTTCCTTTCATATTTTACCTTTGTCTTTTTTTCCAGTTTCAGTCTTTTATTCTACTTCTGTCTCCTACATGTTTAAGTTCATTTTTTCTTTTTTCCATAACCTAGCCCTGATAGGTTATATGGCTCTCGACCACTGTTCATTACACAAGGGGTGTTCTTCCACGTTGATTGCATTTTCTTACTTGCGAGCTGCTCTTCGCTGAGACCAAAAACCTGCGATTGCTCGAAGTGTTCTGCACCCACTAGCTAACTGCCACCAAATAGCACAGACATCCACACTGTTGTGAACTAAGATAATATCGCTGCTTTTTTCATTTCCTCCCAGCTGTCAAAAGCAAGCTTAGCCTTGGCCAGTCTAGAAAAGGGGCTGTGATTTAGCCCAGTACAACAGTGAGTGTATCTCTAGCTAGCCTTCACTGATGGATGTGTATAGTTACGAGCCATGTTATAAAGCACTGTGCAGTCCATCTGTGGGTACTTAAGTAAGGCGTAAGTGTACATCCCCCATGTTTGTATTCCAGCTGAACAGCAGAGCATGTAGATTTTTGGTTTTTCATGTGTCAGCAGGTGAAATTCAGTGTATTCATTTCCCAGGAGCTCCTTCTGACAATTTTTTTTTCATCTTAGTCTTGCTCCGTGCAAATTTGCAGCTGCTAAATTCTGCTTTGAGTTTCGAGTTCAAAGGAAGCCAGCCACTTGTTGTGAAATAGCGCAGAAACCACTGAACTTCACCTGGCTTTGCAAGGAAATCTTGTGAAACCACGAGTTTCCCGCACTTCCAGTGTGAAGCCTTGTGTTAACTCAGAGTTTTTCCTGCCACCTCAGATTGGGCTTAGCTTAACTCCAAAGGATCATGACCCTTAGGGAACTCTTTCATGAACTTTGGGCTGCTTTCAAGTTTGTAACACAACTTGGAACCAGCGTCTTCCCATGATTGGGGGGTTTTGTAATAAAAGCAAATCACAGCTGTAATCACTGTAGCTTTTAAATCAATGGTTTTAGAGATGGTTTGTAACCTTTGAACGTACAGTGTGCATGTTAAGCTTGGCAGGCATCCTGATTTTGGCAGCGTTGTTCAAGTTCGGAAAGAGCTGTCCCGCCTGTTGTCCCTACAGTGTGGAGGCACTAGCCCTGCTGGAGAGATAGAGACCGCTGCAGAACGAATGTTTTAAGGAAATAACATCTTCCGTAAGAAGCAGAGGGCTACACGGTGCTGCGAGCCGCAGCCCTTGCTGGAGTGCTGAGGGGCTGTGCAGCAGCTGGGCTGTTCAGACGTCTTTCCGTGAGGGCTTGCGGGAGCGTGGGACCTCGGCCACGTGGCCACGGCGTAGCACAGATGTCCGTCCTGCGCAGCGCTCGCTCCGCTGGGGTTACACGCACTGGTAGCATTTCTCCTCTTGTACCTAAAATATGCTCTGAGGTTTTAGGCGGCCCAAGCAAACACCCTTTCGCTTACTATATTTCTTACGTGCTTGTATGGGAAGATGGAGGGTGTAACGTGGGAATTGTTCACATGTAACGACACGGGAGATGCACGGCGGTGCTGGTAGATGTGTCACAGTCATGTAAACTGTAGGCTAAAATTTTAGCTTTTCTGAGACTACCTTGAGGTGTTTTTCTCAGGGCTTGGAGCTGCTTGCTTTCAGCTCGAGCAAACTGTCTTTCCTCTCTTTACTACCACGAGATAAATAAGCAAAATTAGCCGTTAGATGATTTTTGCGGCCATCCGCTTCTGTGGGCTGCCTGTATGCTGAGCAAGGTTACCCAACGTTTGATTTTGAGCGCCAGCCATTTCTCGTGGTCAGTGTCCTTTGTCCATGCCTTACAGTCTGGTTTGCTGAATGTCGAGTAACAACATCGCACCGGAGCGGCAGCTTTTTTAACAAGAGATAAGTGGGAACCAAACTGCTTTGCTTGGGCCCCGTCTCTCCTGATGTCGGTGTTAACTATGCAGAGCCTGTGTTTTCATGCCCACATAGTTATTCCCTAGATGTTTCACTTGTGCAAATTATATGTTCTAACTCTTAAGGAGCAGAACTATATTAATAACGATGATTTTTTGTTGCATTTATTTGTATTATATTTTCCTTTTCGAACATAGCACTAGCCCAGCCTTCTTACTTCTTTTGTGTTGTTAAATAAATGTGAGCAAAATCTCCCCATCAAAAATCACCGGTTTTGATTTATAGGAGAGTGACAAATACACAGTTCTTCTGTGTTAAAAATTTGTTGTGTTTTTTGTTTTCTTTCTCCTGAGACAATGGTGTAGAAATGTCTGACTCTCTAAACCTGAAATTTGGCAGGTACCTAAATCTTTAATGAGTAGCATGTGCTTCGCTGTTTTTCCTGAAGATTTGCATATCTGCTCCTTAAGAGGCATCAGTGCTAATAATTCTCAGAGCAGTCTGGTAGGTGCATAATTAAAAAAAAGAAAAAGAGAAAGTGCTTATTAATTCTTGGGCGTTTAGGCTTTCGGTAGCTACGATATTACCCTGCCCTGCTTTTTGCGGTTCCCAGCTTATTATGTGTTAGATACCTAAACTTGGGTGAAAAGCTACCTGAGGGGACTGGGGTGAGATTCCTCCCTTTAAATGTCCAAGTGCTGTTTTTAGGGAAAGTGGCTTTAAGCGCTGACCTGAAAATGGTAAAGTTCCTGGAGCTGTAATAGAAAACGTTAGTGTCTGAACTCGGAGGGAAGAACGTGGTTAAGATTTTAGCAACTGAATCATTGTCGATGGGTGGTCCCGAATCCATGTGGCACACAGGGAATAACACGAAGGGATAGGTGAAGAACTGCGCGCACTCATGTAGAAGTCCGCGAAAAGGGAAACTGGACCATGTTTTACCCAGAGGGAGGTCTAAAACGCAGTCCGGTTGCCTGGTAGTGTGACTTTGTGTGAGATTTGCTGCAAAGCAAGGCGGAGGGTCTGCTCCGGAGCTCCGTGTCCCGGTGCCGCAGGCTCCTCTTGGCCCCTGGACGCGCTTGTTGTCGCTGGGCGCATTCCCATTGTTCTGCCGGGCTCCTAATGAGACAGTTACAAAATGTCTGCCTCGCCCGGGCCGCCATTTTGTGGCCAATTGTTGGATAATGAAGGCTGTGAGAAACGGCAAATAAACAGCGTGGCGCGGAGGCGATTTCAAAAGGAATACGAAATCTGCATGTTTTATTTAGATGCTTAATTGTTGTCGACTGGCTGCATTTAAACAAGCAGCTTCCCGGCGGCTGGAAGAAGCCCAGCTCCCGAGTCGGAGGAGCTGACCTTGGGTAGGTGCCATCAACTGTTCTCTCCCGCTGGCACGGCAGCGCTGCTGGCAGGGCCTCCCGGGAGCTGCCGTCGCGAGCCCCGGCTCCCAGGCGGAACCTGCCCGCGCGGTGCCAAGCCCCTAGATGAGGCCGTCCCTCCTGCGCGCTTCTGCAGCCGCCCTCAGGAGCCAAGAGCGAGCGGGGAATGTGTGCGGTGTTTAAATATAAGGACCTGCAAAATCGCTGTAATTGCGCCTCAGCCATAGAGCAACCACCGGTAAAGTTACGTGCAATATTTATGGAATTTTATACATAATTTTGCTCAAAAAGGGGGGTGGAGGAGCTGTGAGGATTAGTTTGCTTTCCGCACACTGAAATATGCACTGTGAGAATTAGAAGGATGCACTGGAATTGCTACCATGGTCCTATGAGCAGGTCCTAACTGTGTGTGGAGAATGAAGTTAGTGTCATTTACTTGCCCCCTTTATAAAAGACTCCCTTTGTGTGTAGAATATGGGCAAGGGGGGATGGGAAAGGATGCTTTACATTCACAGTAGGATGCAGATTCAAAGCTATTTAAATTTCTGCCGTGTCTTAATGATCCCAGTATCAGAACAGTACTTCTATTTTTAAAATGCAATCAATCAATCACTTTAATACAGCGTGCCCTTAGTGCCAAACACCTCGGAACATTGTGTGTGCAGTCGTAAAAATAAAGCACATGAAACCACAGAATCACTCTTCTTTCCTTTCTTTCTTGACAGATCCGTGTACTGCAAAGCTGCAAGCGAGGTCTGGGATTACGTAGCAGGGAGTAAGTTCTCCGAACGTGGCAGATTGCCATGTAAGGAGAGCTGGAATACGCAGAGGGAGGAGAGACAGAGCAATCGCCATGCCTGACTGTAGACCTCTGCAGAAACACAGTATGTGCTGGCCCTTCCTGGATTGTGCTGGGTTTTGTTGTTGGCTTTTGGGGAAAGAGGTGCCTGTAGATACTAGACTTTCTTTGAAGAAGATTGCACTGGAAATTGTTGCTTTCTGTTTCCTTCAGAAGAGAGCTTCCAGTGTCTGGCGTGCCCTTTCAGGAAGCTGTCCATGTAGATCCATGTTAGCAATTCAGGTTCAGTGTCTCGCTCTGCCATGGTCCTTAAATGATTCACACAAAAGCGTACAAATCTCTTTGTACGCATGTTCCTCACCTGCAAAGTAAAGATTAATGCTTCCTTACCGTTAGGGTTTTATAAATTACTTTGAGGATCTTCCTGACTGTGAGGGTGACAGAGCAATGGAACAAGTTGCCCAGAGGGGTTGTGGAGTCTCCTTCTCTGGAGATGTTCAAAACCCACCTAGATGCAATCCTGTGCAGTGTGCTCTAGGTGACTGTGCCTGTGCAGGAGGGCTGGACCAGATGATCTCCAAAGGTCCCTTCCAACCTTAATCATTCTGTGATGCTGTGATCTTCCAATATGCTACATACTGTTAGTAATAAAAGAGTGAACTACATCACTGAGTCATTTTAAAAATGTGCTAAATGTGAGGTCTTTTAACATAACCTGAATCTAAAAATATCTAAAAATATCGTTCAACACCATATTCCAGTGAATAACTGACAACAGTGAACGTGTGCTACCTGTATGTTTGCTTCCTTGTAGGAGTGAGCTTACACTATGTGGATCAACGACGTTAAAGGTCAGCAGGAGACATTATATGTGTTTTCAGTTGCCCGGTTAATAGGTTGATGCACCAGACCATCCTTTGTCTTTTTATTGACACTAGATTCTTGTCTAGCCAAGAGTTTTATGTATGAGTAGGTCTCTTTGTCTGCAAAAGCCATTCCCAGTTTGTATCAGATCTCTGTTAGGTACTCTTAGGTATCCAAACTAAGTTCATTTATCTGCCAGGTTTTTGTTCGTCTTTGAAGACTAATTAGAGACGAAAATCATGTTGAGATGCTTTGTCTTTTTCTCATTTACACAGTTACCATCACTGCTCTGTGATTTTTTTTTTAATAAATATCAGCAGTGTAGTATGCTTTGCATACTAAGCATGGGGAGTTTTGTAAGTTGACTGCAAATACGCATTGTACCACTGCACTCAATGAACATCAAGGACGACCCATGCATGTGTATGGAATGAAGCGTATCTGGAGAGGTAGTAGCAAGGCTGCTCAGTTTGTGGATGCCATATTGTCTTGGGCACCAGCAGCGTGGTAGTTGTGTTTGTACAGATGAAGCAGCAGTCCAAAAGCATGCTATTTTTGGCAATGCAGACATCGTAAGGGGTTAGGCAAGGGTTCTGAGACCATTGACATGAGTGCCTAAATTCCATTAAAACCCCGCTTTAAGTGCTTATGAGCTTTTTTGGGCTCGTGTCTATCACTTCATTCTAGCTTCGATGTCTGAGGACGTCTAGTCTTGAGTCATTCGCAGCCCCAAATCATCTCACATAAAGTTGTGAGTTCAATTCAAAAGTTCCTGTTGTCCAGATAATAAGTAATGGGGGAAGATCTAGAAGAGGTTTTCCATTAGAGTAGAACGGTATCCTCTCCGAATAGCAGTTATATAAGGAAAAGTAACTCAATGCAAAGCAAGTTCTCTTAAGAGAGAGGCAAAGGAGCAAATGATCTGGACGCAGATCACTGGTTACAGAAATAAGACTTCTGGATATTTAGTCAATTCTCTGTTGGTATAACCAGGAGTTAATGAGGTTTGCTTTTCCCTTATAGAAGACCATTTTTTCCTCAGTGTCTCAAATCTAAGTTCCTTGGGGTTTAAAAATGAGTTTTCCATTAGTCCCAAATAACCACCTCGGAACTACATGGCAACTTATGATAGTACTTCTTAGCCTTATGCATTCGTAACTGTAGCAGCATATTTTTTGCAATTTTTATGTATAAAGACATCTTTCCTAGGGACAGCTGCCTTACAAGCATAGTATGAGCAGTCATGTCTAGACTGTTTTTGAAAGTGCGTCTGATAAGCCATATCTTAGGCAGAATATTAAAGCATTTTATTTTAAGTAGCAAGAATGAGGAATTTTGTGTTTATCTCTGGTAGCAAAGGACAGGATTTGGTTCACTAGATCCCTTCCCATTTTACGTTACATTTTAGTAGTCAGCAAGCATATTTTTGGTTGCTTCCTTGCAATGAGTTTGCATTGTTGAGATCTGCAAAGCAACCATATGGGGTTCCACACATAGTTGTTGCAAACACCATTTGCTGGTGGAGTGATCCAGAGCAAGCACCTCTTTTGGCAGAGCTTTGTTGCCATCTCTTTTTAGTTGAACTCTGAGCACCTTCTCTTGCACATCATATGACTCTGTGAGCCTCCAAGAGGGTGGCTTATAGACAGGCACTCAAAGAAGAAAGGCAAGGTTTAGCCATATAGCATTTAGGGTTTTTGAACGTGCGTTGTCCGCATATATCTTCTGTGATACACCTCCATCTCTTTAGTATAATATTACAAATTTATTCTGTTATGATACAGAAACTGAAGGAACAGTGGGACTTGCACTGCTGTCTGCATGGCATGTGGGAGGAGCACATATAAAACCTCAGAGGGCCATGCAGGCCAAAACACTCCATTTTTATATCTAAAGTGATATACTTTTATCTGCAGAGAATACACACCAACAATGAATCCAGTTACTGAATAGCTAAATAATTCCTTTTGGATCTCGGCTGAGATCTTTGGCTTTCCAATCGTTTTAAGTAGGTTTCTGCTGCTAGGTATGCCGAAGTACCTGTGGTATAAAAGAAAGTCTTAATAGGCCTCTTAGTAGGATATGTTGTTGCTATATGATTTGGAATTCATCTTACAGTTCCAGGCATTGCTTTCATCAGCAGGACTACCATGATGGAGCATAACACAGTTTGATTTTATTTGGAGTCTCTTCTGAATGGGAAAAAAATGGCTAGGAAGACCGTGGCATTCAAAAGGTTAAACTACCTTTGAATTTTTAGCAGTGCTGTTTATGCAAAGTGCATCATACATTTACCACACAATTGTTTGAAGCTCGAAAAGCACATCAAACCTCATTTTCTTTTGTGAAGATTTGTGGGTTTGCTTTGCCCCTGACTATTAGGATTTTTGAGTAAGAACTTTCTCTTCTGAATGTAGATTGCACGTTTTGGCAAGCATTCTGCAATCATTTGCTCGCACGGTGTTTGGAGGCTTAACAGGCTGCTGAATAGTGGCTGGGAACATAAGCTAGTGACAAATGAATGGCCAGCTTTCATTCCTTTCCCATACTTAATGTCAAAGGGTCAGACCTGATCAAAACAGTTTTATAAACAAAGTTTTAAAATTGCATTACCTATGTTTTCAGAACCAATAAGGCTTCAGCGTGAGCTCTGTTAGACTTCGTGTGGTGAGGACATCTTATTTGCGTATTTTCTTGTGTGATTCCTTGCTCTTTGGCGTTAGCTGACCCAAATCATTTATTGAAAATATTTTCAGTGGGGAAAAAAAAAGCAAAAACAAAGAAACACTAGTATTTTAAGATCATTATAATTGTTTCCTCTTGATGTTAGATATGTTTTCATATATCAGAAAGCATTTTTTGCTTCTATTTCATCAGATCTCAGATGTAGATCTGCCCTTATGTCCAGATATGGTATAAATGCTCCAAAAAAATTCTTCATCATATATCAGGTTACCTGTCCAGAGGAATCATTTTTGGATAATGGACCATTTTTTAGAGCCTGTGTGTTATTAGATGAGAATATACAAATGAATTTTCTGTGTATTCTTGTAAGCTGTATTGAAGAATATGTGTTACATTCCCATCTTATCCTAGATGCTCTGAAATACCTAGTTCACTAACTTTATCATTCATCATCCAGTATGAATAGTTGAAATCATGACAATCCTAGTCATCCTTTCTACTTTAATGCTTTGTAATAGGTTGTGTTTATTTTAGAAAGATCATAGTATTTTCCTCCATGAATTACTGAATAGGTGGGGGTTATAATTGTTAGATGATTAGCTTAGATGATTCATTATTAGTAGAATGTGGTGTATCCTCCTTAAATGAATAGACTTATTTTCAACTCTCAATTTTGCAATTGTCTTTCCAGTGACCAGGATTTGGGGATGGTTTGTTTATAGCAGTTAAGGGTCCTTCTAGCAAAAATTAGTAGAGATCTACAACCAAACCTTGCAGGTTCTTGGTTTTCAACCAATCCAGCCTTTTATATAGACAACATCAGCTGCCTTTAGAGGAGACAGATTAGCTGCAAAAAGCAAAAGATTAAAATGTCTTAGGATTCAACAAATCTGAGAGACCTTGTACTGAATTTTTTGAGTTTGCAAGCTCTTATTTGCTTGAAAATTTTCTGTGCAAGCTTGTTTACAATTGTAATTAAAGTATTATATATTCAAAATGTTTTATTCTCAGCCTGCCTTCAATGTAATAAATCAGCTAGCCCATCCAAATGACAACTGTGCACTTTTAGGATTTCTGGCAACTTGAGTGAGCGTGAGGCTGTGTGACAGACCCTGGTTGTAATATCCCAGTGCATTGATACTAATATTCTTAGAAGAAAAATTAGCCCACTGCAGGCATAGCCACATTTTGTTTGCTTTTGTAAAGGTGCTTTCTGTGCACAGCTGATGCTGCAACATATGAAAATCAGGAAACTTGAATATTAACATTTCCACAGAACAGTAAAATTGCAGAAAATGCGCATTCAACAACATTACTAGTATCCGAAAGTGATGCGTGTACAGTATATGGGCAAGGAAATATTTTAATGTTGCTAGGGGAATTTAAGCTTTTCAGTTTCTTAGGTTTTGTCTCTCTAAATATTCAACATTAACATTGCATGAATTCTGGATTTTTTTGGTTGGTATTCTTCCTTGCTTGCTTGCTTAGGTATTTTACAGGCTCTGATTTTCTGCCCACAGTAGAGCAGACAGAATTACTCGATGTTGAGAACCTTGTTAATTTTATGGCCCATTTTCACATGGAGATCGGCTTTTATTTCCCCTCTCACTCTTTATTCTTAATTCAATTGTCAGTAAGGTTTACTGAGCAAAAACACTGGATGTATTATGCTAAGAAATCTAATCAATGCAGCACCAAGGGACGGTCCTTCAGAATCCTCGCGAGTGGCTGCGAGCCAGACTAGAGGTTACTACGAGGTTACTCTGTCTGACTTTAACTAAAATATCCTTCTCCTTCTGAAAAGGCTGCCGGCAGCCTTGTGCGTGTGTAACAGAAGCCTCATTAATATAAGCTCCCAATATATATACACCTGTTATGGTAGCCCCCAGCACAGAGCCTGTGTTTCCTATTTTAAACACTTCGCATGGCTGTCTACATTCCCTTCTGTCTGCAGTTGCTCTAGCGCGCTACCGCAGAGCAGCTCATATGCAGTTCCTCCAGGGAATGCAGAAGGCTAAATAAAGTTGTGGCAGATGTCAGCGGGCTTTGCCAACCACTAGTTTTCAAGTTAGGTAGCTGGAAGGATTCATTGACTAATCCAGGCTTGGCGATACACAAGTAACCCCATAAATGCATAGTCTCAGTAAGTATGCATTGCTTTAATGTAACTGCTCCTTTGCCAGGTACTGATGCAGGAAACTGTGGGCTTATACGTGGGAGATGTTCATTGTTTGATTGGCAGAGCTCGTTCCCCCACCTGCCCCCGCAAAACCCCAGCGTTGCTGTTTCGTATAGAGTTTCACTCTTAAAAGTCTTTAAAATATACAGCACCTCCTTAGGGCGCTCACCTGATTTGGCTATGAGTTCTAATAAATCATTTGACAGCAAAGTTACTTTAAGACAAACTTTCTCTTTTGTGAAACGTTTTTTTCAGCATGTTCCAGAATCTGTGTTTGACTTAAGAAGTTACATATTTTCTTTGCTGAAGAAAAAAAAAGGGATTGAAAGCGGTATCAAGTACAAGTGCTAATTCAGCACTGGAACAAAACCTTCGCAAATGCACAGAGCCATGCCTTTCAGGCTAGCTAGCTTGTTTTTCCTCACTGATGTGCTAGGAATGATTTGTGTCAGTGCTTCTGACAGACCCTTGCTGTATATGATATAAAGGGTAGTAAGTTTGCTTAGCACAGCTCTCGAGGACAGCACGTTGTTCCCCCTTCCCGGGGGAAGCAGGCCCAAAGGCGCTGTGAAGTTGTGCTGCTCTCAGCTGCCACCCACAGCTCTGCAAGGTGCTCTTGGCATCGCACGTGCTCACAAGGGACACCCATCTGGTAGCTGTGTGGGTCCTGCTGCCTCGTGTGTGGAGCTGACTTTCTGCAAGCAGGCACATCTGCTAACGCCTTCACAGTTTGCGTGATTGTTTTCACAATCCGCGCTTGTTAATGGCTGTGTCCTGTTTTAGTTTCCACAGCCTCTTCCGTGGAAGTGTACAGTAAGGTATGAATGCTAGCACTAGATCTTCATGACTACCAATAGCCACCATTTCTGCTGTGAAACGTGCTGCAGTGAATCAGGGAGAGGCACTGAAGGACCTAGCTGTACTTCAGCTTTTGCACTTCTCCATCTGCCGCCGTGATCTCCTCATTCTTCTAATGCTGCAGCATCTGATGGCAACTTCATACTGCCTGAGGAGTTCCTGGCAATTTTGATATGCATGAACATTAAATAAAACTTTGAGAAACACAGTCTCCCCAGTTCAAAATCATAAGAACGTGAGAATTAACAGTCCAGGCTAGACCAAAGTTCTGTCTGGCCAACTATCCTGTTTCTAGCAGTGGTTAGCAGGTCAGGGCTAGAAAAAAATACAAGTAGGATGTGTGTGAAGTAAATAGTTAGAAGTGTTGGGCTATTCAGATATTGCTCTGCCTGATCTGTAGTTACGGTGTGCCAGAGGATTCTTCCTACACTAAATCCTGCAGTTGGTGTGACCAGATTTGCAATAACATATTTTGTCTTACAGGCCTGCACAGTGCATCTTGTCAAACACCAGACAAGGCGGGGGTTAAGTCCACATATTCCAGCCATTTGCAAATGATCTCATTGTGTGAGAATTCATCTTCAGGGACAGTAAATATAGGATTGCTCAAATACAATAACTAACTAAATTATCTGTAGTAACCTGCTTCGTTACATAATGGTTTTGATTTGCTTTGATTGCTTCCACACGACTTCAGAACTAGCACCATTCCTTCACTATTTCCAGGTATTTTGAGGCCCTTGACTGTAGAAACAATTTTCAGTAGTTAGCTCAAGTGACGACGTCACAAAGAAATTGCATTTTATATAAAAGTATTTTTAATAGTTTCACACACTTTTGGATTTCTAATTGCCTGGCATTTCTGAGTGTACTTCACATTTGCCCTGCAAAAGCTGTGTACACTCTGAATATTATTCTGTTCTACTCATTGGGAATGGACCTAAACACATCATTAAATCTTTGCAGATTCAAGTTCTTCAGTGTTTGTTATTTAATAATAAAGAGTTTCTAATTTCATATCACATGATTATTTCAAGAATCACTACTCATATTTTGCTCATAGAGCTAACACAGGCAGAAAGCATGATCAAATTAAAACAGACTGCATCTAATGTAAGAACTGCTGCTAGGCTGTGGGGAAAGTTGGCTTTGAACTTCAAGTGGGTTGGGTCCAAATTTGTGAGATCAACAACACTGAAGGTACAGTGTAAGGCAGAAGTGAAATCTTTCGGTTTTATGTAAGCCACATGCAAGGTCCTCCGATAGTCCTTTCAGCCAGAATAAGAAAATGTTCTCAGCTCTTTTTAAAGGCAGTTCGTTTATTTTCTTTTCTATCACGTGGCTTCTGCTCCTGCCCAGGTTCTTACTAACCCATTTTCGGCAAATGCGATGAAAGAGTTTACTCCCAAAAACATTAAAACAAAGTTAGTGGTGTCCCAGGGAGCCTGCCACTTCGCAGAGAACCTGCTTCAGCACTGTGCCTTCATTTTAGTAGGATTCACCTCCAAAGTGTCGGTCGTGGGAATGCATTCGACCACAAATGCTTTTTGCTGTCTCTCAGATGCTCTCTTTATTTCCACAGAGATGATATATTTAGGAAATATTCTCTGCCCTTTTTAGGAGCTGAATAATGTTCTACAAAGTGAAAAAATCAGAATATCAGACCCTGAAACTTAACACTGAGGTTATCAGACCCTTCAGGGGGCTCAAATCAGTCTTTGGTAGAAAGAGACTCCTGTTTTAAGCAAATGTTAACAATTTAACTCCTGTCTGGTCATGATGGTCAAGACAGTATCTTAGTGTTTGGTACCATAGACTTGTATTTCCCGTTTAGGAAGTACATAGGTTTCCTAACAGAAAATGCATTAGTCAGTGTGGAACAGGAATGAGCATTTCCATTCCTTTTCATCAGTGCTTGTGGTTGGTAAGCACAGGAATTTTTTTCATATCCTTAGCCATACTTATCTGGAACAAGACTAGGGGAAGAGAATCTACAAGAGTGTGACTCTGTAATTTTCATGTGATATATTAGTCTTTAAATCCGTTTGCTGTAACCTATGTGAGCACTGTGAAGATATATCCTAAAGGAACCCTTTGCATACAGAGACTCAGAGCAAGTGCTTTTAGTTCTTTATTGACTGCTTTAGGAATTTGCCACTAGTTTCAGATCTCAGTATTTCCAATAAAGGAAAACACATATTTTAAGTCCATCATCATGGGTTTAATGACATCAGGTATCATGCACAAAAAAATTTTGGATATAAGAGAAAAAAAAGATAAAACTCCTCAAGAAAGAAGTAAGCAGTCTGACAGGTATGAGGAGGCAAGGAGGGTATGTGAAAGTTGTGAAAATTAGTACAATATTACATTTATGGCTCACTCCAAATATGGCTGCTGTATGTAGGAAATAATTAATTTAAAAGTGGGGCAATGGACTTCCGCCTTCTGAAAACCAGCTAAGAAATAATGTAAATTGAAACTTTCTGTTCTTAGTGACAAGTCCTCAAAAATTACTTACATGTTACTCTTCGAAGGGCAGAGAAGAAACAGCGGTGGGGTTTTGGACAGTTTTGTGAGATGCAAAAGAATAATTTAGAAGGACAAAACACCTGTTTTCTACATCACACATAAAAACACAGCACATCAAGGAAGCCACTGTACTTAAATGTGCTGTGGTAAAAGGATTTCTTTCACATTTTGGTGGCTTATATCTTTGGCCTTCAAAATTATATACTAGGGTTAAGCTAAAACAGTTCCACCCATTTCTGCTGTGAGCCAATAATTCTTGAGGTTGTCTTCAGCACCCTTTTTTGATTCTTTGATTTCGTGAAGAACCACCAGCTCTGGGACTTTGGCTAAAACTAACTGTACAGTCAACTATCTGAGTGTGAGGAGCCACTGGCATAGCTGATAGAGGGGATATCTCTCTGTTCTAGATGTGCGGCTTTGTGGGTTCTCAGAGTTTGATGTGAAGTGAGGTCCTAATTCAGAACAGAACATTAACAGAAACTCTAATTTGAGTCTCGTGCCAGCATGAATGTCCTTCAAGTTTAGTATGGGCATAGTATTTTTCTGAACAAGCACACAAGTTTAATACAGGGTTTCTTGTCATGCATGCTAATACTTATACAAAATATATATATATATATATATATCTGACAACTGCTGTTCTGCTCTGAATCTAAGAATAAGGGTTCTTGTATATTCTCTGGAGAGGAGATTTAAGATCCAATCCTGAAAGTACTAACACAGCTGAGGAAACTTCTTCCATGTCTAAACATCTGCAGGCTTGTGGCCATGTCTATAAAATCTTAATATGGCACTGTACCAGCACATATTTTTTATACAGATCTAAGGCAGTCAAATTTGAAGAGTTTCTTTATCTGTAGTATTTCTGTCCCATCTTGTGTCTGGATTTTTTCTGCCCATGGGTGCCCGCTGGCCACATGTCTGACTGAAGCTGAAGATTACTTTCATGTACATTCTGTACAATACCTGTATTCTGTTTTAAGGAAAAATATACGCATGCATTTTTCTTCTCTTTTTAATAAACTGACTGACAATTTAAAATAAATTATTTTAGCTGTTCAGAATGGTACGCAGATGTACTAGCACATTTCAGAGCAAGTTAAATAGAGAGCAAGCATTATGTCACCAAAGGAGTAGAAGAGGACGAGCTGAAGCAAAATAAAACATCGCTAAGATGGTAGCTTTGAGAAAAATAAACCAGGCTATGCTAGTATGTAGGTGGACTATGGAGGCAGCAATAAAAGAGAAAAGTCTCATCAAAGGAAAAAAGTGGGAGAGCTACAAAGGCAAACTGTGAAGTGAAAGAGCAAAGGAAACAAGTGGGAAAAAGAAAAAAAAAAACACTGAAAACGAGTTTGAGACATGCTGCAAAAAAGGCAAACAAGGCTTGCAAAGCATGTAACATTAAGTGGTTGATGCCTTCACAGAAAGGAAGGACTGGAATGAAGAATGAGTAGCTGCTGGTGTAAAACCATATATGATATCCAGAGACAGGGATGCTGGACTGAAGTCCTTAGCTTTCCCTCAGATGGTATGGGGAGCTCTGGTGCCTCACCAGCATTTGTTCCAAGGTTGGGTGTCTGACAGCAAGAAAACCCAAACCTAGTTCAGGGTTTTTCTAAATCTTTATAGGACTTGCTCTTAGCCTTGCAGTGAAGAGAGTATTCACTGAAGTTTAGACATAATTTAGTTACCTGTATAGGAAATTGTTATTCCAGAGATGTCTGTATGGAGAGATAGGAAAACAGGGAAGCTTCCAAGAGGCTGATTCAGGCTCTCTGTATTAGGTGCATGCTACAGATTTCTCTCTGAAGGACTCTTTCTGCTAACACCATATATTATAATCGTGTTGTCCTAGTTTAAGATTGGTGCCTGTGGTTAGGGAATATGCTTCCCTCTGTGTCTCTGTGTTCCTGTTCTGTCGATGAAGATAATTTCTGTAATGTGACATTAAGGGAGTCACTTGCAATGGGAGTTGTGAAGCACTGATATACTGTCTCTTTCAGGGGGCAGAGAAGTGTCCAAATGGCAGGTATCTCTCACTGGAGAAAGTCGATATCCCAAGGAGATTGTATGTTGTGAACACTGAAATTTTTAATAACACTGTGGAGAAAAGTAACTTGTTGTCCAGAAGGCGGAAGAATTAGCTGAAGAGAACTGGAAGCAATAAGAAGTCAATAGGTTTAGAATGCAATCTGATGAATATAGGGAGAAAACAGTCATAATATCACTTCTTTAGGATGACCACAATAATCTAAGAATTGTTTCTCATCCCTATTAGCTAGTTTTATTGCTATCACAATGCAAAAATTCTTATTTAACCATATTGTGTGCATTTTTGTATAGAATTAGTAGTTTTTATATGTAACTAAAATTACACAGCATGTTGAAGGAAGTATAGAAACAAATGTCAAAAATATTAGTATCACTAGCTATCAAGATTAAGCTGTTGAAGACTATGAGTTATGAATAATTTATATTTGATGCATTGATGTCCATGCTTGGCTGATTAATCTGAGTTAATCTTTCTACTACCAACATGTACAGTAATTTTAAAGGACTAAAAACAAATTATTCAGGTTAATAGTCAGGATAGAAGTTGAAGTATTTTTATCTGGTTACTTTTCTTTAAAATTGGTTGGCTGTGAAAGTAGAAACGTTTCTATTTTTTATTTTTTTAACTTGAAGCTTTCAATGACTGTAGCAGCTGAACAGAATTGTCTGAGAACTCTTTAAGTCACAGTGCTTCCCTGAGGGTAAAGTCATCCCTCTACCAAGTGCCATTCATGCGCCACTTACCCTCCATTAATGCTTTCAGAATAAGTTTGAAGAAGTAGGATACTGACCTTGTGCTGAAATCCATTCCTCACATACAGAAAAGACTTTGGAAGGCTTGCATTTAATATCTGTATGTGTATTCCTCTTTTGTTTTTCCTCATAATGATAGCATACCACTTATTTTATTTTGTCTTCTTTCCTTTTTTAAACAGATAGAACGTCTTACTAGGGAACCCTTGCTGACCAAGTCAGAAGATGAAAGAACTGAAGTCTGGTCATCTGTGCAGAGGAAATGACAAGGTATACATAGCAATCACACAGGAGATTAATTTCATCCTGGTGCAAAGGCCTCCAGGGTAGATTGCTTTCAGCAGAAAGTTCAAAAATAGTCATCAGAAACGTTGAAAAAGATCCTTTGAAAAGAGCTTCGTTTTCAGTTTGATTGCCAGAATAAGCTATATCTTTAAACTCATTATCCTGTTCAATTATAGCTATGTTTAGGGATAAAATGACAGCTGCCTTAATGAGATCTATTTTTGATGGAGGCCAGTAAAAATAACTCTCCCAACACCAAAAAGAAATCATACCAGACAGTATCAGTGATAATTCCAGAGGTTTTAAAATAATAGTTTCTGGGATTCATTTAAATCACTGCACTTGGGTAGTCAGTGCAGGACTTGTAAAAATTACAAAAGACAAAGAAAAGTAGACATTGTACAAGGTATGCTGATACTCCTTTTATACTGTTTTTAAATGACTATGTCTTTTATGTTTGTTATCCTGAAAATATGTAGCTTGAGGAATGTAAAATCAGCACTGCTTACATTCATGTCTCTTAAATAGTCTCAATAATGTATGTGTGTAATATTTATATAGTGGCTGCTAAGGCACTGTCACAAGGCTATATGCCACTTAAGTTCTGAGGTTAAATGGTACTTCAGTGATGCATAAAATTTGTATTGACCATCTGCCCAACATTGAATTGAATCCATTAATGGATAAGCCTTACAGCATCACCCTGAGATAGGGAATTATGCTACCCATTTAACAAGTGATAAAACTGAGCCCCAAAGGGCTCGTGTGATCATTTCAAATCGTCCAGGAAGTGTATAACAGAGCCAGGAAAGAAAGCCACCTCATCTAACCTGTCATCTTTCATATTTGGACTGTTTTTTTTAATCCCTTCATTTGTTACCCTTTTCACCATGTGCTGTAATGTCTGGAGTATGTACATCAGCAACTATGAATTCTTCATGCGTAGTTTAATGGTCAAAGTCTCTTACAAATAGCTTAAAACAGTTAATGTGAACTGTGAATCATTCTTCTGTATTTGAGACACAATGCAAAAAGACCAACATAAATAGCACCAGATGGCCTTCATAAATTGAGCAACTTAGCACAAAGTACCAAAAGGGGGATCTGTTATTGTGACCTCTGTATATTTTCGTTCAGCACTGAGAGGAAGACTACACCAGTCTTTGTCTCATAGAGTGAGGGACTGCTGATGTAGGACAATTAATACTTTTCCTTTCGTAACCTTGCTGAATTTCTCTTTGATTCCACTGACAAATGTCAGGTCACTTGTTGGTTGCTTGCCTTCTAAAACTGAAGGGGAAATCATCGTCAGTGTCATCATTAGTGACAGAAACTCATTTTTCTTTGGAAAATATTTTTCTACTACGTCTTATGTAACTGTTACTGTTGTTGACATTTTTCCTAAAAGCTCTGTTCATTTGACATTCAAGCAGATTTCAGTATAAGGCTATAGACTGGAATAGAGAATTCTATTGCCATTGCTTATAACGGTTTCCCTTACCATGAGAAGAAAGAATATTTTGCATCTATGAGTCATGCTGTAGAAGGGTATTGTATTTTTAATATCATTAGAATTTTAAAAGAGGGATAAACCTTAGCATAGATGAAACCAAGAGTTAATACACTTCAATTAAAGAATGCAGCTATTAAATTTTGATGGAACAGTATCACTGATGCCTCTAATAAAATGATGATATGGTGAGGTAGGGAGTGTGAATAATGAGTTGAATGTTAGAGAAATAGCTGCTGTTTTTTTATGGAAAAATATATTAAAAATATGTGATGCTCAGCCTGAAACTTAATGTGAATCTAGCTGTAAGAAAATACCAAAGCACTGATTTTTATGTCTTTCTTAGGTTATGTCTACAAGAATGCACCTCTACGCAGCTCTTATCTTGCCTTAGATTAAGGTTGAAAATATTTACCGAAACCTTATGTTTTATTGTCCCTGATTCCTACCAGGTTTAAGGGTGATAGTAACCTGCTTTCCCTCCACTCTTCCATCTCCCCAGAAAACTGGTGACAAGTCTTCCTTATGGGTCTTTCAGAATTATCCTAACTGACCTTTGCTAATCAAACTTACCATGAACTTTGTAGAAAAAAATTACTGCAGAATGTGGAATCAGTTGGTATGAAATTCTTGTTGGCAAAGCCTTTCACTTGCAGCTTCTGCTGGACCCAGCTGAGGGATGAAAGAGGTGATTTTTGCAGGTATTTCACGTCATTGCCTCTGTCCGTCTTACCGTTATGGTCAGTGAATTAATGTGTTTCCAAATGGCTCTCAGAATCATGCAAGAAATGCTGCATTCTTTCCAAGAGTGTGCTACTTTTATAGACTTCCAGGGTGATACGGAGTGACAGGACTTTGGTCTGGAAAATTGGTCCATTATTCCTAATGCATCCATTCTCAAATTTTGTAGTTAAGTTTTAAGCAAGCTGGAGACTTCTGTGGCTAGGTTGCTTTGAGACAACTTGGGGGGTTGGAACGTAGGTTAAAATGTCCATATAGAGGTACTCTTAATCCCCCCAAACCCAGATCTGACTTGCTTAATTAAGTATCCTGTTACTGCTGAAGAACACTGCTGAGTTTAGGAAGGCAAGACAGATCCTGATCTTATCTCTGTATTATAATGAGAAACAGTATAATATAACCTGCACAGCTAACAGCTGAACTCAGTGCAGGCACATGTGAGAGAGGGGTCATTTGTCACAGTTAATGAAAGGAGTGAAAAGTGCTGTCCTTATTCCTGTGACTGGCCTGAAGGCCAGAATTTCTGCATAGTTCAGAGCAAACCACCCTACAGACATCTGTGGTTTGGGCTTTATAGAATTCCATTTCCCTCCTTGTCAAAGCCAGCAGTAGGATGATGATCCTCCCAAAACGTACTCCCTCTGTTAGTACATCGTGTATGATCTTATTGTTAAAGATTCTCAGAGTTGCTTCTTGGATCTTTTACATTTGTTCTCTTCATCTTCTAAAGACAGGGATGTAATATTTTACAAGTGTGGAACTGAAGCACAGAGGCACATATTTTTAGATGTGTAGCCTCAACAGTTGAGGCCAAATATTTAAAAGTGGTAGTTAGGACCTGCAAATCTTAAAAAGTTTTCAGAGGGATCAACAGACAGGTCATAGTTTGCCTTTAAAAATCAGACTCGTTATCTTAGTTTCTAGAGAAGCCATGAGAACTGGATTTATTTTCTTGACCAGATATTTGCCCAAGATTGTGAAGGAGATCTGTGGAACAGCTGTGAAATGTGCCCAACTCTCTCAAGTCTCTGAATAACCAAAGGGCCATGCTGTCACCTCGGAAGACGGTGCAGCACTTCAATGAACTGCTTTCATGAGATGTTTCTTTCTCCTGGCAGAAGTTTTGCTAGAGGAGGACTCGCAGCTGTACTCTCAGAAAGTCTGTTAGTGACAGAGTGGGTCCTGAACCCTGATATCTCCAAAGGCTTACCTGGTGATCTCCTTTTAAGATCTCTGTTGGTACCAGTTATCTCAAATTACAAACCATGTCTCAAAAACCTGTAAGAGCGGGTCTCCCCAGTTGTTACATATCCCAGGAGATCTGCAAAGAAAAGGAGAATGATTAAAGTTTATGGCTTGAGTGAAAGGAAATTAGAGGGAACATTTCTCAGCGTTCATTTTATGAGATTTTTAAAAGAAATATTTTTGCTGCAAGCCTTTCTAATGATTGAGGTACACTGTGAAGTCTGTATTTGCAAAAAGAAGGCCTAGAGGAACACCCTTTTATTTTTCACTAGAAGATAGCAGTCTTTAGCACTTTCAATATTAAGATCTTTGGAGCCAGGGTTCCCTGCTGCTGTTCCTAAAACAAACTTTAATCAATCTTGAAGAAAGACTTTAATAACCTAAGTTATGGCCTCTAGGGCTAGATCTTCGATAGGAGAATGAACCTAGCAGTATTGATGTTTTGGAGTCTCAGCATTTCTTCTGATATTTTTGCCACTTATCGGCAAAGCCATATATATTTTAGTAAAACCTCAATATATAAAATGCCTTTCCCTGCAATCATTCTGTGTGAGTTTAAGTGGATTATTATCTCAGGTACATTTTCTTTTCTAGTTTTGAAGGAAATACACTTTTGTAGAAGATTTCAGATTCCAAAACTGAAAATGTAAGCTTACTTCTCTACCCTAATTACGACACACCTCTTGTCAAGTCCTGTCAGGTGGGTAAGATGAGGCAGAAGGTAGCATGGATAGTCACCATTTTTTATCTTTGTTTTCTCTGTCTCTGTGAGGAGGCAAATTCTTTTAGTTTGGTTGGCTTTTTCAGTCCTTGCTTATGTGTTTAGAAGTTGTTAGAGTTGGAGTTGATAAAATTGCCTAAAGATGCTTAGAGACATTTAGGGTCTTCCTGAGAGAACTGCAACTACCATAAAGGGGCTGCCTCCATTTTTGGCCAAGGAGTCCCATGGAAAGTGTACCTAGAGCAGCTTACACTTTTTAGACTTACTTTGGTGTAAAAAAAGATGGAAGAGAAAACTGAAACTACTAATATTGCTAATATTTTACTAGTTTTGTGTTCTATATGAATTGCAGCAAAGTCCACAGGTGGCATCTTGTATGTGGCCTACAGGCTTGTGACCTCCTCCTGAAAGATCACCTTGTGGTTTGGAGGTTGGCTTTCCATGAATAAGCTGTTATTAAGCAGACCACTAATGCTTCTCCACAGCACTATTGCTGTACCTTTATAGGGTTTGTTAAATGATGTGGTATGTACCACAGAGACCACTGTCCAGGGCAGAGTGCTGTGAAAGAATGAGAGGGGGTTAACCACAAAATATTTACCATATTAGTATGCACTGAAAAAAATACATTTGAAAACAGGATTTTCCTTTATCACTCTTTGTGCATTGTGGTTTCACACTGGCTGCAGGAAAGGTTCTGTACAGTGTTGATTTTCTAAAGCAGATGGCAAACAATGATTAACCAGTTCCTTCCAACTGCTCATTAATGAGCAGAAAGCAAGTTGAGTCAGTTATTCATATTGAGTTTAGTTATGAGCATAAATGTTCTCATCTAAATCTAAACTTTCCCAGAATAGCGCATTTGGGCTGGATGTCTTTCTTCAAGCTTATTTCTAGTGACACAAGATACAAAAAGGTAAATGAGAGTAAAATATGATTACAGTTCTTAATGTAATTTAAAATTATTTCATTATAAGTGAAATACTGATGTACAAAGGCAGGATCTCTGAACCACACGCATTTACAAGCCCAACCTACACAAAAGTGAATTTCTGGTATGCTGTTGTTGAGAATTACTGTCTTGAAATAAACTCTAAAGCTTTTGTAAGATCTGGGTAGAAGCACTGCTGTAGCAGTAGTATCAAGGATTTTAGTTTTATGGCATTAAGAGCTAAGAAAATGAGAAGCGTATTTGCTATACACCCAAATTCTTGATGCTGTGTTACTCTTGGCACTTCAAGGACGTCTGAGGCCTTGTACAGATGGGTTTTCAAATAAAAAAAAATACGCATAATTTGAAAAATGGTCGAATGAGAGAGGCACCTCACGAGGTTCAAGAAGGACAAGTGCAGGGTCCTGCACCTGGGAGCAATAACCCCAGACACCAGGACAGATTAGGGATTGACCTGCTGGAAAGCAGCTCCGTGGAGAGGGGTTTGGGAGTCCTGGTTGACAAGTTAACCATGAGGCAGCAATGTGGCCTCGTGGCCAAGAAGGCCAAGGGGCTCCTGAGAGGAGATCTGATCAATATGTACAAGTACCTGAAGGGAGAATGCAGGTAGGATGGGGCCAAACTCTTCTCAGTAGTGGCCAGTGATAGGACAAGGGTAATGGGTACAGGTTGAAACACAGGAAGTTCCAACTCCATGTGAGAAAGAACTTCTTTCCTGTGGGGGTGCCAGAGCCCTGGCACAGGCTGCCCAGAGAGGCTGTGGAGGCTCCTTCTCTGGAGATCTTCCCAATCCGCCTGGCTGCCACCCTGTGCCCCATGCTCTGGGTGTCCCTTCTGGAGCAGGGGGGCTGGACTAGATGATCTCTAGAGGTCCCTTCCAAGCTTAACCATTCTGTGGTTCTGTGATTCTGTGTGTGTATCCTGCCATCAATGAGATGATAACAATACAGGCTGGCGGCCAAATGTCTAGGAAGCAGCTCTGTAGAAAGGGACCTGGTGAACATAAGCTGGACATAAAGCAAGCTGAACATAAGGCAGTAGTGTGTGCATGTGGCAAAGAAGGCCAACTCCTAGATTGTATTAGCAAGACTACAGCCTGCAGGTCTAGAGAAGGGATCCTTCCCCTCCATTGACACCTGCGAGACTGCATTTGGAGAACTCTGTCCGGTTTTTGGATGTCTAGTGTAAGAAAAATGCCAACATACTAAAACAAGCCCTGTGAAGGACCACCAGGCTGACCATGGGGCTGGAGCAGAGGTGCATGAGGAGAGGTTGAGAGCCGGAGAGGAGTAGGTAAAGGGGTGACTTTGTTGCTGTCTGCCACTAACTGTTCACAGGATACAGAGAAAAGTAATGTGGTGTAAGGAAAAATATAACTAAGGAAAGAAAACTTACTGAAAGGGTGAGAAAACACTGGGACAGATGCCCAGAGAAGTTTGGGGATCTTCTTGCTTGGAGGTGTACAAAACTTGACTGGATACATCCCTGAGCAACCAGATATAATCAGACCTGCTTTGAGCAAGGGATTGAACTAGGTGCCTGAGGAGGTCCCTGCCAACTGAAACTATTCTGTGATTCTTCGTTTTTGTAACAAGTAGGACTAAAACAAGATTGAACTACTAAACTGCTATTGGAATACTTGGCTTTTTAGCATACTACTACTTTTACTGCACTGCTTAAACTACTAAAACACGACTATTTGGTCTGCTGGAAGATCAGGAAGGAAAAGATGGTTGAAAATCAGAGTGGAATTTAAGATGTTGTTCATCTGATCAGTTCAGCTTCAGGCACTAAAAGAGCCAGAGGTTTATGTAATGAGTAGTTATCTCAGAATTTCTTTTACATGGCTTTGCCTGGAGTGAAATCATGATCCTGTTGAAGTCAAACAGCAAAACTCTCATTGACTTCATGATGCTGCGAATTCTACTCCATTGAATGGAGATTATCTGAGGGGTTTTTGAATTCAAATACTATTAATGTGGAGAGAACTTCAAAGTAATTCCTATTTTTTTGTTGCTGTTGTTTTGTTTTGTTTTGTTTTGTTTTTGAAAGCTTATTTCAGGGCCGCATAATTGCTTTAACATACACAGATTAAGTTAATGCTAGTGATGGAAGCAAGTTACAAAGAACTGCAGTGTTTCTGTCACAGTGTTGTACCTGTGTTCCTGTAACCCCCAAGTATTAAAATGAGCGACTCAAAAAAAGGAAAGGAAATTTGTAATGTCCTTCCCATGATCTCCAAATTATAAAATCTTTCAAAGCTTTGGAAAATGTTGGCTAAGTCTGACATTTACAAAGTATGTCTTAGAGTGAAATCTTATGTAAAAGCCCAAATCCTGTAATGTGAGCATAATTCACTCTGAAAATGCTTGTTTTTTACAGCCAACTATGACAAAACATATAAAAAGCAATATAAAGCTGTACTGTAGCTTTGGAACATATGTTCATTCACAGTATTTCTGAAGAGGGGAAAGAGTTTTTAACATTGCTTAGGCTGGCTTTTTAAACTGATGCTTGGCAGCAGTGTATCTATAGCACTATTATTGTTAGGTTTATACCACAAAAAGCTTCAAGGATATATTTCCTCCTTTTAGCTAATCAGCCTATTCTGTCAATTTGCATGTAGTCTTGACTACAATATTTCTAAATGGGGGAATTATCTGTGAGTACACATAGTAGTAAATTCACACTGCAGCCTACTTGGCCCATAAAAGTTTTATGCAGCCCTTAAGAGAAGTTACTGTTATTAAAGAACCATTCTGGAAACCAAAATGCCTGTTTCAACAGTCAGGCTTGGACCTTCAGGGCAGTCAGTGCTTGAGTGCAGGTGCACATGTGATTATGTATTTAAAATGGCCCAGGAATAATTAAAAACAAAAATATATCCAAAGTAGAGGTTAATTTCTCCTGAATAATGATGACCAAACAATTTGGCAATTCTTCTTTCCTAGCCTTTATAATACTGTATCCCTGGATATAACAGCAGTCTCTAATGTTATTTCCAACAGTAATGATATATGTTTTGTTTCTTTCCCTCCTATGCTTTACCTTTCAGAGCTTGTTTTCGTTGCAGTGTTTTCCCTGTAGTCATGATGGAACTTCACATATTTGTTGAGAATCTGACATAACATCATCAGTCCAGTAGCAGGGACATTAAAAACAAGTAACAGAAGACTTGTGATCCTGAGAACTGGTAATGCTGCTTTTAAGATCTAGGAAGGTATTTTTTTTAATGGAACATTTAAATGCTTGTATGTGTAATCATTACATGGCATACACTGTGGTTAGCAACAGCTTTTGTATATCATGGCTCAGGTTCCCATACACTCCTGACAGTATGTATATTCATGAGATTCATGACATTTTCCTGCATCTGCTCTTATAACAGATTTAATTTCAAAGCAGCATTTCATTGATGTAGAACACTGACGCATTTTACGTATAATTGCTTCTCATCTGCTTGTACGATTATTTTGTGACACCTAGTGGATATATTGATAGAAGTGCCAATTTTTTTTTTTTTTTAGATTGTCTTGATAAATGTTCTAGCCTAGAAACTCAATTCAGATCACTAAGACATAGACTTCCTTCCTTCCTTCCTTCCTTCCTTCCTTCCTTCCTTCCTTCCTTCCTTCCTTCCTTCCTTCCTTCCTTCCTTCCTTCCTTCCTTTTTTTTGTATTTTTACCCTTTGCTGATTGAATAACTTGTTCATAACCAGATGAACAAATACCCATACCCACTCCAGAGGAAGTTCTCTGTGTCCCTAGCTAATTTCCAGACGTTGGCATTTAAAAAGTTAATGATACTGTTTGGTCAGAACCCCTTCATGCGCAGTGTGCCATCTTGGATCACCGACTTCTTCTACTATATCAGATTTTCTCTAGTGTGCTTCAAGCATGCAATTCCCAAAAGTATATGCTACATACAGTTATAAAAGATTAGAAAGAAGTGCCCCTATTTATTACCCTGTGAATACTCTTAGAGAGAAATACCATTTTTTTTTTTTACTATTCTTAGAGACTGAAATTTAATGAATAATTAAAATATTCTACAAACACAGGAATGTTTTTAGACTATTTACACCACGAAATACAGTCTGGAAATGCCTTAAATGCGTGACCTACTTTCACAGATAAGATATATCTTAAGAAGTGTATCTTAATTTACATGTCATGGATTCTGTGCCTGAAGCTTATTTCAAAGTTATTTCTCCAAGAGGAGAATATTGAAACACTGTCCAGTACACTTGCTAAAAATGCTGTGAGATAGGAAAGTAGATATTTTTATGTGATGGTGCTTAATGTTGATAGAGGGAGAGGAGATTGATTATTTCATTTGCCCCAGGTCTACTTGCTAAACTGCTGTGTTGATATTATTAGTGTGCATGTTTTTAACTTCATAGAAGATACAAAATGCTCCTTGCCCAACAGACTCTATATTCTGAAATGTTCCAGTATCCCAGAACAGATGCAGAAGAGTAGCTTACATGAAAGCTAGGATGAGATGTTAGTAGTTTTGAGAAAGAGATAAAAGGAAGTTCATGGAGATAAGAGGTTCTGCATTTTCCATATTTGGAGAATAGGAATGGAATTGTGCAGCAGACATGAAGAAATAGATTTCAAATAAAGACCATCTCCAAGATTCTAGATTTTAACTTGCCATTTCAAAGAAAACGTGTTTCATATTCCCACTGCAGGAGGTTCCCAAATCAGTAAATGTAATACTAAACTGTGTCTTTAATACTACCTGTTAGAGCATTCTTTTTCTGTGCTCTTCGCAGTTGTTCCTCTTAGCAATTCTCTTGTGACTTTCATTTATGTAAAATTCGAGCCTTTAGCAATCACATCATGAATAATGGACACACAGAGTCTAACACATCGCTGCATGTTGGCAGAGATCTGCTTACTCGCTACCACCTGAAGCCATGGTTTAATTCCCATTAATGAATGTTTAACTAGTAAAAGCTTCAGTCTCAAGTAAAAAGACTTACGCTGGAGTAAATCTATGGAGAGCCTTGGTCACCTGAGCAAAGAGAAGGTTGTGCAAAGGAGGCTGAGAAGAGGCAATGCCATGTGCCCTGGCATGTGAGCAGCTTGCCGTTAGCTCTCGCAAGCGCTCGCTGGGCAAACGAGGGCCGTGTCGTGACACAAGTTGCCCCAAAGCACTGAACGCCGTGTGTGTCTTCAGCTCTCTTGTGCGCACATCTGCAAGAGCTCCTGACCGGCGCTTACGCCGGAGCCAGCCCTGGACATGATGGTGCCGTGGGCGGCCGCCGCGCAGCACACGCGGCCTCGCTGCTCCCAGGGACGTAGTCTGGCAGTCAGGTGTTCCTGCTGCTCCGTGCAGGCGGTGAAATTGGGCCTTTGCAGTGAACAGCAATTCTCAGTTATCACCATCGCTTTTTAAAATCTTGTTTTATGTTAAACTGAGCTCGGCCTGGGTCAAGACTCCATGTTGGATGGCCAAAGAGCTTGATAATCTCATTAATTTGTGCAGGGAACAGATAAGTATTCTTTTTGGTGTCTTTCTTTTTTGTATTCACAGGATGGACTACTTGAATGGAAAATAATCAGTCAATAACTAGAAGGAAAAGGGACTGTCAATTAACAGCATTACTCCTAGTAAATTCATTGAACTCCCATAGAATTATATACATGAAATGAGTAGCGTGCATTTCCAATTCCCAAAGTAAGTCAGAGGACTGTGAGGGTCAATCAAGCCCGCTGACTCGAGGCAAAATTCAGTCTAGACCTCAGAAGATTATCCTAAACTGGGCATGAATTTTCACCTTGTAACGGTATTTTAAAGCAAACGTACTGCATAGGTTGGTGATTGAATGCTAGTTTTTCACTGATTCATAATGTTCAGAATATTGTGGGTCTAGAGTAATTATTACAAGTAGAAGAGCTTGTAAAGGAGGGACTCTGCTTAACTGCTGCAACTCAGAGCCTATTCTTTATTTCCTTAAGTGACTTCATCCTGTTTGCACTGGTGGTAACCGTAAGTGTGTGCAGATGTAAATACACATCTTAGAATTTGATGCTAAATTCATCTAATGCTGGGTTATCCACCCCCTTGGTCTAATCCTGAGTCCCAGACTACTAATTTCCTCACTCTTACTTGTCAGTTGGTTGATGTCACCAAGGAACTAAAATTTAAAATGAAAGTCTGGGGGGAGCAAAGGGCGGAAGACATTTTTCTACCAACTAGAATTATTACTGCAGCTGCATTTTGGTGAAATGAGTTTTAGTTGTGCTTTGAGGGTTAGGACACATTCTGTCTAATATTCCCCCTTGGTGTTTAATTTAGAACTTGCACGGACTGGTTTATTGCATGTATATTAAAAAGGAAAATAATTTCAAAACACTTAAATCCTTTTCACAGTGCAAACTCATTTTTCATTAAAAATAAATCTATGGATTGAGTTCAGAGATGGTATGTGCTAACAGGACATCGGACTAACACTATTCTAACAATTCTAACACTTGTGACCCCTGTTAATGTTATTTTTCTTAGGTTATATTGACTGGAATAGATAACATTTCCTGTCTGTAGTATCATGTAAACTGCATGTGATGCTATATCAATTGCATATGGCAAAAAAATCTGCATTTCACTGGGTTAAATAATATTCTAATATTCTCTGTGTAGGTAAGGATTTTTTGCAGAAAAAAAAAAATGTTTTAAAACATTTCTCAAATCATTGTTTGTGGAATGGCTGAGTATCTATCTAGCAAAATACATCAAAAAATACTGTGATTCTGAAGCTTGCTATTATTGAATTAGTGATTCTGCCCCATTGCAAGTTTAATTTTCAGGGGCTTAAGTGGAAAAGATGCAATTTTAAAGGGGTGAGCATTACCAAATCAAAGATATGCCTGCTCATTTTAAGTATCTGCTGTTATTTTTGAGGGTGTTAATCAAGTCCAGGTGATGTCAGCTGAACTGTGAGAGTTCAGTCCTTTCAAAAAATCAGGTCCAACGTGCAACATCCTAAAATCTGTACGTATTTTTGAGGAAAACAAAAGTCATTAATATTTCATTTCGTGTCATCTGTGTGGATGCAATCTACATTAGAACACGGAGATAAATTATGAATGTTTAGGAGATGCTTAGTGTAAGAAAAGCATTATGTGCACCCTTTATTCTTCGCTCTCTCTGCCAAAAGAAAATAAAGCTGACACGTTTTCTTTGCTCTCTTCCAAGCGCGAAGCAATCCCTAATTTGCCAGCGCTTCATCTGCTCGCGCTGCAGACGCCCGTCTCCCGGAGAACCCCGGCAGATGCAGTTTCGCCTCGCGCGCCGCCGCATAGCACAAGCACCTGCAACGGTGGCTCTTCCCAAGCCCGACCTCCCTCGCGCCCGACCCCTTTGCCGTCCCTCGACGGGCCTCGCGCGCCCGGCTGCGCTGGGCGCCGGCAGAGCCGGCAAGGCGGCACGGCAGGAGTTACTGCGGCGGCGGCGGCCCCGCGCAGCGCGGCGTGCAGCGCCTCGCAGCCATCTTAGCTGTGGGCAGGAAGCCCGTCAGGACCCGCACCGCGCGTCAGCTGATCAGTAAGTAGACCTAAAGATTACGCTAGAGAAACACTGAAGATAAGTATTTAAGCCACGTAAAGCAAGTAGCTCGTAGTGAAACAAACCATTGGGCGTTCTGGGTGAGGTTTATTGTTAAAGATATCCTTAAATATTTATTTGCTGAAGACGAAAAACGCAACGTACATGGGAGCCAGTGATTAGTCTTGAGTTAATTATTTGGATTTCTCTTTTTGTAGAAGCTTTAAGGGACTGAGAATGTTTTCATCATTCTGTTGAATACAAACATTTATAATGTTTGGAGTATTATCTAAGCAAAACTCAAACGTAAAGGCAATAGAAACAATTAGTGGCAGTGCAGGTACTGCAGTTCGCATGAGCAGGATGCATAGTCCAACACTTAAGAATAATAAGGTGTTTTGATGGAAAACCCTCTTTTTCCCTGTTCCATTCCGTCCGTTTAACATTCAAGACATTGTACAGCAATAAGTCTAGGTAGTGCTTAACATACTTGTATAAAACTTCTCCGTGATGGTGCAGCACTGTTTTGATGTAAACCTGGTACCAGCTCCTTGTCTTTAGTAAGCCAGGTCTCTGTACACCCATCCATAGGCTAAAGCAGCTGTCATCCGTCATGTCCCCGTTTCAGATACCATCGTAAATCTTTAACTGACTTGGCTCCATATAAGAGTAAGGAACCCCCTCTGTAGGTCCAGGCTGGTGGTCAAGCTGTAGGGTGTGAGATTAAATTATTTAAGTGTCATGTATTTGCATGACTTTTATCTAGTTGCCTTTATTTTTCCATACCTACAGTGTTCAGGATTTTAGAAACAGCAAGGTCTCCCACCTACAGAAATTACTGCAGAGCTCAGGGACCCAGAGCTGAGGCCTGTTTCATAACTGCTCCCTTTTCCCAAATAGTTTTGAACTATTCAATAAATGAAATGTAACATTATCTATTAAACAGAAATGTTCTATTTCTAATAGAAATCTTATGTGTAGTTATGAAGTAGACAAAGATGAGCACTGTCTGTCTAAGCTGTGCTTGCTTCTGGTGTATCTCCACATTTGTTTATCAGAATTTCACTGCAGATTATTTTGGCTATTTTTGTTTACTTGAAAAAAGATACGTAACTGATTTTAATAGAATTTCTGGTCTACGCAAATAATAAATATTCTCAATTTTTAGAATTCCTCCTAAATTCTCTTCTGATATATAAATTTGCTTCAGAAATGGATTCAGAATGGATTAAGAAATGTTACCTTTGATTTTTGTGGCTTATACTCTGTGTTATATTGAATCATGAGAAATTTCCTTCAAAACCTCTGAAGTCAAATGAAAATGTAGTGTTGGTTTTAAAGCGTCTGAGCAGCTGCCCAAGGAACTGACTATTTCTTCTTAAAAGAAGTCTCCTGATGACTTGGAGGAGAACATTTCTGAGCAGAACTGCGAATAGGGTTCTTAGATACCCGAGTGGCAGACCTGTGCTTTCTAGTACCAAATAACCTCATTTCTGAACAAATATTGTGGCCAAAGCTGATTACTTATTTGCATATTTTGGGGGAAAGATAGTGATGCCGTATAGTAAAATTTCACATCTAAGGAAAGCTGCCATTTGCCATTTTAGAAGTAGCTGCATTTCAGTGGTGGGTAAATCTCAGTGTTCTCGTATTTTGCATCAGTCTCAGCATCTGTGTTTGCAGAATACTTTTTTACTTGTTGGGGGAAGTTAAATGAAGGCAGTGTGTCATTTTTATTATATTTATTTTAAAAAGAATATTTGAGAGAAGAATTGTCGTACATACATCCTAGGAAACTGAATCACTCCCTCCACCAAATGGTTTCTATCTGAGAGCTTTAACAAGCTGCTTGCCGTGGTCGTGCTCTGTTGCAGGTCTGTTCCTGAAAGGATGACGTGATGGTTTCATTCCCAGTCCAGGCCTGCTGAAGTCAGTGGGAATTCCGCATCCACCTCAGCATCCACCACGGCAGAGCTGCAGCCGTTTGCCCCGGAGCCTCCCATCCACTAATGTTTGTGACCCTGAAGTGGTGAGTAAGTGGCCTGCAGGAGCAGAAGTGGTCACCGCACGCTGCTCTGGAAGCCAGAAGATGCTCATTGCACAGAGCCGTGTTGGAAAGCACAGATCTGAGCAGCACACAAACCCTCCACCCTGCTGCAGGGCAGCCGTGCCGGGCTGCCGGCCTGCGGAGCCGTCTGTTCCCGCCAGGACACCGGCATTCGGCACTTCCTCGCGCGTCGTTCCCCTTCCTCTGCGGAGCCCCGCCAAGGTTCGCGTCTGTGAATCGCTTTGAGTTCGTTGATGAAAGGGGCTCTAAAACTGCAAATCACTGTCAGCGTGTTGTGTCGCAGAGTCTGTTAATTGTTAGAGCTTCGAATTCTGTAACAACCCCACTTTAAAACTGTCATCTTTCTTATTACATCATAGAAACAGCAGAGTTGGCTCCGTGCCTCCTTAGAAGTGACTGCTGAGGTATTTATTAACATTGGTTCCAAGAGATTTTTCACTGAGCAGTGAGAGCTGGAATATGGAAATGTCATATTTTTCCCAGTACTAAACAGTTGTTAAACTAGAAACATAACTCTTCCCAGATAAGTTATTTTATGTGCATATCTTCTTGATAGAAAGAAAATGAACACGCATTTTTCTTTCATTAAATTTGATGATCTAGTCAATTAAAATAAGTTTATGAGCAACTTGTGAGTGTAGAAGAATAATTAATTTGAAGTGTTGGATAAAGCACTGTTTTTTTCCATTTTTATCTGCTAATGAATACTTCAAACTGCTAGTACCCATAATGTAATAACAGATCTTATAGAAAATAGTGCTACACAAGTTTGTAACTCCGAACAAATAATTGTCTCAGCATCTTTTTGAACTAACAGATTACTCCTGTTTCTGTGGAAAAACATATGTTAGGGCAATATTATGCCAGAATATTACCTATAGAAAATAATCTTTTGCACCATTATCAAATGTGTAATTTACTGGAAAATGAGTGAATCCCAAGAGTCAAAAATTAGAACTTTTGGAATCTTTTAAAAAAAAACTGAGTTTTTTTTTCCAAATAAAATGTGAATATATTCCTATCTCCCAGGGAACATGGCACCGAGAAGTGAAACTGAAGTCAAGATATGCATTCACTGCCTTTTTCTGAAGACAGGCACTGTCAGAAACAGCTAGTCAGAACACTATTAGTCAGACTTGCCCTTGTTTGGATATACAGCACCACTTCGCTCTGTCAGAGTCAGTAGTGTCAGCCTGAAGTGTGGGATCTTGACTTGAAATTTCTGGAGGTTGGAGGTGTTTGGGTCTGCCAGGTAGCTTAGGATTTCGCTAGTGTGAGGTGAGCACTTCCTTTTTAATTCCAGATTCGTCCTTTGAGCTGTTTGCAGTGGACCAGCCAGCATGAAGAGCTACCGCAGCAGAAAGTCGCTTTGTTTTTGTTCTTCCACTACGAAGCAAACACACAAAAGTCTGTCTTTGAAGTAAATCACACAATACACAGCTTTCCTCCAATTATGTTATGTCATGCTGTTTTCTGTTTATTTAAGTATAGAGTTTGTTTCTGAACTGAAGGCACTTTCTGTGAGGTGACAGCACTACACACAGGAATTACCCCGCATTGCTAAAATCCACCAACTTCTGCGCAGAGTTTTAGCCAAAGATCCCAATGCAAATTCTAGGCTCTAAGGAAAAATACTTAGATCTCCAACTGCACAGATGTAAAAGTTTTTTTGTTTATTTTTTTAATCTAAAAAACAGAGGTAAAGTAAAATGTATTTAGGATTGGAGGGGTTGAGATTATTTGGAGAGGAACTGGCCTTGCCAGAAAGCTGACACTCAGGAAATACAGGTGTTTTAATGAAAGTTTCTGGAGACAGTCATCGTGCTTTCTTCTGCAGAGCTTTCCAAATAGCTTTAGAGTGCAGCTTCTGCTACCAGGTTTTACCAATTTACAGCAACCAGATGTTAAAATCTCTCACTTTTCGTAGAGTGTGCAAAGATTACTTTAATTCATATCATTTTCCTACGAGGCCTTCACAAAGGCATTAGTGTTACAAAATGTGAAATATGGGGTATACAAGATTTCTCCCAGTGCGAAGGTCTCAGAAGGGGCAGAGTTGCACCTGAGTTGTTGCTTTGTGCAACAGAAGTGCACCATGTACAGCTCCCAGCAATCAGTAACCTCCTTTTATATGTGGTCTCAGTTCGCTGCAGTGAAATGATCTTTGAAGTTGACAGTATAACATTGCCTTTTGTAGAGTAACACATTACTGTCTAACTTGGTTAGGCACCTGCGTGCTCCTTCCTTCTTGGGCTCATTAAAAGCACCTTTGTTCCGTGGAGGTGAAGTAGACACCACTGCTGCATGTCTGCAGTGCTCTTAAACATTTAAGCCAATCTAAAGAAATACCTTTTATTTTCCTCATTATACTTCATCTCAAATTGGGGTAGCCCCATGAGCTGTGGTGCGACTGAATGAGTGAGTGAGTGAGTGAGTGAGTGAGTGAGGCAGGCTACTGGTGTTGTTGCCTCTTCATGAGAAGATTGGCAGAGGAGCTGCTCTCTGCTTTTTTGCATGTTCTTGCTCACCTTATAATTCTTCCAGTGTGCAGTGAAATGAAATTGGTATGTATGTGTTTTGTCTTCCTCCCGTGTCTTTAGGTCCCTGTATTTACTCTGCTGAAAGCAGTGGAAGATGGCTGCACTTGAAGTGTGAACTACAGTCTTTGGGGTGAGATCTGGTTTCTAGTGAGGCATTGCTTCAGTTTTGCTTTGGCTTTATTGGGTGTGGCTGGCAGGTGATCGTTCATTCTTGTCTTTCATTTACTCTTACTGAAAATACCAAGAGAAATTAGTTAATGAACGTATGGTATTTGCTTTAAAAGTTTGCTTATTTATTGAAGCCACTTATATTACACTTCAGGCTGGTATCACAGTTATTTACCCTCTTGGGGTTTTCACTGAATCAGGAGTGTTGCGTTCCATCAAACAAGGTGGTGGTGGGGAATAACAACCCTCTCAGACTCCAGCCTAGGTGTGAGGTTAGGAATATATTATACTACAGTAGCAAATATGCTAGTCATATTTACCAGAACCTGTGTAGTATCATAAGGTATGTTTAGTTTGGCCATTAATTCAGAAGCTGGATTACTGTCCTTTTGGGGGGTAGCATATTGTTCACATAAGCTGTAAAACTTCCTCACAGTCTTGACAAGTCTTCCCTTCTTTTTCATGGATTTACCCATGCAGAAGCTGGGAAAGTCAGAGAAACTCAGCTGTTGCCTGATAGGATAGTAGAAGGACATCTAGCAGCATGTTGAAGAATCCCTCTAAATCAGCATCAGCTCTTTAAATCATAGTAATGCCTTTCTGGGGGGACAAAAATGGTTTGATAAGATGCAGTCATGTCAGAACTGGAAATACAAACGTGTGGTTATTAAAAATCAATGCTGTATCTACTTTCTTCTCATATATCTTGTCACTGACATTACAAGTTGCATTTCTATTAAATGTTCCAACTATTTTCAAACTAAGTTGAGAGTAAGCAAAATCTCAACTGGTATACAGCAGTGTTTCAGAAGTGTTAATATTTGTCTCCAGAGTTTTTTGTCTTCTAGGTTGTCATCGAGCAATCCAGTTGTCTGGGAATACAGTCTGTGTTTCTTCTGATCGGAGTCTGACTGTCCTTTGGGGTGAGGTAGTAGGTTGTATAGTTTTAGGGTTATGCCCTGCCTGTCAGATAACTATACAATCTACTGTCTTTCCTGAAGTGGCTGTGATATCATCGCTGGATGTGTCTTCAAACGATGAACCAAATTTGTTTCAACTTAAGTATGTGCTGTTTCTGTCTACGTGATGGATTTGGTTCTTGTAGCAGGGTTGTGAAAGAATACAAAGACCCTCACAGCTTTTAGGTTCCTATACCTATCACTCAGTCTCAAAAACAGTTTTTGTCACCTTCAGAGACATGGTATGAATTACAGGGTGCACAGGTACTGTGCAGTGCACGGTGGGCTTGCTCACACTTAGCTTTCTCCTGCTGCTGATATGCTGGTAAGAACTGCCATTTGGAAACAGCTGACCCTTTCTCCATTACTTGGTGGCATTTGCCTTTGTATTCAACAGCAAATGCCACTTTAATTTAGTTATTTACATCCACTTTGCATACGCTGTTTAAGAAACTAAAAAACTATAGGTTGGATTAAAAGCCAAGAGAATGTCTTCTGGTTGCCTGGGTTCTGCCCTGCAGATGCTTGACTTCTACATGAAGAAAAATATAATTTTTTTGTGACTGCTCTAACTTTTTTTTTTTTATTATATACATTAATTTGGGAGGGAGAGTGGTTGCCACTGTAGTGCTTAGTCTCTGGTCCTGCCAGTTCTGATGGACTCCCAGAAAGACCCCGAGGAAAGGCTGGCAGGACAAAGTTACTATCTTTTCAAGGCTAAACATGTGCGGGCTAGAAATTTTTAAGGAAGTCTTACTTGCAAATGGTGAAATGCTTTCTTCAGAAGACCCACTTGATGCTCTAACAGGATGAGGTAGTAGGTTGTGTGGTTTCAGGGTAGTGATTTTGCCCCAATCAGGAGATAACTATACAACCTACTGCCTTCCCTGATGAGCAGCATTACAGCATCAGTCACTTAATTTTCGAAAGAGCAAGGGCTAAAATATACTTCTGTGACCAGCAAAGTAAGTCTACATACAATTGTGGTTGCCCTGTCCCTAATAACTTTAAATTTAGTGACTTGCATCATTGCATCATTTTTAATAACTTCCTGCAAATTCACTCTCTTTTTTTAAAATCCCCTGTATCATAAAAAGCTCAATTAAAAAGTTTTGCTCATTGCAAAGTTTCTTGATCTGTTTCATTTCTGGTTCATTCAGTGGAATGAAATTATTATGGGAAATGTCTCAAAAATGCTGTGAACTTGGCACTCAAGATGTTCATATTTCCCTACCATTTTAGTTTGAGTGCAACAGATTTTAGTAGCAACACACTGTTTTTGTTCAACCTTGCCTCCTCCTCAGGAATCTCCCAGTATTTTGTAAGTAATACTAGATAAAATTGCACAACATTCTGCAGTAGGCCAACTTTATATTACAAACAAAAGGCTGTAACAAAGAAGAGGTATTGATTTTGTACCCTACATTTCTCAAAAGAAGGCTCATGAGGGCAACTTACTTAAATGGCCCAAAAGATAATTCACAGGATATCTAAAAGCCATAACACTATGGACAGAAAACACAAGGAACATTAAAGTTATTTTGAGAATACTATAGTCTTACACCAGAGAAACGTGGAAGAAAGTGTGTATAACCAATCCACTGGTGGTTTTGCTTTTAGACTTAGAAATCATCCTTGCATGTGCAAAATACACCAGGAAATAGGAAGGAGGTAAACTTGAGGTTACTTTAAGACCAAAGGTCTTAAATGGATACACAGTTTTGTATGTTTTGATTATTCAGTATCTCGATACTGTAGGTTAGAATTAAAATACGAGTTCATTGTAATTCTCCACGCCTGTCAAACCAGTGTGTTAAATTAAGAAAGCATTGCTCATATAAAGAGAATTATTGTCATGTTTTTAACTAGGCAAGATAAAATAGTATCAGAGCAACTCAAACACTAATTTGACAACAAAACCGGGTATTTTACTGCTTCTGTAGTCCAAACATACCACACACAACTCAGGTGGCATTTGAGGTCATTCAGCACTTCAAGACTGGGCCTATTGTTAATATCTTTAATGAAAGGTGAGGAATGGTATTTGACTTGAGTTCTTAGGGAGGAATATGAGCAATTGGTAGAAGAGGAGAAATTACTGCATGTCAGAAAAATATAGGAGAACAGGAGATACTCTGACCGCTTTTAATCTCTTGCTGTTTAAAGAAGATCCCGTAATTTAAAACTGCTGTGAGGATACAAACCGTGCTAGCCATGTTGGAGGGCTTTGGGACATGCACTGCAGAGTCTGAACTCCTTTTCTTCTCTTGAAAATGCAGAGTCACAGCTTCAGCGTAAACATCTTGGATGAGTGACTGTAGCGTATATAGCTTAAAACATCCTGCTCCTGCCCAGGAGTTTGTAATTGGCTGGAAATCTCGAGCTTAATTTTACATTCAGTAAATACATAGCAAATGTTCTGCATGGAAGAAAGGGGTGAAAAGAGGGGAAACTTTCTGCAACAGCCCATTAGATCTCTTCTCTGAAGTTATTTTAAAATCTTTTGGCTCTGCCTGGGTCAGCATTTTGTTCTTGGTAATGAGCTGTGAGTTTTCAGATTCTAGTCATTCTGGCAATCCCCTTAAAACAAAGGGCCAGAAAATCCATAGCGTTGCCTTTGCGAGGATCTGCAGTAAATGCAAAAACGTGTGCCTATATTTAGCAGCACACAGGCCTGCAGTTAATCAGGTCTGTCCTTAGCAGTAGGTGTCATTACAGCTAATGGGAACTGCAGTAGAAACTTCGAAGGACAACTGTGCAGTGCCAAATGTTTTCCAGAATTGTATACTGAAAATGTTCATATCAAAATGTTAGTAGTTTGGACTGGATTCATTATGAAAAAGGAGCATTTTTTTAAGAACTTGTATCAGGATTAGTTCTGTTTGCGGTCGTATCTGTTCTGCTGCATGCACTGAGTGGGAGGAGAAAGCATAACCTCGAGTTACAGAACACAAGTTGTATTACCATTGGATTGGGTTCACTTTTATAATCCAGGCATTGTTATTTATTTATTTATTTTTAGTGTAACTACAACATTTAACAGATCAGCAGAACCTTGCTGAACCAACGTCTTCACATTTGGTTATTTGGTCTCCACCTTTGGAAAGGGCAAAATCCCTCAGCACAGGAACAGTTCCTGGGAGCTCCACTGGAAGGGTAGATTACAAAGGGGGATTTGTGCCGGGAGAGCATCCAAAAATGCAGCAAGGCCACGGCTGGTTTGCCAGGCAGCGTCGATACAGGCCGAGCGTGGCACGCGGCATGTTGTGGAACCAGGGCGCTGCGGCAGCTTGCAGGGCAGGAGAGCTGGTGCTCCTGCGCGGGGGAAAATGTGACCTTCCCCTGGGCTTGGAGAAATTCCCTGCATGGTGCCTGGGCCCAGGTTGTTCTCATAATGGGACCAATATTAAGTGGAATTTTAGCAGAAGTCACCGGTGCTAAAATACTACATACCGTTCACAGAAGTCAGGGGCTGCTAATGGCCAGGAATTTGCACAGAAGTTACCTTAGAGTGGTAACAGCTGAAAACTGGGTTTGGAGATTTCTGTAATTACAACTATGCTGCTCTGGGAATCCAAATGCCTGCTGTTTGTGGGAATAATGGTTATCCAGGTTCCTAATGAAAATCATTTCCTTGATGAAACACAACAGCAAATCAAAAGGGGAAAGGAGAGCAGGTACAGAACTGGAGTAAAACTGGAAAGGGCCAGGAAAATGGGAGGTTGTTATGCAAGCTGGAGTTTGACCAGGACTCCACAGTTCAACCACACGTATTTAGCAGGGGGAAAACAACAACTGATCACCTGAGCAGGGAAATGTCGCCTCTCCCACCAGGCAGACAGGCTGGAAGAAGTTGTCCGACTGGGAACGTGCCTGGCGCCTTCGTGCGGCGGAGCTGGGAAGGCAGCGCTGCCCGTCACCTACATAACAGGGCTCTTGACGGGCAGTGCGATGTCAAAGCACCACATGAACTGTGTACAGACTAAGAAGTGTTTGTGGCCTCGCACCTCTCGCTGCGTGGGATGTTTGTGTCACTGTGTTTTTGCCCTCTAGCTCTGTGCGTTGGTCTGAGTGAATTACATGGAGCACCTAATGGAAGTGAAAGAGGTGAAGCCCCCCTAGAAGGGGGCTTGCCACCTTCCGTAATGATATGGGCCTCCTTTTGTGATTGCATTTTCCAATTTTTGAAGCAAAGACAATGGGACAAGCTTTTTTACTACAACTTTCTAGGAAAAAAAAAAAAAATCTTCTTTGAGAATCACAAAGGAGTTAGCTCTAAAAAGGCAAGTTGCACCCAGGCAATACATTTCAACGAGTGACATTTACACAGGGGGCAAGGCCCTGAGATCAAGGGGGGCACGCCTGGACAGAGAGTTCTCCTAGGAGCACCCAGGACGTGTTGCACAGCCTTCGAGTGAAGCCTCGAGCCCCTTGTGAAGCCCAGACTCGTCTGTCTTCGAGGTGCCCGAGCCCAAAGCTGTGCCCAGGTTCGGGCTGTCTTCGGTGCTGCAGTGCCGATACACCAAGTGGGCTCGGCGGCGAAGGGCACGATTTAGCCCCCAGCAAACACAGTCCGAGGGACAGGGGGAGAAACCAAATATTTTAAGCTATTTTACACATACCTCTGATCATGTGGGGCTCAAAACTATTCATGCATCCAGCATTAAATTCCATTAGAAAAACCTTTGAAGACCTGAACACCCAAAGTGCAAAGGGTTCGGCACTGAGCATTTGAAGGGACTTATATCCTTAGATCCTAGATCTCATTTAGAAAAAATCGGTGCTTGTACTGCTAAAAGAGAAGACAAAATCATTCAAAATCCCAGGCCAAAGCGCTCACCAATTTTGAAATAGATCTGTGTCCCCAAGTCACTTTGGCAGTTTTAATTGTTTTGCAATTAGCAGTAATGATTACCAGTCCTACTTAGCATTTGGTCATATGAAAGCTTTTGTCTTGTTATGGAATACAGTGCATGCCTAGTCTCCAATACAAATCAAAACCATATGAGTAACCAGGTTAAGAGACAACCAAGTTTTAACTAAGTTCCTGGTTATGGCTTATTTTTGTGCTTCAGCCTGAGGCTCTTAGAGATTTTCTCTGTCCAGCTTGCATATTCAAACATAAACAATAATATTTCCATCTTCAAGGAGCCCAAATGAGATTTTATAATGCAAACAAAGGTATTAGTGTGCTAAAAAGCTCTCTCAATCAACTGAAAGTGTGCAGCAGTTTACATATTAGGATATGTTTTTAATTAACGCTGGGAAGAGAAACACTTGATGCACTTAGGACTAGCACAAATAAAAATGTTTTTCTTAACATGTTTCTCAGTGCAAACATTTGAACTGAAATGAAAGGAACACCTGATCTCACAGAAGGTAACTGAGTGAACATCTACCTTCTGTGAAAAATGTGAGCTTTAGCTTCCTTTGTTTTACACAGCAAGGCAGATTTTTCAAACATGTCACTTTTTATGTAACTGTTGAGAGTCAAGCACGTTCTGCTGCGCTCCTGGGCCTGTGAGTTCTCCCTCAGCCTTATCCAGGCTTTACCGTCCCTGCCGAGGAGGCTGTTCCCACGGGCGGGCACACACGCTCTTTTATTTTGGTGGGAACCACATTCTGCGCCAGGTCTCCCACCTCTGCTCAAAAGCCGCCCTGTGAGCTTGACAAATGGTGCTGTAGCAGCACCTGTTTGAAAGTCAGTTGGGGAATGACAATTGCATAGGGTTTATTTTTATTTAGGCTTGGCTTGTTGTCACATCACAGTGGCCTCTACTGAGATTAGGTATGTGATGCTCAGGGTTAGAATATGAAAACTTTTCTCCTCTAAAATTTTGATAGTTTTAATTTCCAAAATGAATAGTTTTCTTTTTCCTCTCATTTTTTTAAATATTGACAATGAGTAATATGATATCCAAAACTTAATTATTTCAACTTCTCTTCCTCCATCTTATCGTAACCCAGGGAAGCTTTGAAAAGTTGGAATAGAAAGGTTTAATTTCCATTTGACTCCCATTTCCAATCCACTAACTTTTCCAAAGCTTACAAAGCGTTAAGTTATTAAACCACAGCCGGCTTAAAAATGCCTTGCACCTCAGCATTCATTAGGTTGTGCTGGGTGGCAGAATGCAACACAAAACCAAACCAGAGGGAGAAAGCCTTCCGCTGGGGGCGGCAGGCCGGCGCGCGCAGCCGCTCGAGCTCGGCCACGGCCGCGGGGGTGACG
>VZSV01000186.1:112076-144388 GCA_013398735.1 Nothocercus julius | reverse complement strand
ACCAAGGCTCTAACAGCGGGAAGTACGCTTTCCCCGAGAACGCCTGAAGCGTTTTGTCTCTGCTACAGTCCAAGCCGGAGGAATCCTAGAAACTCCTTTCCCCTCTTCCCTCCCCAGTTAATTTCCCTATTTCCCTCTCCACTGCCCCCCCCCCGCCCAGTTATTTGCCTTTAGTCATTATGAAAAACAAACAAGCAAAATGTATAGAATATGTGACTCTGTCTTACCTCATAAGGTCTCCTCCCCTATTTAGGTTTCCTGATGACCGGCATAGTCAGGTGCCTACAAATCCACTGATGGACAGCAGCCTTGGAGGGGAAAGGATAAGGCCAAAAGCGCATTGTTAGCCGGTTATTGAGATAAGGAAAAGAGCACTGGTGATGGAGCAGGGGTTAAATTTGGGGGAGGAGGGGGGAAGAAGAAGGAATATGAAGCTGATAAGTTGGCACTAGCTGGTAAGTTGGCACTAAGGCAATGGAGCCTTAGGAATTGCTGCAAGTCCTGTTTGTTACTGAATACGCTGAGAAATGGGACGTATCTATAAGCAGAAAATTCCTGTAAAGTTGATGCTTCCTAGAAGTCTTCAGTTAATAATAAATATACAAATCCCCTCCTTTGCTTTGCCTTGCTGCAGCCGCGTGCCCGCAGCTTTCCCGGCCGGCCGCGGTGCAGCATCGTGGCAGGCAGGGGGGCCCTCGCAGCGAGGCGGCCGCCGCTTCCGAGCGCCTGGAGTCTCCTGCTGCCACGGAAGCAGGGCCGCCCTCCCGGCCTGAGCCGCGCGGCCCAGGCGTCGCTGGCCGTGAGCTCGGCCTCTGGGATGAGCTAGGCTAAAACACCAGGAAGTCCCTTGTCGGGAAAACTGTATAGGTTGTAGCAAAGGTTTTCAAGGTTCTGGCCCTAAGCTCAAGCCCTCCCAGCCTTTGCTTGGTCTTGTACGAAGCTGCACCTTGTAAGCCATGTCCCTTATTCCCGTCCAGTTTTAGGGTGTTTGCCCTCTTTTCTCCCCGCCCTTGCAGAGCCCCGGGGGCTGCCGAGCCGAGGTGCCGTTCTGCACTGCCGAAACGCCACAGGTAACGCTGCCTGCTGCCGGTGCCTTCCCTCTCGCGCCTCCGCCGGCACCCTGTGCGTTTCCCCCATCCCCGCCCGACACCTTCCCCAAACCCGCTTCGCCTTTGATCTCCTTTGCCGCAGCGGGACAGTCGCGGCGGAGCAGGTGGGTCCGCAGGAGCTGGGGCGGGCGGAGGGCGCTCGGCACGAGCTCCCTTGGCCAGGAGCGCTGCCTCGCTGATTTACGGTGCCTCCGGAGCGCCTCCGACGGAGTTACGGCCCCTTGTATTACATGGTGCCTTCTCTGTTATTCTTACTGCGCTCTATAGATTTATGGTGGCTTTTAAGCCAGGCAGTGCATGAAGAAATATGATCTTAGAAAAGTACAGAGGGAACCAAAGGAGGTCAAAATGTGGGAGCTGAACACTATATGGTGATCCAGGATTTCCTTTTATTTACTGCTCGCAGCTTCTCAATCTTGAGCAGGTTTCAGCTGTCCCAGCCAGCCCCAACCCATGGGTTAGGAAGAGATCGGGAGGCTGTGGAGTGAGATGCTTTGCCATCAGTGGATATCTTTTATTATGATTTAGTGCATGTAGGAAATCCCCAAATACATTTGGTGAATTACACGAATCCTACGCCAAGTGCCAGAAACGTGCATAGCGTCAGAGTACGGAGGAAGCCCGCATTTGGCCAGGCAGGCTTCCCAGATGGTACCGTCTCTTATCACGGCACTGACTTGCATGCTTTTGTGGTGGCAACGTCACGCACAGCCCCTTCACTCTTCAGGCAGAAGGAGGGTAATTTGTGACAGTCTTCCATAAAGTGAAGTGGAGCAAAGGCGGTGCCTGATTTTCCTCAGTATGATTGTGTGGCAGGGAAAGTGATGCTGCAAGTAATTCTATTTTACATTGCTGTTTACACGTATTCATAAACTATTCTGAAACTGTAGAGCCTAGGAAAAACCGCAGGCCCCGTCCTTGCTCTGCAGACGTGCGATGCCAGAAGACGACAACCTCGCAGCGCGCGCAGGGCGACGAGAGCGAGGGCAGAGCTGCGTGGGGTCGCCAGCCGGAGGGTGACGGCCCGCGTTAATACGACGTGTCAGGGCGCCAGCACAAACGGGCAGCATTAGGAGGGAAAGCTGCAACTGCAGCTAACGTTCGGCTCCTGAGCCAACAGCTACTAGCGAGACCCTGCGACAGACAGCAGGAACAAGAGCATTTTCTCTCACAGGTGAGCGTCAGGATCCCCACCAGTGCCCAGCTCTTCATTAATAAGACAGTCTTGTACGCTCCCTTCACTCGAAGGCTTAATATGGCTTCCCTTTCTTGGCAAAGAAAATCGTCCACCTTCTGGTTACAGCCTAGGACTGTAGCCAGGTTTAAGTCTCTGAAAGGCAGGTCCATCACCCAAATAGGCACCTACTAACCTAAGCAACCCGAGCAGCTTAGCCTTGTAGGCCCAGATTCTTGAATGTATGTAACCATTTAATGTCTGCCACGCTGTGAGCCTTTTTCAAAATGGAAAAAAAAATAAAACAGGCCAGGACCTGGACATTTTTTGTTAATTTCCATCTGAAGCACCTTATCTTTTGAAATCTAGAGTTTTATGGAGTGTTAGATAGAAAAGAGAACCATTTGGTTGACACCACACTGCCTCGTGTAGATAGACTTGGTTACTTGAGTCCAGAGCTCACTCAAGCTTATGAAATAGATATTCCACAGGGGATATCTTTAAAGAGAAATAAACCAGATAACCATAAATAACTTGCACAGAATTTATCATCCTGCTCAATTGTATGTGACTGCTGTTGTTGCTTCCTTCTGGGCAGCTCCTCAGAAATCTACAGCTTTGTCCTAGGAGATAACAGCTGTGGGCCTCCCTTCCCATGAGGCTGACCAGAAATTAGAGGTGTGTCCCTCAGCATCTGGTTTCTACTTATGCTCCCCAGCTCTCTGTTTTTCAACCGATTACTGAATTTCTCATGCCTGTTTCTCCATAGAATGTACTGTCTATGGTGACATCAAAGATGATCTCTTCTGGAAGTGTTATAACTTCTCGATGAACTTCTTCTTTAACATGCATGTTGAAGTGCAATATCTAAATTGGTTCTCGTGTATTTTGAATATAATATGTCGTTAGAATGTGAATTACGGTAAGTCCTCATACAACGTGAATGTGCTAACTCCATTTTTGCAATGATGTTGTAATGATTTGCCTCTTTAATCATGGATGATGTGGAGAAGGTGAACAGCAATTGCTTCCTGTCTTGTGCTCTAGGAGAAGTAGCAAATGGCAGGTTCAAAATGATCAGAAAGGGATGGTTCTTCACAAAATGTTTAATTGTGGAGCTCTTTTCTTCTGAATGTATCATAGCGCACTTGGCAAATCTATATTAACAGGTCTAAGAACGGCAACAATTAAAAGTTTGTAAGGCTAATCACAGCAAATCTGGCACGACTGTTGGCTGAGGATGGATTCTTGGAAGGTCATAGTCTAATTTTATGAAGTGACTTTTTCAGTTAAGTTTAATGATTGTGAAAAGCTTTTCGTGTGGTAGGAGCACTGACTTGAAAGGACTTCTTCAAGGAGCTGCAACAGTACCAAATTTGCTTTCATTTAGGTGGCTTTCCCTTTGATATGTTTATTTTCCAAGAGTGACTTGGCTTTAACAGAAGGGAAAAGGAGCTTGTGGAGATGAACGTGGAAAAGATAAATCTCAAAGCTGCTGTATTTTTGTGGGCCACCCACTTCGATCAGGAAGTGGATTGCAAACTGAGTGCAAACTTGAGTTGATAGCTGACTTTTTTAGGGATAAAAATAGTTGCATTTTGCATTACTCTTCAGTATTTTTACAAAATAATTTGTTGATGCAAGAGTTATGAAATGTTCTTTTGATTCTCTTCTCTGTGAGGAGCCTCTTATCCTTGCACTAGATTTATGTGCTCAATTGCAACCTCTCTAGTGGGATACAGAATCCAGGTTTAATAACAAAATGAAACTACAAAGACTCTAACTTTGTTACAGTAGTAACTTTTTGGTGTATGTGTTACGTATTTTTAAATACAGGTCAGAATATTACAGCTCCCCAGAGAGGGGCACATGATATCTCTATCTGAAGAATAGAGATAAAGTATACCTATATACCAGGACTTACTGTAAGGATAACTCTGAGACTTTTACTTAGCATGGGAAGGATACATAACAACAGCTCTCAAACACTGATTAATAATCAAACAGTAACTGAAAAAAGTTGCTTTTTCTCAACAGTTTCAGATGACTGAAGTTTTGTTGTTGTTGCTGTTTTTCCTGTGCAACTAGAGATTCAATGATAGGCCAAACTGTTGATAACGTTCTAAAACAACAAGACTAAAGCAGAAGAAATGACTGATGACTTTTATACCCTGAAAATGCCCATCTCTGGATGCAAAATCTAGATCCAGCCTGTATATGTGGAAAACAAACAAACAAACAAACTCCTAAATATGGCTTTAGTTTTCTACTTCATAGTTACAAGCAGAAAATACCCATGAATCAATAATGAAGGCCTGTAAACACTCTTCTGGCTCGATAGCATACTTAATCTCAACCAGGGGCTGTAGTAAACCACAATTCCCTAGCCGCAATAAATGCTGCAGACTCCAGAGCCCAGCACAAAGTTTAATTAAAAGCAAACTGATATATATAAATTTGCTGACGCAATCTCTCACTCTTGCATGTGAAATGTATATAGGCCTCTTCCTGGAGACACTGGATGATTTAGATTTCAATTCCACTTAAGAATCTCTCCACTAATGCTCTCCAGCAAGTCTCCGTGCTCCCTGCATAAAGCCTTTCTGTTAACTAGGCACATTGATCTCCCATTGGTGTACATGCCTAGTGTATCAGCTGCTGAGTAATTTGGCTAATTTAAGACATCCAGTGAAGTTTTTCTGTGCTCTAAAGAGCCAGACATCTTTGAACTTTTCGAAGAAATCACATTTGGCAGTTAACGAGCATTACAGCACTCGTGCAATATATTGTTTTGGCTATTGCTATGCCAGCAATTCTGGGGAAATGTTTCACTGATGCTTGAGCACCAGACAAGCTCTACTCATGTTAGCAATGCTTGACAAATTGTTCCATAAACATTTACAAGATGCAGTTTCCTGTTGATCTGTATCCTGAGCCTATCCCTACTCTCTGCAGCTCATCCTGAAATCACCTCTCCTTCCCTTCATGAATGGTAAACATCTGCTGGACATGGCAGAGAGTGTCCTGTGGGTGCTTTGGTGAGAGTCAGAGAAAAGCTGGGGGTGGGAGGCACCTCTGGAAAACATCTGGTTCAACCTTCCATTTGGATTAGGTTATACAGGGCAGTGTCAAGCCAAGTCTTGAATATTTCCCATGAGGTGGGATCTGCTGTTTCTCTAGAAAGCTCATCCTAATGTTCAGCTGGTCTCAGGCTGAAGATTTGTTTCTTCCAGGATTTCTCCCTAAAGCAACTTGTGTCTGTTGCCTCTTGCCCACTGCGCATCCTTGTACAGAGAGTCCCTCCAATCGCTCTGTAGCCTGTAGGTTTTGGAAACCTGATTGGACCCTCCTGGGCCGTCTCTCCTCTAGGCTGAAAGAATCCAGTTCCTTTCCCAACGCTCTCATTTCCCAACCCTGATCGTTTTGGTGGCCTCCACTGGACCATGCCCAGTTTTTAACGTATTTCTGGAATGGGGAGTGCCAAAACTGGAACCCTACCCCAGGTGTTACCAAACAGCTGCCTAGTGTGTACGTTGCCTGGCATGCTGGCACATGCATGCTAATTGCACTGGCAGGCCAGACAAAATACTCCGGAGTTTACCCTAGAGTTTTTTCCTTTGGTGGAAGCACTGCTTTGAGTCTTTCATCTAAATCCATAATTTTTAATCTTTCACTGAGCTTGAAAGAACTCAGAATCTCCCATCTGTCAAATTTGGCTGAAAATGGCCAAGTTAAGCCATTTTGCTGAAAGGAGAGTAACAGCCAGTGTGATCAAGAAAGGTCATTTATTTTGGAAAGTTGGGTTTAGTTAACCACTAGTATTTATGCTTGAGATGACTTGGGGGAAAAAATAATCCAAAGCAGACTTACAGCAGTACTGACATTGCTGCTGGCACTGGAAACAAGGGCAATCATGGGCAATTTCCTCAGAGCTGTCCTTGCAAACACAATTATAGGGCTCTAGCACATCTTCGTTATCTGAAAATGCTATTGGGACTTCCTTGGGGATAAAGCCAGCTATGATAGTGAATAGCTGTATGACCTTGGACCAATTCTTCAATTATGATTTTCCTCCATGTGGAAAGGGGGAAGGATGACAACTGTTACTGGACTTGGGAACAATATGAAGTTTGGCTGGTTTTGCTTTCTTAGTGCTTTCTCCTCAGAAAATAAAACTATCTTAAAAGAAAAAAAAAAATGTGCATGTATCACTAATGAGTTCTGGCATAAAATATTAAGCAATATCCCAGGGGTAAATAGAGCTTCTGACACAATCAGAAACATACTGCTGTTACTAGCTATCATAAAATCATCATTCATGTGTACAGGAGACCAGCTCACAGTGCCTGATATTTCTGAGTAAAAGTTAAGCTCTTCCTCTACTATTTCATATATGGTGGTATTTGTTGATTTACATCCAGATGGTGCTTTGATGTTATGTAATCTACTGATGCATTGTTAAACTAAAGTTAAACTTAACTACGCAATCTTCATAACCCATTTTTTTTCTCGTGCTCTTGAGGAGCACTGTGCACCCAGACAGGTGAAAGAAAAAAAAAAGATAAACCTTGCATTCATGTAAGTAGAAACTTTCAGAATTAGGGGAAACCCAGTCAGCTGTTAGACTGGAAGAGGCATTTTGCATTAAGGGAGACTATTTTTTTAAGGACCAGAATTTCCGTTCATTAGCTGAAGCTCTGTTTACTGCAGTAGTTATACAAACCAAAGCAAGAAAAGATAAAATCTACAGTTAAAAGATTTATCTATAGCTGTGCCTCAAGTTTGTTTTCATATGAAAGAGTAAAATGCTAAATTTACAGACTAAGAGAGTTAAAGATTTCATCTTGCAGTTCTTGGAACATCTAGAACTTGGGCTGAAAATTCTGAATGGGTTTGTTCTTTTAGCAAACCTAAGCTCAAAACTGTAGATTAACTTGCTCCTATCGTAAGATACTAAGACAAAGATGAAGCCTGAAAAAAAGGCCTGATTGGCAGTTATTTCATCAAAACAGAATAGTCAAAGCAAACTTTCTTCTTCATCTTACCAGTTCTCCTGCTATGAATAGGATAACATGGAATGTAAATCAGGGGAAAAGGAGCACTAACCTTATAATTAAGTATGAAAATATCACAGAACCATCGGAATGTGCTACAAAATACAAAAATAAACGGAGATTTTAGGGAGAAAATTCTACCTGTCTTTTCTTCTTTTCCTTTTCTGATTAAACAATAGAATCAACATACATAGGTTGCCCATTTATTTATTTTTTATTTTGTCTTATCTAATTACATACAAGGCGTTCCTGAAAAAAAAAAATGAAGCTCAGATATGCACTAATGGAAAGGTTTTTGTAATCAATACACTGAAATATGTGCAGCTGATGCTAAAACACTCATTGGAGAAAAAATAATGCAAGCCAAGTGAAGGTGGGAAGCCAATAGGCTAACACGTGTCCATTTTCTCCAGAAGGGAGAATACGGAGGAAGCCTGAAAAAAAAATAAAAGAAGCAGGAAGGGAGGACTTGAGGTATGGATGGCTTAATGCAGGGCAAAAATGCACCTGAGATTGCGTGTGTACAACATGATGAAGATGGAAAAGCAATCTGAAGAGCAAGGAGGGTGGCAAGAGGAATCCGTAGTGGAAGAACTGGACTTGGTCAGCAGGCAGAAACCTGATGCTGGAGAGACTCTCGAGCCGAGCCGGTTGGATCAGTGAATTCCTCCTGGTCAGCACAGCATTGTCTGCAGTGAACTCGGGACACCTCAGCAGCCTGTTCTTTACTTCTGGCTCCAGTGTGGTACTCTGGAGGCCTAAAATATCTATGTTAGAATAGGCGTGGAAAGTAGAAGTTTGTCTAGAGCAATATTTGAACTCTCAAATGTGTGAGATTCTACAACCAAGTGAGAAGCAGAATGATCTCCTGCAACTTAATATTCAACAGCTGTTGAAACTTTTAAAGTCCCTGATGTGTAAGAGGCAGTCACGGAAAAAGGAGTCAGAGAAGAAATTTTAGAAGCACTGTTACTAACTTACAGGTGTAAATGCTCACTGAAGACTGAAGTAAAGATGAGTGAATTGGCAAAGACAGAGAGTTTCAAAAAAATTATGGAAGCTGCTGAAAAGGAAAATTTTTCAAAAACGTTACATTTTTTGAGGGGTGCGTTAAACAGGAGAGGAATGGAAATGGAGTACTAGCTTAATATAGTACATCAAATTGAAATAAACTGTACACTCTGATATATCAGAAGTACAAAACAAAGACTTTAGCTTTCAAACTTCATCTTTCCATACTGAAGTTTCATCTGTGAGCCTTATCTGGTATTCTGAGAGAGGCACATGAAGTTCCCCAGTTAAAGGCAGAAACCACAGAAGCCGAGAATAAATACTAGATTTTATTTAAGAAAATCAGTAAAAACATAGTAGGAATTACAAAGAAATAGTAGAAATTATAAAGAAAAGCATTGTAACTTTAGTTGTTGTGCATTACATACTGAAAATATGAATCTCTCTCAACATCCCATTTCCTCATTTCATACTTGTTTAACCTGTTTTCCATTTACAACAGTGCCTTTATACAAAGTTTCTCAGCTCTTCTGCAGGAAGTGTTACTGACTTAATATAAAGCTGCTCTTTGAAAGAAGAGTTACTTTCCCTTTTGGCAGTTCTAAATATTTCTGTTTCAACTTTATGCTCCTTTCCCCTCAAGATCTGAGCTGCAGAGCTGCTTACTTCAGTCCCTGGTGGAGGCCTATTTGTATTGGCTTTGATGTAAGCAGTAAGCTTCTTGGTTTAATTTTAACTTTTCAAGGGAAGAGTTTATTCACAAATGAATTACACAGCATGAAATCTTAAAAGCTTTGGTTAGATGCTCATGGAAAAAATGCATAATGAGTTTGCTTGGGAAAATGTTACAAAACTGATGTTCTCCCAGACGGAAAAGACAATGGTCTTTCATGGAGAGAGAAGAGGACAGGCGAGATGGGAAAGGCAAGCTTTGGCACAGAGGAGGAAAATGCTGCACAATGACATTTAATTTGCCCATTAGGTGAACTAGATGTCCAGACTGGAAGGACAAATGCTGCATGGGGAGAACACGATTTTTCCAAGTACGAAATCTAGAATGTCACCTGCTGAACTTGGCGCTTTGCTTTGCTAACACTTAGCAGTGCTAAATGCAGGGGAGCACGATTTTGGAAGCATTACAGTTACATTTTCTTTGTACCTTTTAACTATCTGTGGTCATTTATTTAACATAACAGCGTGTATCACATTTTCCAGGACAGTAATAAAAAAAAAAATAAGCAAACAAATAAATAAAAAGTGGGGTAGGTTGTGAGCTGGAGCCTCCAAATGAAATCCCTTGACCCTGAAAGCAGAAGTGGGAGACAGACTTTCTTTTGGTAGAGCAGGGTATGGACGAGATAAAAGCCCAAAGTGGAAATACAAGCACAGAGATGCGTTAGGAGAAGCAGCACTTTAAGTATATTTGTTGTAAATAAATAGGATTATATAAAATAAATTACATACAGATTGTATCATCAGGTGCTCTTCCCAATGGGAGCAACTTGCAAGATACAGTGTGCTGCTTATTTTCTGGAGCTAAAAACCTTGACAGTGTCTCAAAAATCATAAAGGCTAAAATAATCTTGAAAGATAGAAATTGAGTGAGCTTGAAGAAGAGGCCACTTTCAGTAGCACAGAGAAGTACCTGAAAATTTAATGCAGTCCTTGCAAGTGTGGCCAACTTCAGGGATACGCACAGGTCGAAAATTTATCAGTAGTTAGATTGCTGCAAATGTATTCCAAAAGTAATTGGTTTTTGTCACTTGTTAAAAAAAAAAAAAAAAGTCACTTTAATTAAATGAGGATGAGGAGGAGCACTGATGACAGAGAAAATCCAAGAAAAAGTTGTAGTGCATTCAAAATCCAAGCCCAGGCCACTAGATGGCAGCAGGAGCAGCTTTCCTGGTATACGGCGAGCCAAAATAAATAAATAAATAAATAAATAATCTCCCTTTCATGCGATAGGCAAGGATGGATTAGGTTTTTATCATACTCGTTTATGAAGGGAATTCACATTGGGCCTGAGTCTAATGATGAAAAATAGCATAGTGTTGCTGTAGGTCTCAGGAAAATATGCAACAAAGTACAATTGATGAATAACAAGAATGTGCCAGCTTTTTCCTTGGGAGAATGCACAGAAAAAGGCCAAGTAAAATAAGGTGATGCAAACAGAAAGTCAAGAAGAATTAATCTGCTAAATGTACAATGTAAAGCAACACAAGACAAGCAACTCAGATGCCTCTTGCAGTGTAAAGAATGAGATCCTAGTAGCCTGTGAAAAAGCTTGGGATAGCTTTCCAGAAGTGACTGAATCAAAGTATTGAGCAATAAGGTTAAAATATATATATATATATATATATATATATATATATATATATGTATGTATCTGTACTTGTAGGTTCCATTTAGGGTTTTGAGGACTTCAGTGAGACTTTCCCTGTGAGGATACAGGCCATTAATGTGCTTTACCTGGCGTAGACAGTGTTTGGCAATGAAATTATAGCTCTAAACTTCCATAACTCTCCTTGCCCTCAGCTGTAACCAGCAGGCTGCATAACCCCTCCTTATTTACTACGTGCTCTCCCCTCTACACAGCCCATAAAAAGAAACCAAAACACACCTGCAGTTGCAAAAGTTTCTCAGTAATATCCTTCTAGCAGGACACAAGGAAAAACAGCTTCATCTGCCATGAATCATGCACAAGCACATATAAATATTTGTTAACCTCGGGCCCTTTGAGGGTTTTAAGTGTTGCTGCTCAACCTGCAGTCGTCATTAGGCAGCACTGCAGCCTGTATATCTAAACTGGTTATTTTTCTGCAACATCTGTGTTCAGCTGGAGGAGGGAGAGGGAAGCATGGCCTTACTGACGCAAATAGGCAGCTGAAACACGTTTCTTCCTCCGAAAGTTAGAGAAGTGGGAGCTCTTAGTGACCTCTGGATTGGTGAATATGGACTTTCCCATGTGGAGCAGTCAGCCACAAAATGAGGAAAAATTATTCTGAGTGAGAACCGTGTTATACACAGCATTACTCCATGATTTCTTTCTTGGACTGCTTTACCAGTTCTGTTCCAGCTCGGCTTGACCTCAGCATAAGCCCAACCAGGCTGAGGACGACTTTCAGCTGAACCAAAACATGGGCTGTTGCAGCTCTCCTTTCTTGTTACGCTACACGTGCTAGCGGGGACTTAGGCACCGTTAAGAAGGATACATGCTAAGATTATCTTCTGACTTTTTGTGACCGTCATGGTTGCCCTGTTCCAGTCCCAGGAGCAAGAATGAGCTATGATGAGAACATGTATTCTGTGGAAGCAAAATATAGCACCAGCAAGTGGGTAATCCACAGCTGTAAGTACCATTTACAGCTGTGGGAGACAAATTTTACCAACGTCAGACACCAAAATAGACACAAAACTTGTCAACTTGGGGTGTTTTGAATCCCAGGTGCTCCAATTTGTGATTAAGTCCTGCCACCTACGTATCCCTTTCCCAAAGTCATTTTGAAATTCCAAGACGAAAAAGAATTTTAAGTTACAAAACTGAACTGAAATTCCCCTGTATTTAAATTTTGTGTGCTATCCTGTTGCACCAACAAAACCATGAACAAATTATCTAGTACTACAAAAGATAACAAAGTGTCTTTATTCAGGAGGATGCCAATATATTTTTGCCTAAGGGTCATTAGTACCACTCTGCAGCACGAGACTGTATACAATTTTAAAACTGAATTGCTGAAGAAAATATTTATAAAGCGCTCACTTCTCATAAGCGTGTTTTGCCGCAAGTTAAAATAAACAGCAATGTTGATTTCCTGTCAAGTGTCTTAAACTTCCCATATATATACATATGTAGGTATGAATGTTGGGGATATTTGTTTGCAGCAGAGGATAAATTCTTGGTACATGAATGAAATGCCTCCATTTTACCAAACAGGGTATTTAAATTTGATCACTATGTCAACAGCAGAGAATTGCTTCTCCATCATGTTATTTAGCGTTCAAGGTTATTGAATAAATTCTCAAAAAATACTGTAGCAGATAGGTAGATATTATTACCACTACTGATACTATGGAATTTCTCACAGGGAGAAAGAAAGTAGACAAACTTCATCTCTGTTGACTGATTTTACCGTCTAGAGAGATCTGGCCCCAAATTTTCCCTCTCTCTCCCTTCTACTCCTCTAGAACTTAAAACATTTCAGTGTATAATAATATTAGCAAAACTATGATTTTGTCATATCTGGTTTTTCGATTGCCAATACTGCTTAAACAGTAAGTGTCCTGGTGGACCGAGAAACCGCCAATTTACGTGACAAAAATTTTGGTGTAAATCTTGGAGCATCGCTCTGTTACCCTGGGAGGGCTGTGGAGCATTTTGGACTTAGGCAACTCAAACTGTGAACTTTCCACATGCCAAACGCAACAGAGCAAAAATATATTGCCCCTGTGTCTAGCAGTTGCAAGGCTTTCACAGGCGAAAACACAGCAATCTAACTATAAATAGCAACTTAACTAAAATTAGATAGAGCTGGCAGGCTATAATATATGAATGGGAGCACTGTTAATATGCTCATCAGGTGTTGGAAGAGCTCCAGATCTGACAAGGACTGCTACAGTGCAAACTTTCTGTGCCTGGAAAAATGAGCAGAAATGGCTGAATGAGCAGGGCCAGAGGTGTTTGCATAACTGGATAATAATGTCAGAGGCTGCCTGCCCGTGCTGATTAAATTGGAATGGAGTACCGTGGGCAGGAGTACTTCTCCATATTCCTCACTGTGTTGGATTGTTGATGCTCACAGAAAACCAGTTAAATCTAACACATAAAGCAATGCGTGAAATAGTTTAGGGAATATTTATAAGGACATACTCGGTGATGTTAACTCATGTTGGCTAATGCTGAAAACTTAAAGTAAGTGCTTGTGGATGTATTCATTTAGAAAAGGCCAGTCTAGGCTGCTACAGCTGAAGTTACTGAATAGTGATCAGAGAGAGCAATTTATGGTGTTCCAGGTACCTCATGCTAATCTGCCACCTGTTCCTCTACCATGGAAACACCAACCATGCTTTTGTCTCAAACAGCTTTTTTTAGACCAAAATGGATCCTATAGCACAGAAAGTGCTATTAGGGTCACAACTTGGTAGAGGGACTTCAACCGAGCACATGGCACGTGTTGGCCTTCTTGCTGCACGTAGCACTATTGAAATGCAATCACTTCTGCAGCTGCTATCAATCATCTACCTTTCCATATGGAGCTTTCTTTTTTCCTCCTAAAAAAAATTGAGTAAGCTGCTTCATACAAAGGCACCTTGAGGGCGCACTATTTTTCCACAAGGGAAGTCAGTGCAAAGAAGCTGATGAATTGCGAATTTACACCTCATGTATTGTACCATGTCTCTCCCATGTAGATAAACCATTCATTTACTTCAGCTTAATTCACTCTGAACAGGAATTAAGTCAGAGTAATTATAGCCAGCTGACTCTTAAATGAGTGTCCATAAAGGAATTATGTATGCTCTAATTATATTCACTTCAAGTTCACGTCTTTTTTGTTAATTCACTTTGACATCTTGTGAAGACAAGCTATTGGATACCTTGGGCTCAAGCCAGAGCACCTTGAAGATAAGGAAGGAGATTTTGAGTTAGTCTCAATGGATAAGAGGACTAATAAATGAAAAATGCTAAAGAAATTACTACTTTATACAGAAAATGTATAAATGTCTCAAACATAAACAAATGCTTAATTATTACAATGATGAATCAGCCTTTTTATGAGGAACACTCAAATTAAACAGTTTAGTTCTGGGACTACATTATTCTCAAAGTAGGGTTTATCAGCCGTACGAAAAATACAAATTCACTCCTATTACATCACAGGTTAAAATGCTCATGATCATGGCTGTCTTTATATAAATCAAAGCTTCCTACAGCTGTGCAGACTTATTTTAATATACAAAATAATATGGGTCTTATGCAATTTGTTTTCACTCTGGCTTGGGGAAATAAGCATAGAACATTCTAACCTAAACACTAAAAATAATGAACTTTGATACTGGTATTACTATAGTCACTCTGCAGATTCGTCACCATCATATTTAAAAAGACCATGTCAGTGGTCTGGAGGCTTTATGAAGCTGAAACATAAAGCAGCTATAACATAAACCAAAAGATAATTTCAGTTTAGGAGAAAGCTTAGATTGTAAGAGTAAAAATTAATGCATTGAGATTTATTCCTAGAGGGGTTAAAAACTGTTTCACATTGAGAGGATTTAATGTTTGGATTAAACACTTGATTGGCAAGGTGCTTTGTGGAATATCTGCTGTATTTTTAGCCCCAAAGGAACAAAATCTCTGCTGTACAGAGGGGTACGAAGCACGTCTTTTCACTGGGGAAACATCATGTGTCTGTAGAGGAGAAGAATCAGAACCTGAACGGGATCCAAGGGCATTTGTTGACTCTGCATGTGCATGTGGAGCAGAAACAAGCAAAGCTATAGACTCACCCCAAATTTTCCATAAGAAGATGTAAAACCTGCTAGAACACTGATCATTTTCTTTTGCAAAGCCTCTTTCTGGACGCTCCCCTCCATTTCTTAAAAAGAGGAATAAATTCTGAAGATTCAAAAATAAAAGTTTCAGAAGCAAAAACACTCCAGACTCTGAGATGTGATCTTGACAGGAAAGATATTTAAATAAAGCTAACAAATGAATTAGGAAAGCCCAGGTCACAGTCAGTCTATCCTATGGCCTCTTGCCTTGCCTTGCCTTGCCTTGCCTTGCCTTGCCTTGCCTTCATCCTTCCCAAAGCTTAAATCATGTTCTAGAGTTATTTGTGAGGCAGCTGCCACTAGAGGTCAGATGTTTCTTATTGTCTTCAGTGCCATTAATAATTATCAATGCTACATAGCGTGAAAAGAATGTCATTGCAAAATGGCTAAATTTATTCTCTCTCTTTCCTGTATATATGTTTACATATGTTGTGAATGGCACCCTTTAGAAATCAGCATATTTAAGACTTGTTTAGTTACAAGTTGGTGTAAGAAATCTGTGATCTCACTTCCAGGGAAAGCCTCTGTCTCTATGCAATTTGTGCCTATCTCAGCTTGAAAACCTTAGAGAAACAGATAAACCTACACTATGGAGCATTTTAGCAGTCTCTCTGGAGCTAACAGTCCAATGTTGTGGTGTGCTACAGGCAAAGATCCACTTTCCCAAAGTACAAAGAAATATGCATTGACTTGAGATGCTGTTGTAATAAAAAAATAACACAGAAGTTTTAGCTTTCACATTAGTAGTGGTGATAAAAATAATTGCTGGTGCAAAACTTTCGCACTTTTGGAACAGTGTACAGCAGATTTTCGTAATGATTTATACCAGCTCAAATGAGAGTTGTATGCTACTGTTCTCGTGGTGGTGATGAATACTCATGTCCCTTGCCTTTAGCCTTGACTCTGCTAGCTGGATGCTGGAATTGTGTGCACCTAGCAGCTTAGGCCCTACAGTTTCAACCAACATTGGCACAAGGATATTAGACTGAAAGAAATCAAGTCCCCACAAGCTACGTAAATACTGGCAGATGAAGAGTTGAAAACAGGTTAGAGACTGCCTGGTGATTTGGCCCCGTATCCACTGTACGAGGGAGCAGCCAGGGAGGCCTATGAACACGAGCATAGCAACAAGTCATCTACTTATCCCCAAGTAAGAGATACGGTAGAAGTACTAGCACAGAAAATAAAGGAAAGAGCTAGAGGAACGAAGGGAGAAGATGTGGCTTGCTGATGCTCTCATGACACAAAATGCAAGGGGAATTTGGTTTTATTCTGCTGCACACAGGAAAAACATGCAATGTATATGCATATATACATAGTTTTAGTAAAGTAAGACCTTGATTTTTCTAACTTGTTCCTGAACATTTTATGAAATAGACTAATATAAAAATATATAAATATATAAAAATATGTAAAGTGGAAAGTCGATTTTTTTATTTCCCCAGAGTAATGTAAAAAATTATCATACAGACTAACATGAATAGAGCAGCAATCATTCTTATGCCAAGCGTATAATCTCTTCACAGCTCCTCATATATATTTCTACACAACATAATACTATAATGATTTGCTGAGCAATTCATTTGCTCAGAAGTGCCTAAGAAAAATCAAGAACTTAATTTATTGAAATAAGATGCTAATTGAATCAATTAACTAAAACAGCACAAGGTGGTGACATCATTCCAATTGTATCTAGCTCTGCAGAGCTCCACCTCTGCTGTTTTCCTTCCAGCATTACCGGGCTCCCTATGAATACTCATTAAAGGATCCTAGGATGATGTCATTTAGAGCCCAATGGCATGTGCAATGGCTTGTGATAGGCTGTACAACAGGTATTTAGTGGGCAGACTCACAGTCGCTTGACCACACATGCAAACTACATCCGACTACCGATTAATGGTGTTCTGTAAAGGACAAAAACATCCCAGTGAAGGGAGAAAAACTCCTCACTTAACCAGCTCCTTCACGAAAATATTTTCATGGCAGGTCCTTGTTCCGTAAATCTAAGCAAGAGGAGTTTTTATTTCCTTTCTGTAAGAGAGATGACGAATCATCTTTGCTATCTTCTCCCTTGTTAAAGAAAATAGAAAGTTGGGTTCAAACTTTTGCCAGAAACCACCCAGCAGCAAGGGAGAGCTCTAGGCCATCAGGACACAGGCCTCTGGATGTGTCATCATCAGTCCTGAGTATTGGCAACATCTCAGCACTGCAAAATTCTGTTTTTGCAAGCCTTTCACTCAAGAGCCTTTTCACTTCTATAACTTCTCCCAGGAAAATTTGGAAGGAACACAGCTTTTCTTTAAGGTGTATTTCACCTGATACACAGCATATCTCATATAAATAGCATGGAGAAAATCTTAGAAGCTTACTATTTCCTTCACTAATTTTTTTCAGAGTGCAGTAAATTCTCATGCGAAGAGTTCTGTTACAGAAAAAGCTATCATTACATTTATTCCTGAGCACAGCCTTTTATGCATTGTTATCACTATATTTTAAAATTATATTCCAGATAGGTTTGAAATATATGATTTGACTTTGTGATTCAATTCTGCACCTTTGGCCAACATTTCAGGAGATATTAGATGCTATATTTTAGAATCCTGCAAGGTTGAGGAATAAAAAAAATTCTAAGTGGAAAAATCAAAGGATGTTGACTGTGAATGTCAGAGAGGCTCAACTTTACTATCAATTAGACAAACATAGCAAAGGATTGAACACTTATAGTCAAATATAAAGGGCCTTATCCTCTTCTCAAAGCAGTTCCTCTTCCTTGAAATTTCTCCTGATTTGCATTCATGTTGATTAATAGAGTCAAGACTCAGAACAATAGGAGACAGAGGATTTCTGTGTAAATTTAAAATCAACCTTTATCATCCTCAATGCCATAATACTTTCTATGGGTTTAAAAACTCACCCTTTTCTGCTCAGAAAACCAGATCACCTTAAAATCTATTTGTAAAACCAGTACTATTATCTTCTTTCGAAATCTTGATCTCAGGATAGGTCTAACCTCAGGACTGACGTAGAGTCCAGAGGAAGCTCTGTAAGAGACCATTCAGACTATCAGCAGCTGAAAGGTCTATACTCAATTAAAAGCTTATATTGATGTTGTTAACCTTCATTTCACAATTGAACATGCATAACAAAATAGCAGTCTGCTTCCTTGGTGGCTCAAGACTCCTCTGAGTACTTTGAGTATATTTTAACACTTGTATTTCACTTGATAAAAGAACCCCTGTAACTTCAGTAGTGTTTTGTGCTGGGAAAAAAAAAAAAAAAGGCATTATTAGTGCATATAATCATAATGTTCACTGTGCTTATTCAGTATTTACCTATAAGATAAAAGTCTGTTTTCTCCTTTCTACTTTACATGGAACCACATATTCAAAGAAATAACACCGTGAATGTTTCAACAGTCTTGACATGCCCCAAATCTCTGGAAGAGGTGAGCTTCAGACACAACTGTAAAATCGATTGTAGTCACAGGTGAATTGGGAATTATGTTAGAAATGTTAAGCCTATTTCATTGAAAAAAAAATAAAGAAGAAAGAAAAGAAGAAAATGAAATCACCTGGCAATGGTCATTTCCTGGAGTAACAGTTTCCAATAGAGCAGAGCAAAAGAAAAGTATGTACAAATGGTTTTTGAACTGTGGAAACTAAATTAAGAGATCAAATTCACATGGTTCCAAATTCAAGGCCTGAACATTTTAAAAATGGAGAGACTGTGTCTGAAGTTTCTTTAGCTTTGGGTGCGTCAGTGCCTCCTTTCTTCAAGAGAGAGATGAACTTAATTCTTTTGCCAATGGTTATGAATCTGAAAACTCCCTGAATGCTGAGGACATCTTTCAGGGTTTAGTTCAATATGAAAAACTTTGGTCAAAGAGAGGAATTGTTGCTCTTTCTGCTACAAACTTCTCTTCTGGATGGTGGTTTTAGAAGAAACAAAGAAAATTACAAAACTTAGTGTGCCAATCAAGTGGATTAGGAAAAAGAAGAACTGTGATATAACCAGTTTTGTAATTTTTTTTTCTTTTTAGTAAAAGCAAATCTTTCTGTCTTTATTCAAAGGACAAATTGATACTTTTACAACTGTAAGGTTCCTAAATGTTTTATACCTCTTCTCTGCCAAGCAAACTGACAAGACTACAACTGCATTTGTCCTTTTCTGTCTCTCAATGGCAGAACGGAAAAAGGGGAAAGGGCTTGGTATGTCCAGGCATTTTCTAGTCTCTCCACTTTGTTTCTTTAATGAAACACATTTATGTGGTTTGGCGCAATGTAAACTCTGGTACAAAAGTTCATAGTTACTCAAGGTTTATTTACTTCATGCAAATATTTTTGTTATGACAGAATCATCATTTTAGAGGATGGCCCAATTGTCCTGTTCCTATTTTAAACTAGCTGCTGGTAATACCAAACTATTAATGGAGAATACTACTTTATAGTTTGCTAAAACAAGATTTAAGCTTTTTTTTTCTTTTTCCTAATGCTTTTGCTGACTACATTGTTCAGATTCTGCTGTCTGTGCCTTCAAACTTTGCTTCTCAGGATGCTGTGGAAGAGAGAACAGAGTCTTTGAATTTTATTCCTAGCAGAAAGCAATTTGAACAACAAATAACTCTCTTGAGTTATAAATTATTTCCAGGAGGGTTACTTTAGTATTATTTGTAGATACAAAATTTTATTTTTATTATGAATAAGGAAAATATAATTTTAAGGGGAATCAATGATTTAGATCTTTGACAAATGCTTTGGTTTCATTACATTTAAAAGTCATCTTGTGCTTTCCAGTAAATTTGAATATAATTTTGGAAAGCATTGACCGTCATTTTGTGCAGACAGTGCTTGTTGAATAGGCATGAAAATATGGTGAATAACAAAAAGTCATTTTAAATTATCACATGTTACATGGAACTTTAGTTTGCCATCAGGCTTGAAATCTCCGCAATCCATATTGCGTACAGTGTTTGCTGTTGTTTTAAATAGTAAGTTTTTCTAGCTTCAGAAGCATGTTGATTTATCTGTTGCCATCTAGGAAGAAATGCTTATCCTCATGGACAACTTTTCAACAGGACCAATGTCTGCTCTGTATTCAAGCATAAGAGCAATAAGGAAGAGAAAGACACTTTTTTTCTGTCCCATTGATTTGGCAAAAGGCTGTGTCTTTTATGGCACCAGGACAGAGAAAATATTAGTAAAAATACAGATAAGAGTAAAAAAGACCTGCCGTTGTGGTAGATCGGTAGTCGGTGTGGTAGGTAAGCACTACAAATTCACCTGGAAAGAGTCATGTGTAAAAGTTGAGAGCTTATGAAAAGAAGCAGGCTGAGCCTTGTGAACAGCACCAAAAAGAAGATATAATGTAAGCAAGAGAACATTTATAGCTCCTGTGCTCAGTGCGGTGACTAGGTGCTGCAGCACGCGCGCCAGTGTGCTTACAGCAAGCAGTGCATTACAAAACAACTCCTTCTGGTGCACTCTAAATGGGCTTTCCCTTGGCGCTGCGGGGCTGGAAAAGGTGTGCTTACGGATCAGCTAGGACATCAGCGTGCACCTTCTCCTTTTGGATCTGAGGGCATGTTTTGCCTGACTGAAAGCAAGGTTTAAAGTTTAAAGGCCGTTTTTTTCTCTGAAATACAGTCCTTACAGATCCTGCAGCAACTAAACTCAGTCTGACTAATATTTAGAAGAAGAACCTGAACAACCACTGAGTGTGACATGTCAGTGTTCCTTGAGAGCTCCACTGATTTCTGCAGTAGCAAATATTCAAAAATAAATTTACAATAAAGACGATAAACTTTTGGGTGCAAGCAGTGCTAGGTTTGTGTGCTTCCTGACAAACAGAAAGAACAACCTCGCTAATGCTAAATGGCTGCACTTCTTAGCGCTAAGCCACTGCAGTTGGTCACTATCCTTTTTTACTGAAAAGTGATGTGCTTTTATTACATTTAATGCTACCTCCTCAGGTTAGTATAAAGTGGTGCCACATCTTCTCTGCTTCTGTCTTCATGTCTGTGCAATTACAGTTCTTTGGAGGCATGTCAATGAGAGGTGAATATACACAGGAAATCCGTGTACCTGTATATGTTGCCTTGACACAGGTGTTTTAACCTCGTTATGCTGTCGGCATGAGAGTTGACCTCCTGTCAGCTGCCTTACAGGTTGTAGTTTTATCATGTTGATCACTGCTAATTTTTTGGTAATGTTATTGGAAGAAAATAAAATATAATTTTGCTGCCTTTTCTTTTTTTTTCTTTTCAAATTAACTTCCTGGGTCTGTTTCTCTTATAGGCTTATGAATCCAGCCAGGCAAAAATAATCACAATACTTGGAGAGAAGAAAAAAAAGGAGAGAGAAAACACAGCTGTTTTGCCCATGTTCTCACAGGGCACGGGAGGCACAGGCTGCATGATACTGGCAGAGATTGAAGGACAAAAGTGTCTAGAGCCTTTCTGCCTACTGACTCCACTCAAACTTCTCCATTCTCAACATGGTAAAATCTGAAGGTTTCCGGGTTTTTCCCTTTATTTGTTTTCTTCCACAGTGTCTCTGCATCTGTTATATTGCAGCAGTAGGTAAATGCTCCTTTTACGATCGTGTTTCTCTATACCAGCTTTCCACAGCTGAGCTAAAAACCTAAAAGCCGCTCGTAAAATTTGATACAGCACACGCAAAGTCCAAAGCGGCGTTAACAAGACACGCAGGTTTCATCATGGCTCTTACTGCACCCCTTGCGCTCGCCTGCCCCTGGGGGTTAGTTCTTCCTGCAGCACCAGCTCCTCTGCGAGGAGCAATCCCTTTGCTCTCTGCAGAGCCATTTGCTCTCCTATGATGAATAAAAAATAACAGTGGCGGGTTACAGTATGCCTGGCATGAGGCATGTGCCTGCCAGGAGCTAAGACTTGATCCTTGCGTTGCACAAAAAGAACAGCTCAGTGTATTTAGCACATTGCTCCAAGTGATTAGTCAAATGAGTGAGTGTTTTCTTTCCAAAGGTTCCTGAAATATTTTTTCAATGTAAGTTTTAATTCTGCTTGTCTGAGTATTTTGAAAAGGTAACTTCTAATTCTGTTAAAGCAATGAAGCTTTGGAATTGAATTACCTATCTTTTACTAGCCCTATGATGATTTGTGAGCAAGAAGGAAAAAACAACATAATGTAATATACTATTGTACCAACCACATTTGGTCAATAATCTTGTTGCTATCCAGGAGCTTATCAGAAACCTTGTGATGGGCACAGGCTGCTCTGGGTATGGTCTGTTTCTCATAGAAATGGGATCCAGTTCAACTGTATCAATTCAAAAACTTGCAAATAAATGTATATTGAGACAGACATTTGGTACAGATTTTCTACATTTGGATTATCAAACTTCTCTTCTAATGTATGGTTTGGCATTTGCTACAGAGTAATTCTACCTAGAGGCCCTTTAGTGAACAAAATTGCTGTGCTCAGCCTGTTTGACACTGTGTGACATTTTTTACAGCAGGAAGGAGCAATACCAGATTAGCAAACAAATGTAAAGCTGGTTTTTAAGTACATTAACAAGGAGCACAATATACATCTGAATTTATGGACATAAGTGGATTTCTGAAAAAAGTACAAAATGAATCATACTTCATGCAAAGGCACTCAGATTTTTGACAGCCAGGGGGCCAAATAAAACGTGAATACCTTCCAAACGAAAGCACTGCAGCTAGGTCTCAAAGGCAAGCAAAATCTGACTAGATTAATTTAACATCTGTAGGCATGTTTCTAAATCAAAGCATCAATAGTGTAATATATACACCAGCTGTTAAGTTTCTAGTTTCTATTTCTGGAGTGAAAACAAAACAAAACAAAAAAAAAACAATGCAAGAGTTAGAAAAAGGAAAAAGAGAAGAAAAGATGATGATCTCTTCTAGGTATTACACTGTTTTAATCTTCTATTAATCTTCTATTTTTAATAAGAAATGAATCTGATTTGGAGCAAGCACACTTCAACTCCAGTATACCAGCTTTTTTTTTTTTCTTTTTTTTTTTTATGTGTGGCTCAGCTTTATTTATTTAATGATAACTATTTTCCGGTACATAGTTCAAGGTACTGTTAGTGGGTTAATGACTACTTCAAGCCCCTCTCTTCTCTCCAGCTAGGAGCAAAGCTGTTAAGCTGTTTGATAATCTTTAGCGTCTTCTCCATGGTCAGGAATCCCTCAGCAAAACTCAACTGAAGTGCTAAGGTTTTCGCCCCAGAGAACTGGCATGGTAATTCAGGTAATCAGGAACAAGAATTCTGGTACAATTGCATTGTTAGTAATCAAAGATTAATATATTAAAAAAAAAAAAAGTGTTCAAAAAGAAGACCGTAAAGGGTAATGGTGTGCTAGGAAGAAGGATGTTGGCCCAGTCAGGGAGCTCAGAAGTAAGAAGGAAAGAAAAAAAGGACTACAACTATCAGTGGACAAATGGAAAACCATCTATTCTCTGACTGATTTCACCCACTCCTTGATCTATTTTTAAGCACACCAAGTGAGTAGTCTTTTCCACCTCCTTCCAAGGTGTGCTTTAACAGCCAAGCTGCTGTAATGGCTCACAGCTGTAACAGGGAAAGCTCCTGTTTCTTCCTCTCCCGAGCTCCTACTTTGTTCTGTTGGACCCATTTGGATTCTTCTTATTGGTCCCTACCTGAGTGAATTCAACTCACTAAACTGTGGCAAGTCAGCCCATCTTTTTGGTGGATTAGTGAGTCAAAACTGAACTTGCAAGAGGGTTTGAATAGTGCCAAAGAGGGTAAGTGGTGGGGGTATGCACCTAAAGGGGCCAAGAGAAAGAAGAGGAGGAGGGGATGGAGCTTTCCTCTTTTTGGCAATGTTGGGCTGTAGTGTTGGCCTTGTTGCAGCTCCCTTCAGACTACTCTAGTGTCTAAGCAGCTTTAAAATGCACTCTTGTAGCTGAGGATGCCTCAGCACGAGGAGGCCTCAGTTTCCCTTCTGACAATGAAGCTGGGGCTTTGTGATGCATTTTTGCTATGTGTTGCAATGAGAGTTTTATTGGGTCAAAAAATTAAAGGCTTCAATTTGTTATTGTTTCCACCAAAGCACTTTTCTTTTAGCACAGTAGTACGTAATAGATATCTAACTGTAAAATCTGAAGTGGAAAGACAGCACATGTAATTCTGCTACCAAGTAATTAGGTGATGTCAGCACACTCACACCTCGGGTTAATCCAGCCTCATTTACCCTATCATAATGTAACAGTGGCTCGTCTTCACCCCATTTTTTTGGTGGTGCAGGTAACTCGCTGTAAGTAGGTGGTGATAAAGGTCTTTTTTGTGGTGACAAACCTGCTGACCTGAGGCAGCCCCAGTGCGCTGTATCTTTCACCTAGATACAGTGCACTGTACTCCTAAAATGCAAGAGGAGGCAGGAATGGCAGGCATACAGGCAAGAGGCGTTTTTTTTTTTTTTTTCTTTCTAGGTGAATCAGAAATCAATTAAGGGTAAATTAAACTAGCCAATGCATTTGAAAATCCAGGCCTGGATGTCAAACATCTGTAGTTACCAAAACCCCAGGATAAACAGCAAATATTCTGTGTTGTCTAGCAAATATTTGTGGAGTTACATGAAGATGAATTAGGTAATCTGAGTAACTGCAATCAAGTAATCTGATTCAAAAGAGATGCCAAAAATCTATGATCTCGTTCTAATTAACTGCTCTTGTACTATGTTAAATAATTACTGGGTCTTTTAATAGACTGTTAAAAGAGGTTATAAGTGATTACTACAATTTCTCACAAATCAAGCACATCTGCACACGAATAGCTTTTAGTGGCGGAACTTCTGGTGAAACTGTCTCAGTGATCCACTGATCACTTGATGTGTTTGTGTGTCCTGCCCTCCGCGTTGCCCAACAACCCTGGGACCTTTGGGATCTTCAGCCACCGCTGTCGAAATCGGGAGTCCAAACATCAAGCGCGTGCATGCTTCGTAAGAGGCAGAGGGCTGATAGGAAGCTAATTTTTCAATGTTTGCTGCTTTGTGTTTCCGATTATGAATTGTGTCTGCCAATCTCCAGAGCCAAATGCAGCAGCTAGCCAAATGTTAGCTCAAGTCATCAACAAGGGGGAAAGAAGAAAGGAATTATATACAGATAGACAGGAGTTAAACACAAGGAAACCCCTTAGAATAACTCAGTTAAAAGCTAAATATCTAGTGACACCGGTGTATTGAAAAGCAGGCTTCAAAGCAGCTTATCGAATTTCTTGCTGTTGCCTTTAAAAAAAAAAAACTACTATAAATCCAGATTTTTATTTTGGCTCACACTGCACTTTGGAGTGAAATGATCTCAGAAAAGAAGGGTTTTTTACTGGCAAGACTTAGGGAGTTACTATGAGAGGAAAAGAAAACCTTTTTGGAAAATATGCTGAATATGCAAGTATTATAGAAAAGATTTGGAAACCTGATAGATTTGCATCCCACAGATTATTTCCATGACGTTTCCAAAAGTGAATGAAATATTTCAGCTACGGTTTCACTAAAGAGAGACAGATCTAGCTGTGCAAGAACCTGTCAGGTACTATTTTGTTTACTTCTGTCTGTTTGTTAACCTCAAACTTCAGTGAGTCATGGTATTTTTACTGCCGTTCTATCCATGCCATAGGCTTTAATACACTCCTCTGCTTAATTATTAACAAGGTCCAAAGGTATCCACCCCTCTCCCACACAGATCTTTCAGCTAAACACAGCTCCATAACCTCTTATTATTTAACATTGTTCTTTACTCTTTAGATAAGCACAAAGTTTGCAGTTGATACTTTAGTGTTGCTGAAATGACTTCCTTTCCCGATCCTCTAAGAACACGGGGTTTTGAATGTTACTGCTTCTGCTGCTGCTTATACTCTTCATGTCCAAACCACTGAGACCTGCCCACGCGCCGGCCTTGCAGACATCTGCTGGTTTGGCTTGTTTCATGATCCAGTTGAAAAATCTCAATCTTTTTCTAGATTCTCTATAGCCATTCCTCTAAATAAAGTGAGCTTGTTACTCTTCTCTGATTGCTCAGCAAAACCAGTAATGTCATCTTCTCCCCTTCCTTGATCAAGGTTCACTGTGATTTGATGCCAGGCTGATTTCCCAGTGGTAACACAGGTGGAAGGTCAATGTTCCTTCATCACATCATGTCATCTCTCCATATCGTGGGGAATGTACTGTGAACTTAATGAGGAAAGCACTTGTGAAGTGTTTTTATGACTTTTTTCATCTGAATTGGTCTCCAGATCTGGGTCACAGTACGACCCTGCAAAGAGCTGGTGTTGGAAAATTGAAGGCTGATGCTGTATCACCTGTACAAGTGCGTTGGTGTTGGGAATTGCTTGTGAGCCAACGGGATCAGAAAATTATGGCCTTTCTGCTCTTAGCCTGAGATGGGTCTTCCCCAAAGTTCTACCATGTAACAAGCTTGTTAATTTGCGTTAGCAATGTAAATCTACATGCATTATAAAAACTCATTTGACCGCTATCATTTACTGTTATTTTAATGTCATATTTGAAAATTATTTTATCAAGTGTTTATAACAGTTTTACAAGTACAGTCTTCCTCTATAAAAACCCAGATAAGAATGAACCGTGAGTACTGTTTCACAAAATAAAGCTTGATTGGTTTAAGAAATACTTCAGTCCGTATGCTGATGATAAATGTGATGCAAAAACTGTATCTGAAAACTGTATCTGTTTAAAACTAAAGAAAGAAAAAAAGAAAAAGCTTGAATAAAGAACCCAGAAATGAAATATGCGATTGTTCTTCAAAAAAGTTTTAGCATCCTTTCAAAGTATCAGTCATGAATGCTGGAAAAGCCTGGGGTGTGGCACAGTAGGACTTAGTCATTGCCTGGAAAAGAGGGAAAGAAAACTATTTATTATGGATAGTTACTCAGCCAATTGGTTTGAGTAAATCTCTGATTCACACACCTTAGAACCCAAACTCAATTTTTTTTGCTTGGTAGATTTAGCTTGGATACCTCTACCAAAGACAAATACCTCGCTCTTCCACTGGGAATGAATCACTGGGGCTTTCAACAACTGTGTATCAGTATACCAGTGTTTGGGGCAGTGCAAGCATGTAAGAAAAGAAACTGATTGCATTAAGGATATTGGAGTAATGGAAAACTGTAATCAGATGAGCTCTGGAAAATGCATCTGAAAGAGGTACTGGTGACTCCAGATGCATATTCTACTTGCCTGCCACACGAGTCCGCTCTCAAAGCAGCACGGAACTTTCCCTTTAATTGCCTCCGTTGAAAGTCCAGGAGCTTAGCTTTAAACTCACCTTCAAAAGCAGCTTAAACCAAGTCACTGGACTTTGCACTGAAACAAATGTACACACACGTCATTCACACTGACTCTCCTTGGGCACTCTGGCAGTAACCTAACTTTTAAAATCGCTGCATCTGCTTGATAAATAGATGTACTTGTACCTTTGATACATAAAGAACTGGGTCTAAAGTGAATATATTTAGTATGGAAGCAAACTGAAGTTTCTGCATCACGTTTTCTTTCTGTGTTTGAACTGATTTACAAAGAGTTGAGATCACAGGAAAATAATATTTAACTTATTATTTTAACTCCTATCTTAAATTCTGCATAATAAATGAGGAAAGGAGCAAAAGCTAGAATCTTGGATTAAAGCTACAAAAGTCCAGAGAAAAATAATAATGATAATGCTGCAGAGCTATATGAGAGGAGACAGTACATCTTTTAAAGAAGATGAAGCTAAAGTGATTGCATTATCATTGATGCATTACGCACTGATAATTGCATTAAGAGCCAAGTTCTACCACACTTTCTTTCTTGTTTCTTCCTTCAAATATTTCATGCTGATATCACAAGCTCTTTAAGGAAACGAGAGATTATTAGCATGATTATTAAAGGCAGAGTATAGGATATTAAGGGAAAGAAGGTTTGGTAATTGGAAGCAGACACCAGAGAGGAGTATGAACTTGAGGTAGATAATTGAAAGACCCAAGGAAAAAAGACAATATATAGCTTTAACTAGAGAGGGGGAGGAATTAAGGCCAAAAAGAGATGTTGCAACAGGCAACTAATGAACAAGATACGAATCACGGTTACAGTGGTGAAGACGGAGAGATTGTAAAGATTTCGCTCAAGAGAAGAATCTCAGTGTGACCGATAAAACACTGAATGTGAAACTGAGATTGGGGGAAAGGAGACAGCAAAGACTTCATTCATCTAGCAGAGAAAAAGTAGGAAGAAGTGAGAAACCTGGATGAGAAAAGAAAATCCCCCTCTGAAGCAGCAAACATTCAGAAAGTAGTAGAGAAGTGTAGAAATACAGGGATCAGTAAGGAAAAATGCATTATGCAATTAAGAATTAATTTAATTAGAAGTATGCATACCTCCCAAGATAATAGGAGAAACTTGCCATATTGGAGCAAACTGTTACCTACCCAGTCAAATATCATGTCAAGCGCCCTTTGCGGCAAAGGAACCCCAGTAACATCTCCCTAGTTCAAGGAGAACAGTGATTTGCTTTCTAAAGTTGTGTAATTTTATTCCATTACGTAAAACTGATTTTTAACGGTAGTTATAGGCAATAAAAACAGCCATAAATCTGCTAAAATAAATCTGGTAATACAACATCAAGTACAAAAAGAAATAGTTAGAAAGTGAATCTTGGAGGAAGAAACCATTCAGATGAGAAGATTGGGAGGAAAAAAAAGTAATAGAGTTCAGTGGTAAACATTGCTTGCTCCATAAACTGTTTTCATGTTGGAAAGTTTCCCCTATGGTTTCTCCGTGTCCTGCAGGAAGTTCAAGTGCGGTTTCCACCACAAAGAGCGTGGAGAAAGGTGCCATTTTCACCATCTTTTTCAATTTGCTCTTAATGCGTCCTTCCTCAATCAGTGTAAGAAAGGTGCCTGTTATCCACTAACAATTTTTCTTTAGAAGGATATTTTGTAAATGAAATTTAAAAAAAAAAAAAGTAATAATGTGAGGAGAGACCAATCACATTAGAAATCTTTTAATATAACAATTCTTGTTATTGCTGCCAATAATGCAGCTACCCGTAACAAGAGTACCAGCATAAAAAGCATACCAGTTACCAGAGCAATTCTAAACACCATGGGATGTGAAGGGTTAATTGATATTTTTAAAACATTGTCATTTTATATGCAACTGTTCTTACTCTTCTTGATGCAGGAAGAGGGAGACTGACATCTGGAAAGTCTGATCTCAGTGCTCTGACAGATAATGAATTATTTCTCTAGCAAGCAGAGAGTAATGAGTACCATCATTTTCAAACAGGGATATTTTTGATGGGTGAAAATGATCTGAATGATTGAGTCAATAACTTACACTGATGAAATAGCATGGCAAACACCTCCAGTGAAAATTAAATGTAAGTAACAACTTTAATCACTTGTTTTGATGAAAAAAATGAAATCTTGACGTAGATTTTAAAAAAAAAAAACTGATACTGAGATAATTTTCTGGCAAAATGGAATTGTGTAAATCTATAACCTGAATCTTGCTATCCAGAACCTGTCATGTTAAAATGAGGCAGATGAACCTGGTAAGATTTATCTTTAAATGCTCTCATTTATCTTAATTAGTCTTAGAACTTTGGTCTAATCCAACAAAGACACATGTATCTAAAAATAACCAAAGCTTAAAAACAACCTGCTCTAAAGCTAAAATAAAATGGAGCATCTAATGTACTTTTGTTCATTATTACTTGGGACCTTTGATTTCAAATTATTTGATCACAAATGGGCAGGATTCAACTTGGCCAAAAAGTCTTAAATGACGTTATGATGTTTTTATATACTTCTGTTAATAACTACTCTTCACAAAACTTGTCCTCTTGTAACAGTCCATCCACTTACATTCTTTGAAGAATGTGATAAAATTAAAATAATTTTAATTTAATAAATGTTAGTTCATTAAAACATCAGCTGTCACTAGAAGGAAAATAAATATACGTCATTCCAGCTTATGAAAAGCTGGAGACTATGTCTGGCCTCTACGGTTTCTATTAACATACATACTTATACGGGAAGGAGCTATTTTACTTTATTATGACGACTCTGTTGGGAAGGTTCTTCATCATGACTCAGCAAAAATGAGGCACATTGTCTGTTAAAATCCCTATCATCAGATCAGCAAGGGAGAAACCACAGCAAATATTTGAACGCAAGGTCAGCCCACTTCCTGCATTTTGCCAGGAGTCGGAGGAGGTGCTGAATGCATAGCAAATTTTTGCTGTTATAGTCTGTTTTCCAAAGTTATGATTGAGTTTGTCCTGAATTGTCCTGGATCTGTTAAGCTACTTCTACAGTCATAACTTTTACGATACTCAATATATTTTGTTTTAAAATTGCAAAGAAAAGCACTTTATAAAATAAATGCTACTTGTGTCTGTTAAGATCAATGACAAAACCAGCTGGCTACTGGAAAGATGGAATATCGACTACTTCATAAGTCTAAATGTCTGTTTCACAACTGTCAATCTATTAAGCAATATTAATATGATTAGTACATAATAATAGAACACTAATTAAAGCTCATTCCATCTAAAAGCCTAGTAAGCAACTTAATTTCATATTTCTGAAAGGTTGCATATTCAAATAGCTAATGGCTGTTTATGATACTTAGCATGTTATTAAGATTTGAACTGTGATATAAATTTATGCAATCAAATCAATAATCTGCATTATAAAAGAGGCTCAAGTACAAAAGGATTCAGCATGGTGTCTTGGGCAAAGATTTTAAATGTGGGATACATTTTCCTTCTTTATTACAGGTATTTTCTGCAACACCAGCCACATCTATGGAAAAAAAATTTGTAATTTGTTTAAAACAGTTCCAAGATGGGGCTTGAGAAAGTTCTTCTCCAAGTCTTGTATTCTGCCAGAAACAGAGGTTGTTAAGAGCCTGGTTATCAGCTAGCACGGGATAGCAACCTGTAACTTATAAACAGGAAATGGCCCACAACTCTTTTTAAATCTCATGAAATACTCTCGCATTTTTACTGCATTTTGGGTCGTGTTCATGTGTGACTCTCTACAAGGTATATGAAATTCTATGTGAGCCTTGGAAAAGAGCTGATCTCTTTAGCTAGGATAAAGCTGAGCCAGTCTGGCATTCTACTGACTAGAAACGACTAAGCCTCGACTGTGGCAGAACTCTCAAATTTGTAAATTCCAAAGGCAAAAGCCTTGCCAAGATTTTTTTTTTTTTTTTTTTTTCTGGAAATTTCAGTATAGTGTTAGTACAATACCATCTTTGGGAACAATAGCAGAAGTATGCATGCAAACTGACCACCTAAATCTTGTCAGAAAGTTCAATATGAGAACTCGAAGGAAAATGTCCCCAGTCTCCACAGCTTCCTTGACATAACAACAGTTGCCTCTTGGCTTTAAGAGCTCATTACATATCCAAATTAAAACCTTGTATATACATTTTTGAACATATTCTTTTTGCTTGAATGTATTTTTAGGGGGAAAAAAAATGAATGAAACAAAGAAAAGTGCCCAAGTTCAGATAACATGTTTTATGGAAATGGTCCCTGATCCTAGTTCCTGGCTGAGCTATATTACACACACACTGTGGAGTGGAACATGTAGGTGTAAAGTTGGATGTTAACTTTTTAAACCAGCTGATTCTTGTGGCTTGGGGTGTTGGCTGGCTTTGGGGTAGAACTTGGAGCAACACTGCTCATCAGGAAAAGTCAGGTTGTGACCAGAGCCTAGAGACTGCTTGGAAATACTTTGAAAAAAAAATCTTACATTATTGTAAATGAAGCCTTTCATGATCTTCTGGTTTCTGCTGTTGATGTTATCTTTTATTGGTCTATATTGCGGCATACTCTATGGGTGTTTTTCATCCTCTGTCATTACTGCTGATTCTAGACCGAATGTTCTGATGTCCAGAGCCATGTGCCTCATCTCAAGGTTGAGAAATCTATGGCATTAGATATGATGCTGGCTGTAGCAGAGACTGACTACCCAGGTTACACTTTCCTTTTCCTCCCTTCTGCTCCTATGCTTCTCTGTTCTGAATGGTCATAAACCGTAATTCTGCGAAGGAGTAAAAAATAAGGAAAAACTATGCACGTAGGCTTGCTATGCATAGAAGTACTTCATATTAGAAACATCTGAAATGGGTCGTGTTCTCTCCTCCTGGCATCTGCAAAGTAAAGTCTACTCGAGTCAGTAATAAGGTGCAATTTATTTTTCAAACGGAGTGAAAACATCAGTCTAAATGCATTTTTTTAAAGTGATGATCAGCATGAAAAAAATCAAGAAATGTAATATGCATGAGAAAGTCTCAGTAGAAATTTCTGTAAAAAGAAATTTCTGTAAAAAGGCCCTGAGCGACCAAAGAAATCAGTAGAAATTAGTCATTTATAGATGATTTTT
>VZSV01000186.1:77091-105691 GCA_013398735.1 Nothocercus julius | reverse complement strand
TCTACATACCTTTTTGGTTTTGTTTTTAAAAATAATTTCCTGTTTTCTGGAAATGGTTATATAACAATTAACTGAAGAAAACACTGAATTTTAAGTCAGAAGGTGAATGTTCACCTGGTAAGAAGAACTTTTCATTTATTTGGAAGTAAAGACTTCAGTTACTGTTGACATTCTCTAGTCTCCTGTTAGTGTTACTGTTTCAACAAGAATGTTAAGTACATGGCTTTGGAGTTACAGTGTAGGCTCATGTTAAACAAAGCAAACCCTTCTCGCATCTTTATTTTACATGGATGAAGAATGTTTCCTAGAGTGGATAGGCTGAAAAAATATAATATGGAACTGCGTGGATTTGGGATGGGTGGCAAGGAGAGGAGAGAGGAGGCGCAGTGTCAAAAGAGATTGTTTGGAGACTCTTGGAGTTATTATCAGGCAGTGCTTGATAGCAACTTTACAGTAGGGCTGATGAATATTCCTAAAATCCAGTAATCCAGTAATATACTCACTCCATTCATTCATTCTTTTTTTTTTTTTTTTAAGCCCACAGGTAATAGTGGATTTTGTGGGCTTAAAGGCAGTTTTAGGGGGAGATTACAGACGATGTATCTAGGTAGCAAAAAAAAAAAATGTTAATAATGGAGGTTAGAACTAAGTTCTTGATGAAGTTTAGTAGTCTTAAGAATAACTTGAAAAAAATAACTAGCTCAAATATAAAATACTGGTCACTGAGATATAGTCTGTGAAGTTGGACATGCCTAAATGCAACTTTCCAAATTTTCTTCCTTGATGTATACATAAGCATTCAGTTTTGAGCAAGTGTGCTGAATTATTAGGATTTCTTGGATGTTTTTTGTTGTTCATGCAATATGTTGTATAGATGCAGCTTCAGTAGAAGAGAACTGTGTAAACAATAGAATTTTATGTGTACTGGGGTTTTAGACAAGTTGTTGACAATTCTCTGTGACTTATGTTGTCATGTTGCTTGTGTATGAAACTTTAAAATGCTATAGGATGTATACTCATATTTGACATACATACTCTACAGAGAAGAACGCATGAGAAATTCAAACTGTTCTTTACTCCTGAAATTGCTTTTATGCATATATCTGTATGCAACTTGGAACAAAAGGCTGCCGTGCACAGATAAGAAGGCCAGACTGGCTAGAAACAAGTCAGGTAGCAACTTTTCAAATTGCGCAGCTGATAGGCAAGAGTAATTCCTAGAATAGAGTACTGCTTTTGAAAAAAGCAGCAGCTGTACATTTTATATATTGCATTTCTATAGAGAAGGGACTGTGCATAAATAGGACAATATTTTCAAACAGCTGTCAAATGTTCAGCTTCTAAGTGTATATTTTGGGCACCTGGTTTTTCAGCACACTGAGCTGCCATAATTCTAACTGAAGCTGTGGGGAGTTGCATTTTCTCAAATTAGTAAGTCCTATGGAAATTTAATACTAGTTATCCTTTAAGAATATGGACCTGTTCAGTTTACATCTCTCTGTCTCTTCTAGATGGGCCAAAAAATACTATTAATTTATATAATTATATAATATTTTTATAATAATGTATAATGTATATGATAAAAATTACTGAACATATACTTTATATAATTGCTACATATAGAATTAAAAACATAAAATAGGGTGCCCCCTGTCTGTATTCTATCAGATAGTTGTGCAGATAGGAGGTATAGTCACACAGTGGGGGCTGAGCTGATCCAGCAAGTGTTGTTCAAGATCAATCAGGCTCCCTCTTCCTGCTTCTTTCCCTTGCTCCTCCATCCCTTCTTTGTGCTGGCCCCTTAACAAGGCAGTTTAGCTCACTCTGACTATTTATATTTGTCCATGTCCTGTTTCTACCAGTTCAAGGGGCTGTTTCACTGACAGTGTGTCTATACTAGGGAATATACTAGGCAGGAACTGTTCTCTGGACCTGGAGCCAAGTGGGAAGGTATAACTTGGTTCCCCACACCGAACAGAGGGTTCTGCCAGCTGAGTGCAGTTCTCTGCTTTCCATGTGCTGTCCCCTTAACCATGCGTGGGTATTTGTCTCGGAGAGTCCGAGCTGATATGGTCCAAAATAGTGTCAGAGGGCCTGTTAACAGTATGGCTTAGCCTGCGCTCTGGCCCTGTTTTATTTACTATTAATACATGTGGCCAGAGAGGTCAGGCTAGTGTGACAGCCAGTACAAGGGTGGGATGGAGCTATGAAGCTGAAAGTGAAGGAGGGAGGAAGGCACAGGGCTGATGATGCCAGAGAGCTGTGAAAGGGATATCCTTTTGATGGCAGGGAGCTATTGGGTTACTTAACCTGGCTTGTTTAACTGTACCCACAACATAACTTAACTTGCAACCAACACCTTTTGGTTGGCTCTGCAGAGCCATGTGCTGCATTCCTGTAACTGCTTCTTCCAAAGCCTGATTCAGTCAGGTAAAATATCCTACAGAGTGAAATAAAACTGATATATGAAACCATATATATGTCTTTTTATTGTTAATACCAGAGCTATTAAACTGCTTAGGAGACACGCTTCATTCATGTGAAGGACTAGCGGAGAGGTTAGACGTCAGGAAAATAACTGGATATACTTTGGCATTTTTTATCACGCAGTGATGTGAAGCTTGTGATCTCTATACGGCAGCAAATGACCTGAGTTAGAACTGTGAAGTCATATGTCCCAAGTATATCCTCTGTCTGACATGTCAGTAGCTTGGAAGTACAAGTGCTTGATGTCTGTTTGCCAAAAAATGCAGATTCATTACATTCATGCCTGTTGCCAAGAGTCCACTCAACAATGTCAATTCAGTGTAAACTTCTTCTGTGTGTGCCTGTATAGGAGATACATCTGTCATGAGGAAAAACCTATGGTAAGAATTTCTATGTTGCTGAAACAAAACTGAAAATCCAAAGCCTTTTTCTTTATTAAAAATAAAAAAAAAGTGATTTTTTTTTTAAATCATATTCCATTCTGGGTATTCTGGGTTGTAGCGTGTCCTTAAGTCAAAGTTAGTTTATTTTGAACATTTAAAAAAATGTAATAGATGAACCTATAAAAAAAAAAAAACTGTGAAAGAATGAGTAAAACTACAATGCTCTGAAGAAGAAGCAAACCATGCAGCCTCCAGGTGCAGCCTCCAGGTGCTGCGTGTGGAAGGCATAAGAGTTTGTCCGCTGGTAGAAGGGTGTGAAAGCTAGGACGTTGCCTCAGTTTTAAAAGATGCACTCACAAAAGCAACCAAGCAGAAGTGTCCTTAATATATGATATGAATCTTACCAAGCTGAACTTAGTTTATCATATATATCTTACTTACTAGTATGGCTGGGTAAGGGAGTGAAGTTTATCAGTGGAATAAAACCACAGTAGTGTCCTTCTCTATGAAGAAGGCAAATTCAGGCTTCTTGAATCTTTTCCAGAAACAGATGTAAATTCCACTGTAGCTTTTCGAACAGTGAATAATCATGGTCTGTTATGTTTGGTGGTGAATCATGCAAGGAGTTGCAGCTGTGCAGCTGTGCAGATACTAGAGGAGTTGAGCTAGAAGACAAGAGCACCCAAGGGGATGAAGGGGATGATTTGAGGATGACTTGGCATGGTTTATGAAAGAGAGGAGTAAGACAGCTGAAAGAGTGTTGAAGCTAAGAGTGCCAGGGTAAAGCAGAAACTGTAACCTGAGATTTGGGGGTGGGGAAGAGGCTGGAGCCTGAAAAGGCGGTGCACTTAAGGTAAAAATTATTTATTTTTGTTAATTTCTGAAGCAAAAGTTGAAGCCTTAGATGTCAAAGTAACTAGACTTCTGTCCTAAACCCCTAAAAGGAGCAACTGAGCTTAAATGGAGGCTTAAGCTGTAAATGAAAGGAAGACACTGAGAAGCTTTATGTTCCTTTTAAAAGAATGTTGGACCTAAGTAGGGGAGCTACTGTAGTAGCAGGTATAGATGCAGAACTGTGATTTTTATATTGTTTCTAACTGGGGCCCTATAATGAAACTGAGGGAATGGAAATAGTTGAGAGTTTGTCAAGAGGCTGACTTGTGTCTGACCTGATATTCTGTGTTATAGAAAGGGGAATTGCAAAGCCTTTCTTGTATTTGAAATTCAGATAAGATTGAATTAAAACTTTGAATGATTTTAATGATAAAAGAGATATTTTTAAGGTGAAGCATATTTTGGACCTTTCCGCATGTTGATTTAAATAAATCAATACATTTCTTTTTTCTTCTTTTTCTTTTTTTATTCCTCCTCTCTCTTTTTAGATAAAAAGCTTCCTTCCAAAGCAAGCATTCTTTTCTCTGTTCAATAATGTTGTCACTAAGATGGCTGTAAGAGCTAGTATTTTTACCTACAGGTCAGAAGTCCTCAACCAAAGTGAATATTTAACTACTAATCTAGGGAGAGACGATTATCTTTTTCCTAATAAAGTATGTGATTGGGAGTCAAAGTGATGGACCTTGGAAAACTGTAGAAAACTTAAAGTGCTAACCAGGCATCCAGTGTACTCTTTGTGTTTTGCTGACCTTAGCAAATATAAAACAAATTCTGAAAGCTAGCTGTATGGAAGGAGAGGCAATATTGGCAGAGTTACCTTGGAGGAGAGTTATGCTTCTAAACTACTACACCAAAAAGTGTTTTCAGGATCATTTTCATGTCTCTTGCAGTCTGTCTACCTAAGCAAATAACGTATATGCAGTATACTGTCTACTGCCTTCTCCATTCCGACAACTTTGAACCTCCTGGTGATTTATATCAAAATTGATTTCAGAGGCCTTTCGCTTTCAGAGATTTCAGTGATTGCAAAGGCCTTAAAATGCTACAGATTTTATGAAAGTTGGTAGCTGGAAAGAAGAAAGGAACACGTTATTGACCCTGCTGAGGAAGTGGTGCAATATGAATTCAACAATTACCTGTTTTGTTTGGCCTGTCAATTGCCAATCAGCAATAGAGCTCTCGCAAACGAGTTGCAACATGCAACTCTAAACCAGCTGCAACATGTGTTTGCTGTTTGCCTAGTCAGTAGTTCAGGGACATTGTATGGGGAGGATGAACTGGAAGTATTGTGAGATAGGGAAACATCAATGAGATGTGACATGAAGACATGGGGTGACAATAGTATGAAAATTTCATGTCCTTGAATGCATATCCATAAAACTTACCAGCTTATGTTGCAGAATGAGGCCAGGTAGTAGGTGTATTCAGCTGACAAGTATTTTTGTCACAGGATTGTTCCTGTGAGTAAGGAACTTACTCCTGAGAGTAAGTAAGGTTAAAATTGGACAGGAATTATAAGAACTCGCACAGAACAACAGATCAATTATTTCTCAGCTTTTGTTTTGGTGTAAATTTAAACTTCAAGCAGGCATTTTTACTTACAACAGAACAAAAATTCTTAGCTCTTACAGTATATTACTACTGGTCCTGTCAATGAGAAATGTCTAATTAACAATATGTACCAATTGCCATCGTGTGTAATGGTCTGTGGAGGCATAACAACATGAATTCAATATTCGAGTTTATAAGAACACGTTAAAGATATACTTGAACCATAAGGAATGTCAAAATATTACTCTAGTTTTAGAAATGGCTTTTGATTGAATTATCAAAGACCTTACTTAACTCTGTAAGTTAATGATTTTTTTTTTAATTCAAATTCTGTCTTTGTTAGTCAGAGTTATTAGATGCCTTTGTTCATTGCAATAGTTGTTGTGTATGTTGTATCTGTTTTTTTTTGTGTTTTTTCTTTTTTTTTCATCAAACATATGAACAGTTAACATTTTGGAGGTAGAGAGATTCATGTAACAGTACAGTCAATATCTTTTAATGGAAAGGAGCCAAAAATCCTGCTTGGCATTGCCTCTGTATGTATTAAATTATAATTTTAATTGACAATTTTATTTCTGCAGATGGCTTTAATTTGTTACTCTCTGAAGTTTATTTTTACCATATGTAATGAAAATTTATTCTTCTGGAGACCTAGCAAGGGACTTACATTTTATTTACTTCAAAAACTGATTATATTGGAAATCATTTAGTCACCACACTAACATGCAATTTGTTTGTGTCTTTTGCCCTCAGATATCTTTGTCCTTGAGCAAAAAAAAAATTTCTAGAATATCAAAGCATGGTTAGAAAATTGTTGAGAAGTTACTTTGCATAATCTAAGATGTAGCACTCAATGTGTAAGGAAACAATTGCAACATTTCTATTTAGTGTCAAGCATATAATTTTTAAGGAAACGTCAGGTTAGGATGGATGTGTGAATGCTCGTTATATAGGAACCGACTTTGACTCAACCTCTAAAACTTTCTGATCATATTTTAGAAAAAACATTGATAGTTTAGGATGTCTAATATGTACATGCAGTTCTCAAGTTTCTGTGGTTTTGTTTTTGTTTTTTAATCTCTCTTGATTTAGAGCATACCTTGCAGCCAGATGCAGCTTCCATCTGAGATACTGACCTGACTTCCAGAGCTGTGCTTACCTCAACTTGAGTGTTCTTAATTGTTCATCGGTTCAAAATCTTGGCTTAGGTAATTACTTGATAAACTTTTGTACAGTATTGCAAAACATTAAAAAGTATTAATCTAATAGATGATGTCCAAATAAATGGATAAGTAGTTTGGGGACAGATGGGGAAAGTAAGAGAGCTTTAAGTTTATTAAAGTGGTAATAAAAATATACCGCATACTCAGATGACACATTTGTCTGAACGTGACCTTGGACCTTGGATCAAATAGCACATACATAAGTGTCATGTTTGTCTGAATGTGACCTTGCTTTGAATCAAATCTCAGTCATAAATCAAATCCTAGATTTTAATGTACATGTGCAGAAAGCGACCTTTTCAATGATAAATCAGATCTTCAGTTCTTAGTAGTTCTGGTCTTCACATGTAAGTGTTCAGCAAATACAAAGAGCATCTGTGTGCAAAGCACTGTAAATTATTTAATCTTTATTGCCTGAAAGATGTTGTCATGAATGATTTAGAATCTGTGAATTTTGAAGCATGAATTGGTGGGACTGCTATGATTAACGTGTAATTATTTGGATCTGGTTCTAAATATGGAGTAATTTAAGTGGACTGTAGCAGTGACCTGAAGAGATATGGCCATTGAAAAGGCATCAGATAAAGGGCAAAAACTGGAGGTTGTTTGGAGAGGGAAAGAAAAAGGCAGAGGGTGTTGCAAGAATAAAGGTGTATGATCAGTGATTTTTTTTTCTTTGTAATTGGAAACTGTGGTGAGCTCTAAGTAGTACATATGGGACATAATTTGAACTTGAGAGAGAACAACCGGGAGTTTACTGAGTGTGGTTGACATGATTTAGTTTCGTGAAGGAAAACAGAGAGTCTCTTATTAGTAAATTATACTGACTTCACTGTTAGTGCATCAAAACTGCTGGATATAATTAACTCTCATACAGATGTTTGCGTTATATGCATTAATAACTAATGTGATAAATTGAATAAACTTCCCTCATGCTGTTTTGCAAACATTTCTGTACTGAAGTGTCATAATGTTATTTATGGTATGATCCCATAGTATGAAGGATGTAGTCGATTCTCAACCATTTGTCAGCCCTTTTTTTATTTTTTCTTTGTTTTTTCTCCTATAAAAGTGGAACTAGACACAGGATAAATGGAGAAAGGGAAAAAAATTTAAATTGCCAGTTCTTAAGAATTTCTGGACAACTTCACAACAAAAGACCAAACAATGACTAAAGACTTTTCCACAAAGTGTCCCACTTAAGAAATTGACAGTGCTTGTTTTAGAGTTAGGAGTCATCTAGTGATGAGACTCACCTAAGCAGTAGAAACTATGCGTTAGCTTTTTATTTTTTTTTAATACTTTTTGCAGCAAATGGTAAAGTGAAGGAGAACAATCTTATTTGCTAATAATCCTAATGCAATATTGGATAGTCTGACTGATAGTATAGTAATACTATCTGAAGTCTTCAATTGTAAAGTCTTACAAAAATTTGAAAGATTCAGAAGACTTGGGTAAAAAAGAGATTTAAAAACTTTACATACACAGAGCTTGCTCTGGCCTAAGTTTCCATCCAGATCTCACTAAAATTAAAATGAAAATCAGATCTTCCTATTCCCAGTTGCAGAAACCACTGAAGTATTCACCTTTTAGAAGTTTGAAAGCTCACACTTGTGAGGGTGAGTAAAGCAATAAAAAATGTCTGAATGTCATACTGATATTCCATAAAATAATGTAGATGAATATATTTGAACTTGACATTGGTACAATAGACTGCTCCATCTTTATTCTTTATGGAAGTGAGCAACAAAAAATATTTTTTCTTTATATCAGAAAGACCTTGGTATGAGTTTGAGTAGTGTCACATTTGATGCATGTAATTTGCATTTATGTGGGAGAAAGTAAGCTTGATTTCAGATAGACCTGTAAGCCTTGTCTCAAGATCCTGGAGGCGGAGATTGCAAAACCTCTATATCCCCTTGCTGACCAAGTCAAATCTGGTTCTTGTTGGTCTAGGGGTTAGCAGTGGCTAATTCAAAGACTGTCTTGAGATCTGTTTGTAAGCAATAATAGAACTGTGCTATTTTTCTACATCTTCATTCAGGATCTGTCTGCTGTCTTTTAGCTGAATAGAGATTAGCCTAATATTGTGAATGAAATACAGATTTCAGTTGAAATATATTTTCTGGTCTAATGTAAAGTCAGGGTAAATCTTATGTATGTAAATGCAAAGTGTTCTCAGCTGAGTTGCTAGTTATCAAGTTTAAAGATTTGTTGACTTACAAGTTTCCCATTAGAAAGCCATTTGATGGTAGGATATTGATGTACTCTTTGCTAAACGGCCTAAGTCTTTCTTTAAGCTAGATTACACCTCTCAGCTTGAGTTCTAGCATTTTTTTCTTCTTTTCTTGGAGCATGTTGTTTCAGCTCATAGAACAGCTCATGTTCATGACTTCCATTTCCTCAATTGCAATTTTCTCTGTGAGTTTTACTGTTGGAAGGATAGGAAAAGCTGCTTTACTTCAGGCAACTGAAGTGCCTGGTTTAGAAGTCTAGACAATTAGTGTAATCATTGGATTCTTCAGAAGGGATTCAGTCAGTACATATACATTTCTCTCTTTGGAGAAGAGCATAGTTATCCCCCTCCCCAGCTGTTTATTTCTGCTCACTTCATTGAGCTAGCCCAAATATTTGTATGGCTTTGCCTCAAGGAGCAAGTAGGACTCTGGAAATTCCAGTCAGTTGACTTCTCAACTCAGAAATTTAAGTGAGGTGCTTGACATTGGGAGAGATGAATTCTCTTATGTTTATTTACTGAAAACTAATTTCTGTTCTATTACTGCTTTTCTTTGTTAATAATTGCTTTCGTTGTGTGAAAGTGAGAGGGTGTGATATTCTGGAGAAATAATTAAATTATCTCCTGAATAGTTTGCTACTGTCCTGTTGCTGGGTACTTCTTAAACAGTGTTCTTGACAAAATAAACAGTTTTATAAGTGTTTATTGTATAGTGAACATGAAAGAAAACATCATGGAAAATAGTGAATATATAATGATGACAGTGTAGACAGCAACTGAGTAGTTTTAGAGAAGCAATGTTGCATTTAAAAAGGGGGATGAATTTCCCTGTTCTACAGGGAGATGCCAACAGGGATTGAAGCTGACTCAGGAACTGCAAAGTAGTTGAATAGTGGCTGTTACTGATTATGTCATTATCCTCTAACATTTTTTCAGGTTGTCATTCACCCTATTCCTTGCTTTTTCCTGTCTTTTTCTACCTCTCTCTATGGAATATCTGCAAGTATTTTCATATATAAGCAGGTTTAGTGAGTCATTTCAATAAGGTTAGGGGGCTTTTTGGTCTTTGATGCTGCTCCAAAAGATAAATTTTTATTTTTATTATTGTATATCCTGAAATTATAAGTTTTTGAAGTTCTCTTTCTTACAGAGGTTTGATAGCATTTTATCATTTGGTATAGGAATTCCAAATGGCTTTGTTTTTTTTTTTTTTTTTTTAATAATGATCTAGGTTTTGGTTTTAGAGTATTACAAATTAGGACTCTCCTGTCCAAATGGCTATTCCTGGATCCTGAGATTTCTGTTAATACTGATTTTGCATAATAACTGTTTTGCACTTAAAGCATTCCTTACACAATATTTATGTTTCGTATAACTACCTCCTCTTGGACAACTCTAGTTTGTTTTCTGTACACACATGGTTGATATGTTATGTTACACTGTGCGTAATGCTGTTCTTGCTGCATGACAGGTTATGTTAGTATGATTATTTTAGTATCTCCTTACATTATCCTTACTTTAAAAATAGTTTTCACAAGGAAAGGTGGAGGTTTGTGTCTTTGACATTTAACAGTTTTATTAATAAGTTTCATATTTTTCAATGTGAACAAAATAGTGACATCTTAAGAAGTGAGATTAAGTGAAACTAGTAAGTTTAATTTAGTGCTGGGTATCTGAGTAACGTTTGCTTTGCATGATACAGGGATTTTTAGCATCTGTCTTATACCTCTCTGTATATGAGGAAAATATCAGCTCTGCGTAGGTCATAAAGTAAACTTGATTTTAAAATCCCAACACTTTGCCTAAATAAACCTTGTTGGCCTTGCTATTAAATTTTCTTGCACTTTTAGTAGGCTAAGAGGAGTTAGAGGTGCCACAATTCCCATAGAAGAATTGTATATGTTCCTGTCTGTCTGATAGAGTACATGTAGTTGAAAAGTATTTCTACTTTGTATAATATACACAGTCTCTCACTGTTGTGCTGTGCACACCTGGCCTGTCATTAATCAGCACTGCTCTTGTGTGAATACAGCATGCAAATTCATTTGTTAAAGGAATGTCTAGAAATTGCTTGCTTAAGGTGCAGGATAATTAACTTGTATGGAAAAGTTAATAGAAATTGTTTACTTTTAATAAGAAAATCTTGCTTTTCCTCTCTCTTTTTGGATTATGTCTTTTAAAGTCCAGCAGGACAGAAAATCCTGGGACCAAAGAAATGGCTGCTGTCTGGCTCAGTAAGTTGTGCTTGGGTTTTGCTTAGTAAAAAATTGAGGGGAATATTCGCATATTCTTTCTACCACTTCTAATATCAGTCAGCAAAATATTTGCGGTATGTCAGAATTGTACCAACTCACCCCATGTCAAATCAGAAATGTGTTGTCTTCGCAACTACTGATGCAATTAGAGAAGTCTTTTGTGGAAGGACAGTAAATCTCATTATGGTCCCCCTTGTCCTAACCAAGTAGACTTAAGTTACCTCGGGCCTGTCTTTCCTTCAGGAAACTATCCAGTCGTCATCCAATTTTCAAAGTACTTGTGGATCAAAGAAAGAAATTTAGCCTCTGTTTTCTCTTAGGGAATGTGTTCTGTGTTCTTCCTTTCTGATCAATAATACAACTGATAAATTTTTCCCTGCTGCAGATTAAGTTAATAAGGTTAAATTAATGCAATGTCCTGCAAGCTGTGTAATTCTGTTTCTGTTTACTGCGCTGTCCAGTTTTAAAGGGAATGATTTGAGGAAGATGTAGGGATAAAAAGAATAATGTGCAGTACGTGTGTTCATTTTATAATAATATGTTAAAAATGACAAAGTTTAATGAGGGATGCATAGACTTTGTTATTCCCTGGCTTTTAAGAGCTTAACTTTGCAATTTTAGTGTATTTTTTCAAGATTAGCCTATGTGAATTCTGATTTGTTTTAAAGGCAAGAACGCTTACAGGTTGCATATAATATCTTTAAGTTGTATAAGATCAAACAAAGAAAATTGAAAAAAAATCTGCTTTTGTGAGACTGGCAGCTTTGAGGAAAAGAGATAGTTTACAAAAAAATGTAATTTTATCCAAAGTAAATTCGCTTTATCTAGTAACTTTCTGAAAGCTCTGTCTTATGAGTGTAACTCATTTTAAAATACAAAATATTACTGGTTTGGAAGGTTAAGAAGAATAAAATATATACCAAATATCAGAAGACAGGAGAAAGCTTTCATCTCTGAGATAGGAGGCTGTACTTCGAATTTTAGCACAATTTTAGCTTTTTTTTTTTTTTTTTTCCCCCCACTTGATTTTTATGTGTTAAAGCAGGGTATTGGATATATCCTGTAGCTTTTGTATTAAATTCAGGCTTCAATTCTTATTCATCTCAGTGTTCTAAAAGTATCTACAGTAGACACCAGTTTTAAATGTCGTGTGTACAGCTACAACATTCACACAATGACCTAGAGGTAATGAATATTTCAACTTTGCCCTTGATGTTTGCAAGCAAGCCCTTTAAGCGATCAATTTGTTTATGCAGTAAATCCAGACTTTGTCACTGCTTCTCAGAGACCTTTGCATCTCAGAGACTTGCCTCTCAACATGAATTATTCCTAGTACAGCAAGAGGTAAAAGTGGAAGGGTCATCTCAGGGATTTACATCTCCTAGCATCCTACTCAAAATATGAAATAAAGAATGATTGCTGTATGATTAGGTGCTTTTCTTTGATATTCTGTAATTTCATTTAAGAAATCTCCTTTAATTTTGTAAATTACTGATTGAGTATTTGTTGGTGAAAGGGGGCTTCTTCCAAAAACAGACATACTTCAGAAATCACAATTTCTGCTAGAGCTGCAGTAATATCTGTTAATCCTGCAAACTATAATTATATGAAATTATGTTCTCATTTGTCTGTGCTGTATTCTCTTATGTTTGTTTCACTCTGTGTGTGTGCTGTGTGTATTTGTTGAGCATAGGGGAAGGGATTTGAACACTAAATATTGTATGGAAACCTGAGAAAGAAATCCTTTGTCAATGTCTTAATGGAACAGTCTTTAGAGTAAGAAGAAAAGTTGACTTACACAGATATCTAAATGTTTGAGTCATCCCCACTGCAACTAGTACATCTACAGCTGAAATATTTAAAATTGCTAAAAGCCTTTTTTTTGTGTGTGTGTGAGCAAAATACTCCTGATAGTATTATTAACTGAGCTTGACTTGGTACATTTTTTATTTAGAAGCTTTATTTTCATACAAGTACAAATCAGAATATCAATGCATAGCAGATGAAATCTGCCAATGAAAGCACAGTGAAGCAACAAGGTAAAGGGTTTATTTTCTTTTTTTTTCTGGTTTAGTTTTAGTTTTAGTTTAGGTTTTCTGTGCTTCTGAAAAAAATAGGAAATAAAAATAAAGACAAAGATATTATGACTTGTTTAATAATAAAAAAAAATAGTACCCATGTTGTGACAGTCCTCAGAAAATGGCTATTGAATCACTGTGCTTGCTAATTTAGCTAGTTAACCATTGACATGAGCCATAATGATTAAGCAACTGTAATTAACCGTCAGTGTTTGAGAGTACAGATGGATTGTAATATTATAGTTAAAACACTTACATTTCACTAGCTAGTTTCTCTAACCTTATATAAGTTTAGCTGCAAAGAATGGTCAGTTTTAAATATTTACTGTAAATAAATATGAAAAATTATGCAATTTGGATGATAAGGGATGTGCTACTGAAAGAAAAAATGTGGCCATGTCCAGAGTTCAGCTATCAAGCTTTTTCTTTGCTTTCTTGTCAAATAATGCTTATCTTATTTAAACTTCAGTATTCAGTTAGTCTTTTAAATATATTTGTGCCAGACTAAGAAGTAAGGCTTACAGAGATGTTGATTCAACGGAGAACTTCAAGTAACATTTGGCTACAAGGAGCCTAGTGCCTCCTGGAACTTCCCCAGCTGCTAAACTGGGACAGTGTCCTCTTCCTACAGGGGTGCAGAGCAGTATAGTATTTCTGTGCCATGACCAACTTTCTGAGACTGACTAAGACCAACTTTCTAAGCTGTGTGATGAACACCCTTGCAAGGACAGTGCTGATCATATTCTTGGTCATTCTTTTCTTCCTTTCTTGTTGATGAGTCCTTGGGTAGACAAATTCTTTAGACTCCTTTGGAGTTGCCAGAGAACAGTTGCTGTTTTTCTCAGCTGCTATTGCAAAAAAGATGCAAGTCAAACTTTTGTTACCTTTCCCTTATCACGAATAACCACATTGTGCGAATAGTAATTTAACTTTGTTTTCACAAATGAAATGCATAGAAAGCATTTCTCTAAATGGATAGTGATGCTGATGTTTTATCTGTGTGGGGAGTGGAAGGAGGGAGAAGTACAAAATGCAGTGGCGGAAACCCCTCTCTTTGGACTCTATTAGATACAGACAGCGCAGTTAGTTTCCAGTGTTAAAGAGCTGGTTCGTAATGTCTTGACAGACAAATTATACAGTGATATCCAAGGCTGAAAGTATTAGCAGAGGACAACAGATAATGTTAACCTGGGAATGCTTGCTTGCATTGTTTTTTTGTTTGTTTTTTTGTTTGTTTCTTTTTGAAAAAAAAACACTAATTCTGAAATTACTGTTTTGAATGTGCTGCACATCTGCAAAATTAGTGTGGATAAAAAAAATTGTGCGGATAGTTTAACAATGAAATCTTTGTCAGATAATTTGCAATTTGACAAATTGTATAATGTGTGACTATACGTTCCTAAAACATTAGGGTAATTAATTTTTAAAGTAGAAACTTTGTTTTAGAGACATCGTTCATATTATTTCTGATATTTTTTTTTCTGCAGATCATGAAAGTTACAATCATCTTACTTTAATGTCTTCTGTCAGTCTTTAAAGTATCAAATACAGATACTTACAGTTATATCTATAACTGGTTACTAGTCATGGGTGAATTCCCTTTCCTAGTTTCCTTGGCATTATTTGCTGTACCATGTGCTATAGAAGATATTTTTATTTGACATTTTTAATTTGCTCATGGTTTGGCATTCTTTAAAATTATGCAACCACAAGACACTGACTCAAAAGGGATATATTATTGTTATATCAATATTCGTTTGTACTTCTTCACTTAACCTGACAACAGTTGAAATAAAATCGATTTTGCCTAAAAGAGATAATTGGGAGGCATTCTTTCTAAGAAGGTCTTCTGCATAGTCAAATGTTTTTTCCCTTTTCTAGTTAGAACTATCCTGTTTCTGAGAAATCAGGCAAATAAGTGGCTACTCAAGATCCCTGTAGTATGTGGTGACAAGCCAGTAATAACCAGTGACAATATCAGTCTTTTATCAGTCAATATCAGTCTCAGTAAGGGAGAGTGGAATTCTACCTTTTTTCATTTTGTAATATCAGATACCTAGAAATGTGATTCTTACAGCATGTGTTCCTTTCAGTTTTCTGCCTTCAGAATGGTTCATATTCTTTGGCTTAGTTTTAACAGTCAAAATACAATGAACCATCTAAAATCTTGGCCTTCTCAGCTACTTTGGACAGATCCTGTAGTTTTTTGTGTTTCATAAAGAATTCATTTTCAGTATGTGAACCAAATAAAATGAGTAGAAACTGGATTTTGGTGTGTATTTTTGTCTGCTAATCCTTTAGTTCTAATCTTCCAGGTACATGTTAAATCATTAGCCTGGAGAAAAATCTGTATCTTTGCTATGCTTATTGGGAAAAACAAAGTGTTACAAGCTAAACACTGTAATAGTCTTTTCTTGAACTGCAGGAAAAAGAATCTAACCAAACACTGTTTCAGTAAACATTTTTGTTTTTTTCAGTGAACCTGAGTGTAATTATCAGATGTGTATACTGTCATCTTTCTTTCACAGAGAGATAAATTGACACATAGAACTGTAATAATTGCTCGAGCTCATATATAATGTATTATTTGTTTTGTTCTAATCATCAGACATGGATCCAACTTGAATCTTATGCCTAAAGGAATAAAATTTTGATGGGTATTCACTAGACTAAAAATGAACACTAGACACACAGGATATACTGCTACAGTTATCTGGTACCTCAAATAAAAATCTGAATAATCTAAAAATCAAAAGGAATTTTGACAGATCCGATAGGGATATTTTAAATAACATTGTCTGACCAATGCAAAAAAGGATGAGTCAACCAAAGTAAAAAATAAAATTTGTGAAAAAGAGTATATACTTTCTAATGAATCTGTGGCTTTATTCAAAGTTGATGACACTGGTGGCTTCTTTTGAGGGTAATTTTAAAGATGAATTTCATTGTAGGAAATAAGACCAGCTCTAAGAATTACAGCTCTGTTAATTGTGTACAATTGAGCACTCTAGTTCAAAGTGCAAGTTCATTAACCTGAATAGGTCAAGAAGCTTTTGTTTGGCCCACTTCCATAAGGATTAGAGTATAAGGCAGCATTTTGTCCTCTGTTGTGTGATAAGACCTTTTGAACAAATTGAAAAGAGATGAAAAGAGGAGCAAATCAATATGTTTAACCCTGTTTAGCTAAAGTGGGAAATACTTCCGCAGTATGTATATATCACTATATATGTATATGTATATATCACATATATAGTATGTATCACTTTTAGCAGTAGAGGAGAGAACCTGCAAATTAATATTGTCGTAGCTTTTCTTCACACTGAAATATTTTATGGACATCTTTTTTCTCTGCTCTGTCAATGATTTATGTTTTATAAAGTTTCTAGAACAACGGAATGTTGCATAGTATTTTACTTTCAGTTTAGAAGTCACGTATTTGATATAATGTAACTGATACAAATGTAACAAATTTGAAATTCATTTTGATATTTTAAGGACAGGATTTTCTTTTATTTATTTCACCAGTGTAAAAAAGCTCTGCTTGACCAAAATGGTGGACACTGAAAACCAGCTCTATCTACTTACTCCATTGGAGGAGGATGATATAGGCAGCCCTTTATCTGGAGAGTTCCTACAAGATATGGAGAACATTCAAGACATCTCTCAGTCGCTGGGTGATGATAGCTCTGGAGCTCTAAGTTTAACAGAGTTCCAGTCATTGGGAAATGGTCCAGGATCTGACGGATCAGTCATAACAGGTAAGAGTTTTGGTGGGTGAGGTTCCTTTAAAATTGTCATTAGTATCAACCCTTTTTCAAAATAACTCTTAAAACTTGCTAGCAAATAAAGTATTTTTTATATATATATATATNAATATTACAATTAAAATTATCCTATGTTTTTTAAATTTCTTCAAATCACATGTTTGAAATGTACTTCAAAGCATTTGTTAAAAATAAATTTGTAATCTAACCCCTAAAAAGCTAACTTAGAATTCTAGTACATGCTGAGGTACTGATGCTTTTAATGTACTGATTTTCCCCCCTTCTTGAGAGTAGCATTTATTCAACTAATAGCTTCTACCATGGTTAAAGTAACTCATCTGGGAGTGCCAATACATTATATGGTCATGAGCCAAAAGATATTTGACCACATGAGATTTTGTGTGAAAGATTTCATTGGAAATTGTTGAAAAGTTATGGGACACTGCGCTAATATCAGTCTGTCACTGAAACTGCTGTTTTACAAATCTTTCAGCAGTAGAGACAGTGTAAGCAGTTCATTATTGATTTTCTGGATGCTTTTCTTTTTTTTCTTTTTTTCTTTTTTTTTTAAACTCTGTAAATCAATTTGTAGGTTTATACCTCACAGAAACTGCACTGACGCAGTTGAGAAGTACCCTGGCCTACAGAGGTTGCAATGAACCATGTGAGCTTTGAAGGGAGAGGGAGAGCAGCATTTTGGCATTGTTGTCCAAAGAAATGGTTGTAAAAATATGATTTGGGTCTCTCTCTCATTGAAATCTTTAATGAGCCTAGAGATAGGCCTTATTCAGGGGAAACTGAGATGTACTGGGTTCATAATGGCTTTTCAAGTCATAGGATTTATATTATTTGTGTGTATAAGTCTTGTGATACTTGGATCAGTTTCTAGTGTTATATTCTTATTTTCATTATATTCCGTGTCCCTAGGAAAAAGTTTTTAATTTTCAGTGTAGAGAAGATGGAAAATGTGAAAAAATTCCACAAGTCAAGTGAAAAGAAATGAAAATCACATTTTTTTTTTTTTAAAAAAAAAGGATTTAGGCTGTTTCTTCATTATTCTGATGCCTGTGGGCTTAGCAGTGCTGGCAATGCAGACTTTTAGTTCTATGCCAAGGTTTTTTCCAACATAATACTTGCTGACCTACATTCATAAGTGTTTCTTAATCTTTCTGTTAAAATAACACACCCATTAATTTGCTAAAGTCGTGTGGTGCAAGTTGTGAGATGTAAGATAAAAGAAATTTTGGCCTCAAAAAATATTTTCCTCAAGCAAAGTGGAAATTTTAATTGAAATAATTAAAACTGGGATGTGCTAGTTTTGTAACATATTCATCTAGTAGTAAAATGTCTGGACAGCTTATATCACTGTACAACTATCCTTTTTTTTTTTCGCAATATAACCAAGAGGTGTTAGCAAGACTTCTGTTGCTAAGTTACCTTAGAAGCAGAAATATGTCTTATCTACCTTTTAATATCTGTATAGTGTCTTCCTGGCTGTAAAGAAATATGATTGTTTCCTTGAGAAAGTATCTTGTTTAGAAAGAGAAATTCTGTAGCTCCTTTTTAGACTTAAGTTTAGGGCATCCTTTAAACCCATGAATAGGTCTTCTGAAGTGTACCTTCAAGTGCTGGGCTAGCTCAAGGTTGAGCCAGGAGTATGTTGCTTACCGTACTGTAGTGACAGAAGCATGAGAGATGGAGGATGTAACGGTAAGTGGACTTTTAGTAAGTGTTTTGGAAAGAGTGAGCAGCAGCTGGAATGGATTTTGTAATACAAACTTGATGATGGGGGTTTTGTTTTCCTTTGTATTTTTTCCACTATTTGTCTGGAGCAACAGATGTATGCTGAGTATTGGTTTTCAGTTTCAACTGTTGTGCTATTCTTGAAATACTGAACATAGTATATGTGCATTTTTATAGTTAAGAAGGTTTACTTGATTTAAATTAGAAATAATTTCAGTACCTTGTGTTCATTTGTTTTAAGTTTCAGGATTTAAAAAAGTCTTTCCATCAAACTGAAAAAATGAAAAGTTTAAAATAAAAAAGGAACATTTTTCTTATTTTGTGTAAAGAACAGTTACGGAATTATTGGAGAACCATTATCACCCTTCTGCTTCGTGTTATCAGAGTGACTTCAATTTTTTTTATTTTTTGTCTGTTTGTGCATGTTGTGCATATCACCAAAATTAGCAATGTACACCATATATTTTGTATTTGTTTGCACTGTGAGTATAAATAAGAAATATTTTTCAAACACATTATTGTCAAATTATTCATTCACTTAATGACTATTAGTACTTGGTTATTTTTAAAATAGAAATTTTGGTGTGGATTTAGTATAGAAATGGTACCAGTCATGTTAGTGTAGTATTTATGGAGTGTTCCTTTTTCTTTTAGACACCCTTTCACCAGCATCCAGTCCTTCATCCATTAATTTTGCCACAGCTCCAAGTAGCATAGATGAATCACCCAGTGGAGCATTAAACATTGAATGTAGAATTTGTGGGGATAAAGCCTCAGGCTACCATTACGGAGTACATGCTTGTGAAGGTTGTAAGGTACAGTGGTAATTTTCTTTTTAAAAGCCTAAGACATGTTCCTTTATTTGGAGGGGTATATGAACGTTTCTTTCATAAATGTTTAATTAATATTATTCTGATCATTAAAATTATTGAAATAATAAGTATAGATGTGAAATAATTGAGAAATGATTTGTTTAGATCCATAATTTAATACCAGACCTTCATCAAGCAGAGGCAATGCATAATGATAATTTTAATGCTGCTTTTCTGAAAACAGCTAGTTAAACACTAAAACAACTTAAAACACTAAACTGTGACCAAAACCCAAAGCCTACTTGCTCCACTAGTGTTTTATTTGTGTTGGAAGTTTAGCTGTGAGAAGCATGCGAGTTTGCTACATTTCCATTAAAACAGCAACAAATCCTGAATTTCTCATCTCCATCACATTCTGCCTGAATCATTTAGTATTCTACTTCTTCTATTTTTGGAGTGAATGCATATCTCTGAGGAAATTAATATTATCAATAATATATTTGCCAATATATGATATAACCCAGGAATATAATATTCTTTTTCCTTCTAAAGTTTTTATTTTACATTTCCTTCCTCCCCTGTCCAAGTTACAATGTGAGTGAAACAATTTTTGTGTTTTTATATATATATATATATATATGTATGTATGTACACACACACACATATATATGTAATATATACATACATATATATATATTATATATATATACACACACACACACACACACTTATACACTTTTTTTTTTTCTCATGCTCACCATGAAATCTGGGTCGGATGGTGACAAGTCAAATACAAATCTTAATGAATAATGCTAGAATCAAATACAGAAATTTGTACCAGCCTTTGAAGAGACAAAGAGACAGCTGAAAATCAGATGTGGTCATAAAGCCCCACCATCTAAATGATATCCAAAACTATGTCCTAATGTCTTGTGAGGCAAGATGTTACAATGTCTTTAGTTTTGATAACACTGCCCCAATTTTGTAGTATAAGCCTATCATTACATTGCAGTGACAAGACATCATGCAAGATTTGATGGCTTTTTTGTAATGCGTTTTTTTCTTTTTTCTTTTTTTTTTTTTTTGGTAACCTTGGCTTTTTCTCTATATTCTGTTGTGTTGTCATACTGCACACATTTACTGGATGGATTAAAGATGTGAAAAAGTTGTGCATTTGAAAGACTAACGTTGCCTCTGACAGAGAGCTGAGAGAATGCATTCAAAAACAAGACATAACTGCTTTGCTTAGTCCTTAAGAGTAACTTTGCAGGTACAGGCTCTTGTCTGTCTTTCCCAAGAAAGAAGGCTTACAGCTCCTCCCTCTTTCTGTACTTTCTTTCTGTTTCTTTCATTCTGTACTTGTCTTTAGATACACCATTTCACTGTGTAGGTTAGATTTTTACCTTTGGGCAGGTTATGCTTAGCTGATTGTTTTCCTGGTTATAGCAATAAGCAATAAAAAGAGAAAACAAAACAAAACAAAAAAACCCTGTATGATTTAAGTTTAGTAGTTAATGTTCTTTAACATTGCATATTGTTTTCTTGAACTTCTTACAGGGTTTTTTTAGGAGAACAATTCGATTAAAACTCATCTATGATAAATGCGATCGCAACTGCAAAATTCAGAAAAAAAATCGTAATAAGTGCCAATACTGCCGTTTTCAGAAGTGCCTTTCAGTTGGAATGTCACATAATGGTAGGTAAGAGTACCCTTAATAATTGGTGTGTTCCTACCTAGGGTCTGCTTCTGGAAGCAGGTGCTTGGATGTTTTATGCTTACTGATATAAGTTGAACATCAAGTTTTTACAGTACGGAGTGGAGGTGAACCATTTTCACTGATGGCTAGCTAATCCAGTTGACACAGCTGCCAAACGTGCTTTTGTGAAGCCTACACAATTGTGTCAATTGTCTGTTTGTCCATGTGAATGTTCATTAGTTGTTGTCTCCAGACAGAACTTTGGCACCATTGGTCCCATTGAAACAAATTCCAGGAGCGGGAGGAAAAAGAGCTAATTGTGGGAGGGAATAACGTAGGCTAGAAATCTGCAGGAAACTGGACTTCATTATGCTGCAGGTTGCAGTGTAAGAGCAGATGGTTTAGGGACTATGGAGGAAGGGAAAGTCTCTGCTGACTCTGGAACAGAAATGTGGTAGGCTGCTTGTAATAATTTAGCACATTTAGATAAAATAATAACAAAATTTTAAAGTTGATTAACAACTTAGCATAGAGCTGGTACTTTTGTGGCTTACAGGCCTACTTCAGCCAGTTTTTAAAGATGGACTGAGATTATGTATGCCCCACTAGGAGACATTTTATATTCTTAGTTGGTAAAAGCTTTTCTTAAGCAGCAGACTCGGAAAGAGTGTGCCAGCAACAGAGTAATATCTCTGGGATGAGTGTTCAGTAGAGAGCTATGCTGGTTGGCATAGTGTTGGTTGGGACTAGCGTTCAGCTGAAGTCATTTCAGCCTGCTATAAAGATGTGTGTCTGTGCCCCAATAGAAGTGGGAGACGTGGGGAGCAAACATCTAGGAGGGTGACAGTGGAAGAGAAGACCACTGACTTGTGGGCAGCACTTCTGAGGAAAACTCCAGAAGTAAATTTATAGCCATGACATTAAAACTAGAAGTTTCAGCTTCAGGCAGATTTCTTCCACTTTTCCATTAGATCCATGGCCCAATTCAAGACAGACCTCCCATGTTAAAAGAGGCCTCCTAATGCATTCCAAAACTGCTTTTCAGATAAGTCCTAGAGTGAGCTCCTTATGAGAAAAATCCCTTGGGTCCATGAAGTGCTAATTGTATGTACATGGTCTGAATTGCTCAATCAAAGCATGGAAGGTCCATCATTCAACCGATTAGTTACCGAAATCAGTCAAGAGTAACTAGCTATATTGGCTGTCTCCAAACCCTACATCCTATTGGAGGATAAGACTACTTGTAAACTGAGTTGTTTTAGTGTTAAGATGGAACTGAAGAAGGGTATGGAAGTGCCTTTTATCAATGAAATACATAAGAGCACTTGTGCAAGAAATGGGAGACCTTCACATGCAGTGGAGTTTCCAACTTGCATCTCCTACCTTTGAAGAGAACCTCCTAAGTGATAGATGGTATAATCAAAGCCTGCTGTCATCTGCACCAGTCTCTCTACAGAGAAAGAGCTGTAAAATACTGAGTCTAGGAGAAGGAGTTTGGGACTATAACCCAGCAATCTGAGCACAAATGTGGGATCTGTTTTGCTTTCATGAGGCGGTACAGGGATGTTGAACTGGATAACCAGCATGTTCAGAGCTGAATGCCCCAGCAGGTTCAGAATGAGGAATAGGGTTAGGGCCCATCCCTGTGCAGTTTTTCCTAACAGGTAACTGCCTAGGCAAATCTCCAGCCTGCATGTCTGTGCTGCCAGTCAACTCCTCGCATCACTCAGTTGCTGTGAATTCCAGTGGGTGAAGCTGAGTTTCATGTCGGGGAGTTTAGATGCAGAACATAATAAGGAGGGGAAAAAACACAACTGCGTGTGCTGTGTAGAAGGGAGAGGGCAGGTATTCTAGATTGGTACAGCTTGTGTTTTGAAACACTTTGATTACTTTCAGTTTAGTGTTCTGACTTGATAATTAGTCACTGACTCTGTCACTGTTGTCGATTAGTCACTGTTGGAAAGAATGAAATTATTTCGTTTGTGAATTTATCATAATAAATATTTTACTCTTATCTTTGTAGATACTATTACTGTTCTAAACTGCAATGGAAAAAGGCATACATTTTTGTCTAACTTATATTTTTTTTACAATTATGTCTTCCCCATCAGCAATACGTTTTGGACGAATGCCAAGGTCTGAGAAGGCAAAGTTAAAAGCAGAAATTCTAACAGGTGAAAATTATGTAGAAGATTCAGAAATGGCAGATCTTAAATCACTTGCTAAAAGAATTCATGATGCCTACCTGAAAAACTTCAATATGAACAAGGTTAAAGCCAGAGTCATTCTTGCTGGGAAAACTAGTAACAATCCAGTAAGTAGTTCTGCTGTAACTTTCTTTAAAATTGCATGTACGTAAGGAAATGTAAAAAGTTGTTTAACACTTAAGCTAATCTTTTAGATGTTAGCATGTTAATGCAGACATAAAATATGCAAAAAAACCCAAAAACACACACACACAAAACACACACAAAAAAACAAAATCAAAAAAACAGAGTCAGAATAAGCAGCTTTGGGAAAATCAGGTGGATAAACTGTTAGTCATGATCCAATGTAAGCTCATAGTCTTAATTTACAATATAGAGGGAAGCATAAGAAAATTATTAAGCAAAAAAAAACCAAAAAACCCTCAGAAAATGGTGTATGAATGTGAATGCTTCTTGTTGGGGGATAGAATTTCTATAATGCTCTTCTGCCACAAATATCAGCATAAATATTTCTATCTCTAAGGACATACAGGAGCGCTCTGTATGACACTTGTTTTAACCACAATAAAAGCAATGGTAAGAGTGGAAGGAGAACTCAAAGTTTGTAGCGCTTTGTGTAGACTCGTGTAGAGTTCTGACCACTTCATCAGCCGGCTTTCCGGGTCCTAACTCCATGGTTACATTGAAAGGGAGAAGCAAACAAGGTTATGAAGACACATACATTGCAGAGGACATATAAATTGAGAGTGTTTTTTTGTTTGTTTGTTTGTTTTTTGTTTTTTCCTTCCAGGATAATTTAGCTAAGCCCTTGATAGTGGATAAGCTCTAAATAGTGGATGCCCTCTGTGAATTTTTACTTTAGGTTCTTGGATCATTACTGATTAAAAAGTAGTTGTGTAATATTTACCCGTGAGTGGTACAACATTTTTGAAATTTAACTCTGAGCCAAACAATTTTGACAATCTGGCTTAAACTTCCTATAAATGATTGAATAGGGTAAAAAATAATCAGTAGCCACTGAGAAGTTTGGGCTGCCTAGCGCAGTCAACTGCTGTTTTGTTTTGTAGCTTGTGAGATAGCATAATCAGTGTAAAGACTTACTTGTTTTATTTTTATGTATAATTTTGTAAATTTCTCTTGTGATTTATATTAATATGTAGAAGATAAAATCAGTAGAAAAATAAGAGATGTAACTTCATAAAAGATGCGTGTGGAGGCGGAGAAGATTTTACTAGAATAAAAAATGTGGAATGTTCCGAAAATTATAAGCAAGATGTTTTCTAAATAGTGCAATATGAGGTACTACATTATACCTCCAGGCTAGCCAAGCATACAAATTTTTACTTTAAAAGAGAAACACAAGTAGTTGCCCTCTCTTTCACTAGATTAATGGGATGCTTAAAATTTTAAGTACGAGTTTAAAACTTCTGAGAGGTTACAAGCCTACATAAGCCTACAGTACTTACGATGCTTTAACACCTTACCCAGTAATCTGCATACAGTTCTTTTCAAGCTTGTTATTACATGACATAATTGTAAGTTACAATATCTGTTGGGATTCTGCAATGCTGAGATTCTGTATCATTAAATTTTAATTTTTTAATTTAATTTACTGGTTTTAATATTAGTCATCTGGTTGGCCAGAGAATAGTGGTCTGCATATTTGCTAATGAATTTGCAAATAAAAAGAAATCAATGATCAGAACTAGCATATTGTAAACAGGTTGTTTTTCCTAAGATGAGGTCGCATTTTTAAATTTGGCTCCTAAATTCTTGACAATAGCTATTTTCCATATAGTGAAATGAGCAGAGCAGCTGGAACATATTTTATGATTATTTTATAACAAAGTGCAAGAATAGTAGAGGAGTCATATAATGTGTCAATATTCAAATGAGTGCCTATATTTAAATGTCATATATTTAGAGGAAGATATTTCACTAAAGCACCATGATGGGCGTCAAGCTAGTTAATTCTCCTGAATTAACTATTGATTAACTGATTGATTAATTGATTAACTATTGAATTAATAATTGATAGGAAAGCAGGTAGCATAATGTGAGGTTCTGGAGAAGGTAATACAGTAATCTTTTGAGAACCTTCTTGGACTTCGTCCGGGATCATAAATACAGTAATAAACCCTGTGCTGCTGGATCTTCACTGCAGCTACTGACTAGCTAAAACAACTGCATTAAAAGATAGTCATGTGTATTCCTGTTTGCACTGTTATTTGCAGAAAAGAGGCTCTTAGATACTGCACTTGGCAGTTCTCTAATACCTGGTTACTCATGATGCAGAAATATGAAATAATTCAAGGGTTGTTTTCTTTTCTGCTCCACAGCCATTCGTTATCCATGATATGGATACCTTGTGTATGGCAGAGAAGACGCTGGTGGCAAAACTGGTAGCCAATGGAATTCAGAATAAGGAAGCAGAAGTTCGAATCTTCCACTGCTGCCAGTGCACCTCTGTAGAGACTGTCACAGAACTTACTGAGTTTGCCAAATCCATCCCTGGCTTCTCCACTCTTGACTTGAATGATCAAGTGACACTGTTAAAATACGGAGTTTATGAAGCCATATTTGCCATGTTAGCTTCTGTAATGAACAAGGATGGGATGCTGGTAGCCTATGGAAACGGTTTTATAACCCGGGAGTTCCTGAAAAGCCTGAGAAAGCCGTTCTGTGATATCATGGAGCCGAAATTTGATTTTGCAATGAAATTCAATGCACTGGAGTTGGATGATAGCGATATATCCCTTTTTGTGGCTGCTATCATTTGCTGTGGAGGTAAGCAATACATATTTTTTAGGTAGTATCTTTTAAGATTTTCTTCAGCTGTATTGATCATTTTAAAGGAAAAATTTGTTACGGTTGATGGAATTCCAAAGATTTAATTCTACCTCTAACAATGACAATTCCCTTTTAGCATGTTTCACAGAAAATACTGCATCCCTGTTATGCCCTGAACCTCCATTTCACTTTGCAGAGTTAAATGCATGCATGGAGTTACTGCTTAGCCTCCCTCAGAAAGAGGTCTGGGTGCTACATGGTTTTAAGAGTAGGACATGAAGAGTGTTAGTGGGTTTTGATCGTTTCTGTGTTTGTTTTGGAGTTTTAGGACTGGGTAGGAAGCAGTATTTCTATATGTGGCATGGATAGAAAAATACTATGTGATGATATTGTTTAGGCCTTTTCTGCTCTGCTTTTAGAGCCATGTGCAGATTATAGCATTGTGATCCAGTCAGCAAGTGTCAAAGATCAACAAGTTCTGCACAAATGCGCTGTACTATTGATGCAGTTCCTGTGTTAGGATTATGATCTTAATATCACAGACTATTTTCAAATATTAGTTCCCTCTTTCATATTAGCTTATGGGGCTTTTAAAAATTATTTCATAATACTAATACCTAAGAACATGTGCATGTATCTGCTTTTTAATGCCTGTTGTTTGCATTCTTTGTGAGAGAAGGAATATGAATGTAGTGTGTGTGTATGTGTGTGTATATATATAATTTTTTTTTTCCCCTCCAAAAAGTAAAGGACATTTATTTTTAAGGTTACCTTGAAAACTCTTTGAAAAGGGAAATAAGAGAAAAAATAGTTTCAACAACTGCTTTTTTTTGTTTCCTGCCAAACACATAGGACAGCATTTCACTGGACTCTGGTTGCATCTTCAGCAGTTACAAGAAGAGAGATGTAATCTCTGGGCTTTCAAATATTTAATGCACTAGTTTAGATAGCAAGCTCCCATCATATTTTAAATTACTTTTGCATATTACATTGAATTTGAATTTTTCAGAGGTCTGTAGAGTTGTTTACAGGCAAAATGGTATTTTCCTCTATCCTTGTCCTTCAAAATACCTTACGTTTTCAAGAAACAACTTTAGCATGTGTTTGATCTAGAGAGTCAATGTGCAACAGGATTGTAAGTAGCTGAAAATAGGATCATATCTGGAAAGTGTGAAACACCCTTGATAGTGTTTAACATGCTAGCTTCTCTCAGTGCAGTCAGATGTGTTTAGCATTTTAATATTTAGGATTTTAACTTAGTAGTGTTTAGCATGTTTGTTTCTCCATCAATAACTGATGCAATATGGGAAACAAGGGAAATCCCATTTGGTTTGGCCTTATGGTTCTTTGTATAGATTCAGGTCTTGGAGAACTCTCTAGGAATAGCCAAATGTTTTCCTCCCTGTCCTTACAGCTTGAATTCTGTTATCCTGGCATACAGAATATAGGATTGGATTCCTAGGCTGTACTTCTACTGACTTTTTTTGGCGGAAAATTGTTAGTATCCTGAACTCTCTCCTCATATGACCATGGACATTCAAAATACTTGGGCCAAAGGGTCAAGACTACCATTATTTAAAGAAGATTTACCTCAAGCCTGATCCCAAATTGATTAAAGTTGACAGGAATATTCTTGTTGTTTTCCACGTCTAATGTGCTAACCTACAATAAAGAATAATTGTAAAATTATGACATGTATTCTTCTGTTTGTTTTGAGAACAGATCGTCCTGGTCTTGTAAATGTAGGACACATTGAAAAAATGCAAGAGAGCATTGTGCATGTACTGAAACTTCACTTGCAAACCAACCATCCTGATGACATCTTCCTCTTCCCAAAACTTCTTCAAAAAATGGCTGACCTCCGGCAACTTGTAACAGAACATGCTCAACTTGTTCAGATAATTAAGAAGACTGAATCTGATGCACCTTTACACCCTTTACTACAGGAAATCTACAGGGATATGTACTAGGGATTTTTAATTTTTTTTTCCACAATATTTAAAGACAAAAGCAATATTAATAATAGATGGGAGCAAAATTACTTGCACAGTTATCTGTTGTTCACTCTGGAGCATGAAAAATCTAAAAGCTAGATTGTTAAACTTCTGGTTTGGGTTCTTCTGTCCTCTTTTGAAAGAGTTCTGCAGAGAAATATCAATCTTAATGCTCATGAGGTTGCTCGCAAGGGTTCATTTATTGGAAATTTGAGGATTGGTAAGGAATATGTATTTGCACAATAAATCAGAATGTTGATTAACAGAAATGAACAAAACTGTATTTCCTCTTGGCTAAGTCATTTTAGAATTAATATAACAAATTCAGCAAATTTTCTCCAGGTGTATGTATGCACAATCATAAAGATTATGCACTTTTGGCTGATGGTAATTATCGAGAACTAACTAACACTTAAGCCAATCAGTCCAGTGTTTGGATGTTACTGTACATATATATATATATATATATATATATATATAAAATTG
>VZSV01000186.1:46013-77069 GCA_013398735.1 Nothocercus julius | reverse complement strand
AGAAGTACAGGGGTGCATCTTAATGTAGTTTTACATTGAGGAACTTCAGCATTTGCATGTTGAAAAGCAGTGTCTTTTATGAAATGAAATAAAATCCAAAGAGCTATCTAAAGTACAGCAGAGGTGCTCCATTTAGGTGTCTTGATGACTGCCTGAAACAAAGTGTTGTTTTTAATGTGTTTTTAATGAAGTAAGAAAGTATCCCTGTGGATAAATATATCAAACTGTGAGCATTCTGGAGCACTTGCAATAGCTTGAGATGCAGTTCTTGAGCAAAATATCATTTTTGAATTAGCAGGAGTTCTGGAGAGACTCCAAGAAATCTAATCATAGCCCAGAGAAAATGAATTCCAACTTCATAGCATTCTAGTGCCTAGAACTATAGCTTATTCTGAAGAAAGCGTTGTATAAGAATGGCACCTTCTCTCTTGTCAGGTATTTTTGCAGTGTAGAGTGATTCAAACTTTTTTTACTTTTCTGACAAGTAGACTATTTTATATTGTTCTTTTCAATTACCCACTCAGATAAACTTTCTGTTCTTTCTTATACTTTGTCCATAGCAATATTAATCATGGTATTTAATCAAATTTTGTACTTGTCCATACAACTATAATGGATAAGGTGACAGTATTAGCAAGAGCAAAATTCGTAGATATCAGTTATGTAATATATGAAAGAGAGCCCAGGTGAGAGTAAATAAATTTATTGGGTAGCTAAGATAAAACTTTGATTTTACAATACTACTTAGCCCTGATGCGGAATGAGCCAAAATGGAACAGGTTGACTTTTGCCATTTAACGGATCCTTTATCAGAGATTCTTGTACTAAAAGTGAAAGCAAGTGCTAGCTAGCTTAGTAAACTAGCAAGCTAGTTTAGTTGCATATTTGTTCAAGACTCCGTTATTTCTTTTTCTCTTCATTTTTTTTTGTTAATCTGCTAATTTAATTCTGCTATTTCTTTATCTGTTTATTTGTTTCATAACAGAAGGATCTTGGATGCTAATCTATTTTCACTAATTAAACTTCTAGTCGCACAGGAGAACACTTAATGCTTGCTTTGTTGTAGCAGGTTTCAGAATCCAAAGCATTCACTGAAAGAATTAACAAAGATAGGTAAAGTGAGAACATCATACTGTGTTTCTTATTTTAGTCACAACATTTGTTTCTTACAGGCTCACTGGTATGGCTAGACACTGGATAAATTACAGGCTTAAAAGCAATTTGATATTTATCCAGGTGATGGCCATTAGTTGAGGTTTCAGTTACTGCAATTGTGCAGAATCCTAATGCACAGGCCTCAAATTTGGAGATTGTCTTGGGCAGGATAGGAAGAATAAATGCATAACGCATAGGTACAGACTTATCCCTCCTTCCCTGTCAGGTACCTTCCCTTCTCCCCAGGCGGCAATAGGGAGTAATGCTAGTTGTGTTCCAAGTACTTGTAGCACTTCATCCTGAGAACACTGCAGGCCTTACCGGGAAACACAGAGGAGAAGTGGGTTGTCCTTTGTATGTTACAGCAGGACACAGCTGCTCTGAGCAACAACAATAATATTTTAGGAATGATAATATTTTATTCCTCAAGTCAGCTGTGTTTCTCTATGAAACGTTGACTTTAAGCTTATAGAAGATGTTCAGTGTTGAAGTAGTTGGTAAGTTGATAAGCTTACTCAAAAGTTATCAAATGTTAGCTCTTCTGTGATGGCATATCGTTTGGAGGTGGTACGTATGCATCAGTATGTACAAAGAGCGCAGTGATCAAGCGTGATCCCTGCAGATGAGGGCAGCATAGATTCTCCAGTAATTTTACGTTTATTCTGAAAAAGTGAAAGCTGTAATTTTTTTCCTGAAGCTCAGGTGCAGGCAGAAGGCAAGATTTTAAATTCTGTCCCACAGTTTGGGTGCACTAAAGTTACTGGGAAAAAATAGACAAAGTTAATGTGGACAAAATGTATTTTTCTGTTCTTGCTCGCTCTTAAAACACCTCACTGACACTTTCAAAAAAAACCTTAAAAGAGTAAATATCTAAATTTGACAAAGTTATATACAATTGAAAACAGTGGAAATTTTCAGTGGAAATCATAACTTTAAGCAGCTACTTGTTGCCAACTCTTATTATAAGCCCTGGGGAAGTGCATAATTTGCATTTTTCTGTTCCAGACCCGTTTTGTTTCGTTATTTGAAAAGCCGCTAGCATTTCTGAATAGTTCTTCAGACAGTGCAATTTGATGTCTGTTTCAAGACACAGCCCTTTAAATGTATGGAAAAACACATGTATGAATTACAGAAACGTGAACAAGATGTTAGCGTAGCCTGCAACTCTGGGCAGATACCACTACCCCATATCCACAGTATTTTTCAGGAATGATATAGGACAGACAGCTCCAGCATGTGATAAGTTTGTGACAGAAGTTCTTAATTTCAACATTACACTTTTAACAAAGTACATTAGCTACCTCAGTAGATGACTGCAGTAGGCATTTGCCAATAGGATTTCAAAATGACTCAGTTTCTGTTCTTTGGAAGTTCGGAGCCTAAAAGTTTGAGATTTATTACAGAGGAATCTCCAGCATTTCCAATTTGCACAGAACATAAACTATTTAAAAATATCATTTCTGGGGATGGAGGGTATGGTCAGATTTTAGGATTTTTTTTTTTTTTTAACCGATTTACTGCCGTGTTATGTATCATTTTCATCTGATTCTTATTTACATCTATTTATTTTTATTATCAATAGCACCGAAGAACCCTGGTTAGAGATCCCAAACTCACAAAGAGCTTAAGACAAGATACAGCAAAGGATAGAGAAAAATAGGAAGGAGTGGTACAACTTAATAACTTACAGTGAACCATAGCCTATGCATTATTGAAGTGTTTATTTGATTTGCTGGGATACTCCAGGTATCTTGACAAAGGGTTGGAGGGGATGGAGAAGGAAGGGTTCGTATCATGGGAAATGTGGTGTACATTTGCATCTCTTTCTTTAATATTTGGTTTAAAAGGTGTATTATCTTCAGTGTAACAGCACACAACTGCATTAAAAAAATCATCTACATTGTATCTGTTAAATTTAAGAAGATGATAGATAGTAATGTTTTCCATTTATACAAAATGAACCTTTCTTTTATTTAAAGAAATCTTTTTCATTTAATTTTCATTTCCATGTGCCTTTGTGCTTTAGTTCTAGCCAGCTGCTAGAAAGCTGACGTACTGCCAAAGAGCATATTTTTGTATTATTTCTGGCCCGCACAGATTTAGGAAATACCAGCAGTTGCACTAAATCTGTTCTCATGAGAGAACCAGCACAAGTTTGCAAATGGAAGAGCTTATTATAAGAAACTAAACATTTGTTTGTTTATTCAAACTGCTAAAACTTTGGAGATACTCATCGCAGAGCTGGGTACATGCCATTAAATCCGAATTTCCTCCTTCTTTCTAATGGAAAGCCTGGACAATTTACACACCATCTTACATAAAGCAATTGGAGAAGATTACCCTGAAGCTGCCTTTACTGTCTCTGAAGAGGAACAATTTCAGCCCCTTCTCTCCTTAAAAGCATCCCTGTTATTTAATTGAAAATCTGGAACTACATTTAATGAATGCATTTGCAGCTGCCGTGGTATTACCTAAGCATAAGATGTTATAAATAATGGTCATTCACTGAAATCACTAATCCCTTCAAAAGTGTTTAAATGTAAGGTATAATATGGTATCTAATGCTTGCTTGTATCCCAAGTAATATCTTGATATCAGCTGCATATATTTTTTTAATCTGTATTTAATCAACTTTATCATCCTTCTTTTACTAGACATTTAAATTATATGTGGACTTGATCTGAGGTTATTGATATTCTGTACTGTGGTATTTTTTAATGTAATACCATTTCTTCACATTTTAATTTGTAAAATACAAGAATATAATTGCAAGGTATAGACTTTCACTAAATTATATTACAAAGGTGCTTTAAGGAAAATACGTAAATTATTTAATTTAAATACTTATGTTTCATACTTTATCTTATGAACCGTTTTGTACAATGAGGAAAGATTTACTCTTATGGGTAAGGATGATGGGCCTGAAGTTGAAGACAAGCTGCTATTTATTCCTCTGTGGTCTTTACTACTGTATCATTTGTGAGGAAGCATCACAAATTCTGCAGCTTATTAGTATTTAGTATTGACAATTGTAACTAAATTTTAAAATACATTTTCACCTAAAACATTGACTTCCTTTTATTTCTTGTTAATAGAAGTAAGTCGAGGGTGGAAAGAGCTGTAATTCTAAAATATATAGAGTTAGTATTATTAAGGTTTTAGCTCAAATTTCACCAATATGAAAGGCAGATTGTAGAACACGTTCATCTTTGCTTCACAGCAGAGTAAGTCTGAAAAGAAAGCGAAGGGCTAGCCTCTACTAGTACTTCATAGGCAGTTATTTTCTGAGGAGCTGATTTATGGCTTACTAGAAATGAAAGTGTGTATATATTATTTCTTGGTACTTGCAGTGAGGATGATCTGGTTTTTATAGATGTATTTTAAAATAACTAATTCAGCAGTGCAAAACAAAATATACATAACTTAAAAGTTCCTTAAGTTCCTTTTTTTTTTTTCCTATAGTTTTCTGTTTATTATTTTAAATATAGATGAATTCAGAATCTGTCCATAGGGATTCTGTCTCCTGTGATTCAGATGTGACTGTGTGTACAAAAGCCTTGCTAATTAATCCTGATACAGGAGCAGAGTGAATTACCTTTCTAAGGTACACATTTTATCTTGCTGTATTCATAACACAGAAACTAGAACAAGCACAGCAGCATATTACAAATGTTCCACCAATGACCTATATTTATTGCAGTTGATTTTTAGGAGATTAAATTGTACTTTCCAAAATTGCTACAACTGAAAACTTTTGTTTATTCAGTCATCAGGCTGACACGCTGCATTGGCAGAGCATCAGCTTTCTATTAAGACCATTTTATCAAATTTATAAAAGCTATCCTGGACTTTCTTATGGTAACCTACACATCTTCTCTCCTGAATTTCACAGGCAACCGTGAAAAAACATTAAAAGGTGCCATCAGATCTGTCTTACTTTGTACTGTAAACACGTGATACGAATTCCTTGTTATCAAAACCCCTCCCAGGTAAAGGATGTTTGCTCTTTTGTTTTCCTAATTAGCTGATGGTGGGTGAGTCTTTTTTTTTTTTTTTTTAACTGTTGCAGGTAGTGTCCCATTTATCAGGAAACTATGTAAAAAGTAGTCAAAATCACTGTTGTCATGTGAAGGATCATGATTTTTTCATGGTTAGAAAATAAATTAGAACTTCATGAACTGTGAAAATTTTCATCTTATTAATGGAGTATAAAACTACTCCAGTCATGATCCATGTTCTTTGTTAGCTCTATCCAATACTACATTCATTCCTCTACTGTTTGTACATGGCAAATCAGTTTGGACTTTTATTGGCAAAGAATATTTTTTATTTACAGCAATTGAAGTGATTCCAATGATGTTCTAAATGTTTATCTTCAAACTGTATTGCTATAATTTAATCTTGCTTGTGGATGGTAGAGCAGAGTTCTGTATTGATTTTTGAGAGATGTTTCCAGGATATAGTCCAGATACCTTAATTGTGAATTATGTGCTATTCATTTGTTTAAGTCATTGAGCAAACATGGAGATGTTATGCAAATACTTGAAATGCTTTGGTTTTCAAATAATGAAAGAGGGATGAGTTCAAAAATATTAGTAGATTTCTGACACTGTCATTTTCGAAAGGTGGATCTCCAATAAAACTCATACAAATAGTTGTGAAATAAGTAACTTCTATCTTATGGGGTGACATGAATTTTCAAATAAATGTTACATTAAATATAGTTTCAGAAGTTGGCATGGTAGTTTAAGATGTGTATTTCTGTCTAAAACTGGGTTACAAATAAATGTTTGCAAGAGTAATGTTTCTTAAAGATTTTTATATAATATTGATGCTACATTTGCAGGTAATAATATGTATGTTATATACTTTATATAATATATAATTCTTACAGATAAATCTTTTTAATAAATGCAGTTCTGTGAACTGAGATTGATATTGGCATCTAAGGGGAAGCTCCTCCTTTTTGGGTAACTACAGATTTCAACATTACTACTCACATGAGAATACTAATAGGAAAAAGTAGTCTAGAACGTGAAATCCTTACTGCTCAGCTGGACAAGGATGGATTCTGACTTAATTTGCCTTTCTTTTCTAGACTGCAAATGGAAACGTGGAAGCAAAAGTGGTCTGTTTTTACAGGCGAAGAGATATTTCCAACAGTCTTATAATGCTTGCAGATAAACATGCTAGTAAGTAGATTGTGCAGAACTTTCTTGGTCTTTCTATTGTGGCCTGCTCAGATTCTGCAGTTATTTGAAACTGTTTTTCTTTGGCATGAAGCCATATGTTTTATATCGAGTACTAATTAATGCCCAGTTAGATGGCCGGCATTATCTGATGCTGGCCCTTTTCCTAGTATTTGCTTTGGAAACTTAAGTTAAACTGTATAAAAGTGATTGAAAATCTCAATTCCAATATATATATGTGTTTTTTGGTCTGAAAGATACAGTTATTTTCACTTTTTTTATATTAAAAGTAAATCCTTCTTGTAATTAAACTTAAGCTTTGGAGCATTCATGAGGATCGGATTTTACTTTCTTGGCTTAGACATAAATATGTGTATAAAAGTAGTATCGAAAGGGGTGATGTGTATTGCAGGAGACTGAAAAATATTTGGATCTTGCTAAAGATCATGTGCATCATCACGTGCGTTAATGAGACATGTAGATATTCTTGAGTAATCGACTCAAGGAAAGACCAGCAATGTCTTGATGGTCTTTCAGAAAAGCAGCAAAATGGTGGTAGCAGGGAAAAAAAAAAAAAAAAAAATTCCTCTTTTTTACCATATGCTTTTTCTAGTAGCAGCCATTCAGTCAACAAGTGAAATTTCCCACTTTTCTTTACTTCTACAGTTACAAATTCTGAAGATAAAAGCCAGAATCAAAAAGAATTTGAGTTATTTACAAATACTACACTTACATTTGTAAATAACTGAAGAATTACTATGTTAACATCTTTCAAGTCTCTTAACACATACTGTTAAAGAATACAGTTTGGTTTTAAATGATACCTGAGTTTTCAAAGTTAGTATGTGAATATGTATCGTAAGTCTCCAAATATTTTGTAATATATCAGTATGGATATCTTTAAAAATATTGCCTAATTTCATATTTTGTGTGCAGATGGAGTAACGGTGGAGTAATTATACTCTTAGGAAAACAGGAAAACATGTTACAGTTTGTTTAGGTCAAATTCTGTTAATTGTACCTCTCCTGATAAAAGTTTCTCTAGAGAAGAGACATGGCCAGATTTGGGCTTTTGTTAGATTCTTTCTTTGACGTGGAGAAGCTGAAGTGATTTGAGTAGGTGGTGTATAAACTGATAGTTCTGTGAAGAAGCACTAGATCTGCATTTAAAGCAGGTAGAAATATCGTATAGACAATGTCATTGTTTCTAATTCTCTTCACTGTGCTCTTCTCTAAGCTTAACTGTGCAGTATTTCAGTGCTAGTGTTGACTTGGGTTACCTTTTTCAAAGAGATGATTTATTTAAAGTGTTTTTTGTAATGCAGTTGGATATGCTTGAAGTTTTTTCTGTCTACCTGTTTGATAGTGTTCAGTCCTCACAGTCCTTATATTCTTTGAGTGCTTCAGTGTGAAATACACAGAAACATGAATGTTCTAGTGAGTTTCAGTAGTTTGTTTATTTTCTAGCATGGCAAGGGTAAGGGAGAAATGGAAAGGATAATAACTTTGTTGGAAATGATTTTTTTTTTTTAATTTGTTTTTAAAAGATGGGAATATTAGTACTGCAGGCATAGTTTGATCAGCAAAAGTGAGGAAGATTTTTCCATTTCCCATGTGAGATTGCCTAGGTTGTCAGCACTTTGATGCGAACGACTTGTTGATGCTCCAGTGCTCTGTCACCGTGGCACGCTCGCTGTTTGGTGTCAGTAGAATCACCATGGAATTTTCCATCACGTGGTTTCAGTATTGAAATTTTCTTCTCTGGTTTTGCTCTTTTTTTTTTCTCCCTTTTCCTGATAAAATGATAAAAACATAATTTCTGGTTGGTTCAACAAGCATCCTTAGAATGCCCCTGTGCTGGGGAGGCCATAAGGCTTGTAACTCATCAGTCTCATGGATTAGGTTTCTCTGTGGACAGCATCGTCTCTGTATGTAGTGTTTTCCCTCTGACTTATCTGTGAGAAATCTATACAGCGAAGGTGTCTTTGGAGATGGCACGTTCCAGTTCCAGGGGGCAGCACACAGGGAGAGGTTGCCGTGCTGCGTCTTCTGCTCAGCTCATACAGCAGATGTATTTAAATGTCATATCGATTTAAATGTTTTGATTCTGGAATACCACAGTGTTCTGTTTAAAAATACAATGTATGTAAACAAAACATTTGGATCTTTACAAGTTGAATGTTTAGGGAATATTTTGTTTAGCTAAACGTGTTGAAACAGCAACATTTCTACCTGTTTCATTATAAAGGGAATAGCAGAAGATAAGAACTTCTTACAGAATGTAAATTCTAGCTCAGTCAGTGGTTGTTCCCTGTGTAGGTGTTCAGTGAAGTCTTCTAAGTGTTCAGCTTGAACCTTTTTAAAAGGAAAATTAATATTGCTAGCAATGTTCTCCTCTTCCTTGCAGAGGAAGCTATCTTGGCTAATGTACTTCTCAAAAATTTGGAGTGGGGAGGGAATTTTTTTTTTTTTTTTTTTTTTTTTTTTTTTTTTTTTTTTTTTTTTTTTTTTTTTTTTTTTTTTTTTTTTCCTTTTCTCTAAAGGTTTTCCAGCTGCTAGGACTGTTTTATCTTGACTTCCTTAACCTTAATTACGTTACTCTGTCTTGTCAGCCTCCACTGCTGGGAAGGATGTTTGAGCACAGAATTCCTCCTGCAAGGACCTAGATTTCAGATGCGTTGCGTTGCCCAGAGGGGCTGACTACCTACACGAAAGAGAGCATTGAACGGTAGGCTGGGCCTTAAGAAAGGGCTGCAAGATCTGCCATAAGATACTTAGTCGCCTTAAGTATTTTGGTGTATTTTCTTGGGTTGGATACGCCTGTACTGGAATCTCTGGTGTGGAAAAGATGCCTGCCTGATGGTTAAGGCAAAAAGTTTCATGGCTTTCTTTACAGTTGAATATTGGTGACACAGGAAAATACCAACCAAAATACTGGCATTATGTAAATATTATGCGCTACCTCCTAGCGTAGGAGAGCCGTATACACGTTCAAAATTTGTGACGTGCAACAGGAACTGTAGGATCACTGCAGCAAAACTGCGGATGAATCGCATGCAAGTAACGACGCGGAGTGCAGCTCAAGTCCAGACTTCATTACCTCCGGCACGTTCGCACCGCACAGGCAGATTTGGCCGCCCGGCAGCTTAGGGCTCCACGGCAGCGGAGCCCCGGCGCCCTCTCCAGCCCCGTGGCCGCCTCGGGAGCTGCGCGCGCGCCGGCCCTGCGCGCCGCCAGCTGCTCCACTCGGCGGGCTGCTCGTCGCTCTTGTTATTTGCCGCCGCCTCCTGCGGGTAATGGAGAGACCCCTGCTCAGGGCATCACTCGTCCCACTGCCCTGGGCAATCGAAGCCCGTGGGGGGTGGCGGACGGGCGGGCACGTGAAGCCGTGACTTGCCTCCGCTTGCCTCCGCTTGCCTCCGCGCCTTCGGAACTGGCAAGAACGTTCACGGCTCTAGTTGCGCCTTTGGTAAGAGCAGAGCTCATCAAAGCTCTGGTATTACGGAGTCTAGCAAGGTCCTGTTACTGTTTGACAAAGTCTGTTTGATCGGCTCTTCGGATGTCCTCCATTTCACATTGTTCCTGCTGTTTTAACAGCTTTTAGAAACAATTGCTCTGAGTTTTCTTTAGGAGTGTTATAGAGTATTTTAATTGCATCATGATGTTGAAGCCCTTTATCATATCTTAAAATTGCCTGTTATCTGCTGTGACACAAGAGTCAAAAGAGAGTTTTTTTTTTTTAAGTGTTGTCAAACCCTAATCTATGGAGCTATTGTACATTTGCATCAAAATATCACTATTTAAGAGAAGAAAAATCAGATCATTGTTTCCAGTCCTTTATTATTATCTTTCTTAGGTGCCTTTTACTACATTCAGTATCAAACTTGTGAGGAGCAGATACTTCTCACAGAGAGCAGTCAAACATATTTCTCAGAGAATGCTTGCTTTGCAGTCAAATATAACTACTTCAAACTATGTTTGCAAGTTTCTTTCAGTCACAGAACAGGACAAATGACATTTTCAAGAAAGTGAAAGTCCTGATCTCACAGGGATTTATAGGAAAGACAGTCTCTTGCACTCCTGAATGTAAAAAAATTATATATTAAGTATGATGGTGATGTTGCCAGTTTGCTGATCTAGAATGAAGAACTTGATTTTTTTTTTTTTTTAACATTCTGAATTTTCTTCCTCTCCTTTAAAAATAAGAGGTAGAATTCATAATGTTTGTATACAGACTGGTGGGAATCTATGCGCTTGAAAAGAAATCATCCTGTAAGACTGAATGTAAAGATGGTTAATTTTAAATACAGTTTTGCCTTAATGGTTTTAAAAGAAAAATAAAGTATTTTTAAAAGCAAGCTTAATGACTTGTGACTCATCTTTTGCTTCCAGGAAATAATTCTTGGTCATGTGTTGTGGTTTGGAGACAAATATATTTGTTACCCACTGCTCATTGCCTCTTGTACTTTATCGGAAGCAGCTGCCAAGTCTTAACTGAATCCTTCTTTCCGTGAATGTGCGTGCGTGGATAACGTCCTGCGCTGACCTCTTGGAGAACCACTGACCTTCTCCACTGGTAACGTGTGTCAGTGTTGGCAGATTCAGAACGCAGGGTGAGGAGGGAGGTGCTGCAACCACACTGGGGAAACGGTGCCACCCATCACTCCTTCTGTCACCGCGCCAGGGCAATGAATGTGTGTTTCTCCCATTTCCACTGTAATTAACGATGAGAATGATTTTGCCTTCAACTATTCGATATGTAAGACCCTGCTACAGAAAACACTTGGCTGTTTAATGTCACACCCGGGAGTAGTTGTACTGATTTTAGTAGTGAAGAGCAGAAAAGCAACCTTCAGTAGGACTGGTGCCAGTCCTTTTGGCTTAGCACCAAATAGCTGCAGAGAAATTGTATTAAATATGCATACTATGTAATAAGATATGTGGATCTTTTAAAGGTGCAAAGATAGTTTGAAGCATCCTTAAAGTACTGGTCCGTGCAGATTAATTTAGGAACATGTGTGTGTCTGTGTGTGTGGTATTCCATCAGTTATGCTTGTTGACTTACTATCCTCTGTACCCAAGTACGAAGAGCTTGAGAAGCAAAAAATTTTGGAATTTACTTCTAGGTGCATTGTAGCACACTGCTGACTTTGATGAGCACCTCTTCAACTTAAATAGTGGTGGGGAAAGCTATCTCATAGGTAGTTATGCCCCTAAGGATCTGGGGGTTTATTAAGTTTATAGGAGAAGAAGAGCTACGGCAGAGGGTGAAGATGAATGATTCTTCACCAGCTGTGCTCTGAACCACTGAGGGCATAATTTGCAGCAGCAGAAGGTATTGATGGAGTCTGATGAAATCAAACTGCAAAAGCTCAGCAATAACAAGTAGGCCACATGGCCAGAAAGTATGGGCATGATGAGGTTTGGGATCGTAAGCTCCGGTTTCAACGCTTATCACTAGAATGCTGTAGATACAAGTTTTAATGCACGTCCCAGGATGGTTAAAAAATTTATATAACTCTTTGTCATTAGAGGAGCTACCAAATTACATGCAGCTCAGTATGTGTTTCTTAAAACATGAAACAGACCATGTCTGACAAACTTGGGGTTTAATCATTCCCTCAGGCTAATGAATCATTTGTGGTTCATGCTGACAGAAAGCTTTGCTTCACCTAAAAGCTGTGAGTAACCTGTTAACTACAAAGCACTCATCATCCTTAGCTATTTCTGTTGTACTCTAAAATAAGCAGGCTAGAATGGCTGAAACCAGGTAGTTACAACATCTGCCCCCTTCTAGCAATGATTCTACTCCGCTCCAGTAAAACAGTAAAGCAGCTACAGCTGAACTTTATTGGTGATTTGTGATATTTGCAGCTTGAGTATGATTTACAGCTGTTTAAAGATGGGGTCATTTGTGATGGCTTTAAACTGTTTTTCTACCCTGTCACAATTGCAAACATAATGGTTATGAATAAATGCACTTTTTAGAGGGCACAGAGAAGGTTCAGTGGGAGGGAAGACTACTTTCAAGCAATGCAGCAAAACAGCCCCTGCTACAAGCATTGTGAAATAAAGGAATAAATTAAAAACTTCTGGAATGACATACTAAATAACCTCATGTAACTATGTTGCTTTTTTTTTTTTTTCCCTTGGTCAGCTTGACTAAAATGACTGCACTTTTCTAATGGAAAAGACATGTGATTCTAGCATCTCACATGGTACTTTTACAATAATTACAATTTTTAAAGCAGGGCTTTCTTCAATTACTGATAGAAATCCTAGTCATTAAAGTCATCAAATGAAACCACCACTATGCTAGGTTTGATAAAAAGAAAATGAAAGATTCAGTCCTTTCTGAAGGAACTTAACTTACTGAAATTATGTTGGGTTCTGTTAACATATACATGGTTCACCCTACTGACATGATTAACTTCAGAAGTGAACGACAAATCAGATGGACAGATGAGCTGAGACAATGGGATATATTAACCAAGTCTTTAATCTATTCTTAACTAATGCCTAACAAATGCTTAACTAAATGCTGAGATCTGGTGATTAGAAAGCATTGCAGATACAGCCTAAAAGAGTGTGACTAAGTAGTGGGGTACAGATACCATATAAAGCTTGTCACTAAGACACAGTCAACATAAATAATCATGAAGCTAATATTTGAGCAAAACATTCACTTTTTCCCTAACATTTTTAACCCTTTTTGTGATCAAAATTATGTTTCTTGGATTTCTAGCCCTAGTTGCAGTTTAACTGCACCATGCAGAAAAGAACTGAGTTTACTATCTGAATTTTTCTATTTCCAGATAGCAGTGGGAAAGGTTAGGCAGCCTCACTAGATCAACTTTAGGCTTTGCAAGTAAAAATAACTTTCTATTCACTTTTACCACAGAAAAAGTTGCTCTAGTAAGGCTGCCTAACCTCTCCCATTGCTATCTTGGCATGGACTAGATGTTTGAGTGGAAAGTGACTGCTGACTTGTATCAGCTGGCATTTTATTACAAGAGCACTTACTTTCAGAAGTAGGATTGAGATTATGACCTTCAAAAATCTTTTCTTCTAACAGTTTTTTTTTTTTTTTTTTTTAAGATAGAAAAAAGTAAAACTTAAGCTCCCTGCCTACTATAATCTTACAAAGACCACATTGTCTGGTTAATGATGGTATATGCCGACATCATGGACATGTGCTGAATTAAGCCGGATAAATTTGTCTCTGCTTTTCATAACACTGTAGGAGTGTCAAGGACAACACAAAACATTATTTTAATAACAAATGTGAAATTTGGATATATTTCCTATGCTTTAAACTGTTTATTTTTTTACTGCATGCGTTTAATGTGGTGACAACAGGTTGTCTGCCTTTCTTTCTGAGCTTTTCAACACCTTAAGGCCATGCTGCTGGCACTGCAACTACTGCATGATGATGCTTGAAGCCAAGCCAAATACAAGGAAATGTGTTACTCCTTTCTGTAGTAGCAAGCTGATGAAGGTCACTTCTTTAACAGAAGCAACATGATAGTCTGGAAAAGGAGCGATGCAAAACGCCAGCCAAAAACCTGTCCGTCTTGGTCCTTCAGTATTTAAGTCTTTGCATCCATTTTTTTAGATGAGAAGGATTTTGATTGGGGCTTCCTTTTATTCATATCTTCTTGTATTTCAAACGGAAAAGCCTCTAGGTTTTCATTCACACAGGGGAGGCAGAACCTTTTAGAGTAAAACAGGCTACATTCCTGCAAACAAACAAACAAAAAAGGATATATACAAAATCAAACAGGTTAAATTACAGGCTGTCTTTATCATGGTTATGGTTAGAATCCTCCATCTATCTTCCTCATTTAGCTTATGAAGACAAGTCTCTCCTGGGAAGAGATTCCAAGTTCTTGCACTACCAAGCCAAGAGGTAGGCTCCAGGCTCACACTGACCTCACCTGCCTCTTGTTCCACAACTCCCAACAAAACATAACTTTTTTCTATCAATCTGTGTGCTTGGTATTGCCCTAAGGAAATGTCAACAGACCTAAGTATTATAGCAGTGAACAGCCTAGAAGTGTTCAGTGAATGACCAGAATAACTAAATGAGTTTAATTCAACCGCAATTTCATCCAGTAACCAAGATTTCATCCTTTCACCACCTTTATCTTGAACATATTCTTTTGATTAAAAAACAAAAACACACGTCTTTTGATTAAAAAGCAAAAATATATGTGATATTAAAGATGGAGTTGATGTTTCTTGTTTGAATTCATAATGGGGAAGTATAAAACCTCTTGTGCAAAAAGGAAATATTTTTGCTGCCCTTAAAATGGAATGAAACTATGATTCGGTTAGTTGGTGTTACAGACCAAATTTTTCATGTCGTTAGCTGTAGTAAGATGAGGTACTGAATAGGAAGAAGCAGAAACAGTCTATTTTGCACTGCACAACTTGGAAAGTTTGTTAATATATTATTCTTTTGCCCTGTGGCAAGGCTGAACTTCATGGTTCTCCTGGTGTGTTGACGACTAAATTCCAAATAGGATTTAATGGGTAAGCTGGAGCTGCTGTTGCTGATGGATTATTCTTGGGGATTTAAACATAAATAGAGACATTAGTTCAGATCACAGAATCAGAGACTGGTTGGGGTTGGAAGGGACCTCTAGAGATCATCTAGTCCAGCCCCCCTGCTCCAGCAGGGACACCCAGAGCACGGGGCACAGGGTGGCAGCCAGGCGGGTTTGGAAGATCTCCAGAGAAGGAGCCTCCACAACCTCTCTGGACAGCCTGTGCCAGGGCTCTGGCACCAAATCAGGACATCTTTCTGTGAGCAGTGGGCTCTGTGGGTTATACCTAAACACCAAGCAAAGTTTTCCTCTCAGCATAGTAATTTATGGCTGACTCCGGGGGCTTGGTCTGGATATTTCTGCTTTTCTATTTTCTTTTTTTTTTTTTCTTCCCATGTCACTACCTGCACTTGAAGGTGGGGAATGCATGACCAGATCAAAATCACAATCACCCTGCCCCTTTATGGCTCTCAAGCCCAAGGAACAACTTTCTCTTCATGTATTGTCCCTTCTGAACTGCCTGTCAGGCTTCTTTGTATTCAGAGGTGCTGTTAGACTACACCCTTGTCCTTGAAAAGGGCTCTGAATGGTCAGAAAGGGGATTTCTGTTGTGCAACCTCTAGAGCCTATTGTTTTTTGTCTCTTGGTTCCCTTAATACTTTAAGATGCCAATTAAAAGGGTGAGATTAGAGTTTAATTTGACCCTGCTGTTATTGTATTACACTATGGCACACAGCTGCCCCCACCTTAGTGGCTCCACAGCCATGGACATTGCCCCAAAGGATGCTAGGCAAAGGCAAAGAGGGGTGGGGGGGAGAAAGGTTGCGCCTTTCTGCAGATAGCAAACTCCGACATTCACACCCAGCTCCTCAATACTCAACTTGCACTCTTTCAGCTGAAGTGATCTGCCTAATAATTTTGGGTGATTTGAGCCAATCACACTTGGGCCAAGGTGAACTCCTCCACCTCTGGAGCATGTGTTGAGATACCCTCAGTCCTCCCCTGTTCACTCAGGCACAGATTAATTCAGGATACCTGTTGTTTAGAAGCCCTACAAACTGCACTTACTATGTACATTCAAGCCCTTTTTTGATCATTATCGTAACAGGGTTCTGTGCTTAATCAGATAATTCTTTAATATGTTTTACTCCTTCCGCAACTTAGACAGAAGAGGGCCAGGCCTGTTTTCAATGTAGTTTTCATTTTAAGCTTACTAGTCCAATTTAGACAAAGCTAAGTCACCAAAGCTTACTGACAGAGTTTTATTTTATTTTCACAAGGATTATATCTGAAAGTACTACACATGGATATTATCTCTACCACACTTCTAAAGCAAACTCTCTGTAAAGGAAAGAATCTTATTAACCACGTCCAGGATTGTCCTCACATGACTGAAAGCTGAGTGGAAAGTAGCTGCAGTGTTACGTGTATCTCTTAATACCTAGTCATGTCCAAGGTCATTGCTTATTCAGCATCTGCTGTGGTGAGCAATAAGGGATGAAATTTACTTCCTATTTTCTTCCCTTCTTCAAAAGTCACCTCTTCTCTTTTCCTGTGTTTAGTGTCACAACAAAAAGAATTAAACTGTTTTAAATGACCAATACAGTCAGCTATCACTTCCTCTCCACTTTTCTGAAAGGGAAACAAGGGAGAAGGGCAGTCAACTTTGCTAAGAATTTTTTTAATCATTGTTATTATCTTCCTTTGTATAGTATTTTGGCATATTTAAAGACATTACAGCTAATCACTGGAAGAACTATTTATGGTTGGACTTACCCATATACTGTGCTAAAGATTGGTTTAGTAGTGATATTTTCTACCAGCTGACTGGAATAAATGAACTTAGTGAGACTTGAACGAATATTTGAAGAAGCAAGCTAACGAGCACCGTGCAGAACAGCTGCTGAAGTTTTAATTTTCCTTGGCACACCAACTGCAAGCAAAGACACTCCAACCAGTGTAAGGGATATCTCAAGAAAAGCCTAAAATCTGATCAGCTGCTTGGATATAAAATGTAGAAGATTAAATCCAGTTTGGCCTTTGCCAAATCTAAGGGGAGAAATCTCCTAATTTTGCCTTGGGTTAATCTACTATCTTGAAGTAACAGAAAAATTAAAGCAATCTGTCACTGAAAGCTTTCCATCATAAAAGTCTGCTGTTCTGCCACAAAAGGCACAAGGAAGCATGATTTTCTTTACCTCCAATGCTTTGTTGTAAGACATGGTGGAAATAGGCAGAATAGGGCTGAATTTTCTACTTGGGTCAAGGACAAGCAGAAACCAAAACTATTTTTGGTTTCTATCCAAATGGATATTTGGAATTACTATCCCAGCTTTGGGTCTCAGCCTTGGTAAGTTTTTACTTCTCTGCACTCTAATTTTCCCTACATAAAAGAGGAATAGTATGTGTTTACGTACTTTGGTGTGGGTGTTTACAGCAGTAATTATCATTTCTGCAAATCTCTTTCAATGTTACCTAAGCTGTATTGCTAAATACATTTTGTAACCATACTCATATGTGTGATTCACTATCTGGCCTGGCCAGTTTGGTAAGAAATCTATTTTCAATTATTTACAACCAAGGTTTTGCTTGAGTGATACTATCAGGGGTATCTTGAAGACTTAGATAAAAACAGCTAAAAGATCAACATATTTCCACAATAGCCAAAATAGTCGGGAATGCCAAAAGATTAGGAGAGGCTTCCCCCAGCTCACTGATCATGTCCTTTATAGATTGTCATGCCCTAAATTAAATAATTAAGAAATCTTTCAAATGCAGAGCCCCACATTCATTAAGATACAGTATGTGGAAAACTACTGAGATGCTGAATCTCAGTATTTCTGGCAAATGTGATTGCTAGACTGGGAAATATCTGTCAAATTCTTAAATTCAAACCACAGAATTTGGGGATGAAAGCAGCAAAATATACTCAAGTTTGTTCAAAATATGCCTAATTTGCTAAATCTAGTACTGTTAAAAGGAGCAATAAAGCTGGCTTGTTAGGGCAGGAATTAAGCTCCTAAGTCCAACTATCTGACTAGCTTTATTGCTTGTATACATTTGCTCTTATTCTGGCTGCTCATAGGAGTGACTTGGCTGCCAGCCCCCACCAGGACATTGTCACAAGGAAGGTCTCGCTCACACGTGAGCTTTGCCTCTACACGTAGGTGCAAGAGCACCCTAAGCTACCAGCTCTGGGCACTTGAACCCAGCTATGAAAGACATAACCAGAGAGCTTAGGGGCTTCAACAGGCTCTGACAGGATTGGTTTCTGGCAATTCCAGAAAGAAAAACAAATTGTGGTTGCAGCCTCTAGTCTGACTTTTTTTTTTTTTTTGGTTGTTTTGTTTTGATTTGATAGATTGTTTTTGTGATTTTCTTTTTTTTAAATGACAGAGAAAGCTTCAAGCCTAACCAGGAGAAAGATGTTATTGTACACTTTCTTGCTTCTTAGGTCAGTGTACCACATCTGTCCTTGATACTAATTCCCTGCAAGTCACAATTGCAGCTAAACTTGTCCGAGCATGCCAATTTCCTTTTGGCTGCATCTGTCCAAAACCCTCTGAATTTGGTTAGTGTAATTTGATTCTGTCTTTTGTTCCAGAGAATTTGCTCTAGTTCCCTCACAGAAATTGTTGGCATTGGCAGCTGAGCTGTTTCAGTTGCCTAGATTATCTCACCTCATGCTCTGAGCAGGGCCAAAGCTTAGTTTGGTCACCAGGCTTGGCCACCAAATATACCATGAAGAAAAAATTCCACATCTTCAAGTCATACACATCTTTTTTTCTCCTTCTCTTTTTTTAACTCCTGCTACTAGCTACTTTTAGCAAGGATCATGTCACCAACGTTGAGCCCTGATTGCTGCAACTACAGATGGGCTGAAATGGCTAAATTTGAAAACTGCTGAAACTGATCTTCAAGACTGAGGTGTGCTTTCACAAATGTCATCAATTGCACTTCACACTGAAACACAGCACTTCAGAAAACCAAAGAGAATGCTAGGATCTGGCTGCTATGAGGGCAATGGTCCAGTTTAACAGATACGTGTTACTGTGTACATGATCAGATGGCCAAATACCTCCCAGTGATAATCATGCATGAGCCATGTATGCATCTTGCCTATATCTCTTCAGTCACAAAACTGGCTCACAAAGGTAAAGGAGTGTAACCTAAAAGTTTTCTCAGTTCATTGTACTGCCTCAAAGCAGCAGAGTACAGCCTCAGGACACTGATAATTATGTAATAACTTGTCTTCAGCTTTACTTTGAACTCACAGCAAACAAAAGGACCAATTTTTTACTGAGGAGAAGGAATTAAGGCAACTGTAATTTTACCCCATGTCTCTGAACCACACTCAGAATTCATAGCTTACAGTTGCCTAGAGGCTGCTGCACAAATTCCTTCTTCTTCAGAGATCTGCCACAGCACTTCACAATTCTTCTCCCCATTCACTTTCTACCTCAGCTTTTATAAAGAGGGTGGTGCAAACCTAACCGCTTGTAGACATTCATATCTCCTTTATGGAAAAAAAAAAAAAAAAAAAAAACACCTTAGTATAGTATGCTGCTGCAAGAAAGGACCTGAGAGTCTTGAAGCAATACATGATCTCTCTCACATTCTTCCTGTGCTAAGACAGTGGAAAAGGGCATTCACCGTGTTTGCGGGGTTGGATTGTGCAAATATAGGAAACTTTAAATAGAGCAAAACTTAAACTTCGTGATGACTTTCATTTACTTATATGAAGAGCTTTGACAGACAACCAGCATGCCTTAAAAATGGGCCGTTTGGGTCTTGTTGTTCAGCCTTTCTCTAATAGGTCACATGGGTTAGATCAAAAAGAAGTGACAAAACAAAATGCTTGTTTTGCTTGTTACTTACCGTACCAACGCACACCAGTCTGCTACACAAACTGCAGTGAGACCCAAGGATGAGGAATGCGTCGTTGTCAGGGGTGAAAGGATCCTTCATTACATAGCTTTCTTCCAAAAGCCTAGAAGAGAACAATTCCAAGCTTTTAAGGGCAGGGGAAGAGTTCAAACAGAGAATCAGACGGAGGATAAAAAGGCAGCAGCCCTCTCTCCTCGATTTGCAGTGCCTAGTGTTGTACAAGTGATATTGGAGCTTCCTTCCTTTTTAAAATCAACCTTGTCCCTGCCTTCAGTCTTAAAATGTGGCACTTTCCTCCCCAAAACAGAGCAATTGGTGATCATCTCAGGCCTTACTAAGATTTTCTCAGTGCTCCACTTTTTTATCTTCCGTTTTTCATAGGCACTCCTTCGCATGGCCAGTTTAAGTACCTTGTCAAGTTATCATCTCAACTGTAGAACTTTTAATTAGGGGTTCTCTTTGAAAGATATGTGTGTGCAAGTATAGAATAAAAAGAGCTTTTACTACTCTTATGCCACTGCTGTGAAGTTACGGTTCCTGTCTCTCGCAGGCAGGAGCTATTAGGACAGAGCATTATAATGATCTGAAATATTCTGACCTTATCTCTAAGACTGTTTGTTCTGTTTGCTTCAGGGTATTGAGGGAGTTGCGTTTACCAGCAACCTGGCAACCTGCTTGGGAAAGACTAATGCCTTATTCCTCCTGAAAGCTCCAGGCAAAGCCTTACTGAACTCAGTTTGGTGAATGTCAGCACAGGACATATTGCACAGCTGGCTTATTTATATAAATCAAACTGAACTCTGTAGTACAATGGAGTACAACAGATATTCTGACAGCTTGTACCATCCTTTACTTGTGTTTTTACATACACACAGAAACATTAGTATGTGTGTGTCTGTGAGTGTATTCCTTTCTCACTTTCCCCTCCGTTCAAAGGATGGAACAGCTCAAGCCTTTGCTGTTAGGAAGACCAGGTGTCTTTGCTTGAGAGAACATCTTGACAACAAATCTTCAAATGTTCTAATCCAAATGCTGGATTACCCTTGCAAAGTTCCCCTTGCAAGGCTCATAGAATTAACATACCCATCACCAGTGCAGAGACTTGGCCATTGTACAAGCCTCCATGTTAGGCATACGTTTCCGGCAGTGCTTAGATCTATGAGCAGATCAGAAAATAAACCAATAAAGGCAGTCTCTAAAGGCATTTCTCCTGTGCACATATGAAAGTGCTATTATAATAGCCCAAGTATGCTTTTGCTATTTGAATTTGAATGATTTAAATAAAGCCAAGATGATAACAATGAGCTGGAGAAATTTTCAAGTAGGAGCCATATTCAGCTTTGATTCAGATTCCTTACATGAGAGCCTGACTCTCTTCAGGGAGGAAGGAAGAAAACTGGTAGCACTGTAGAATTTGGAGTGATAAAAATACAGCTGCCCCAAGATAACAGAACTGATATCAGCCCAAGCAGGCACTGATCAACAGTTGTTTCCATTTTACAAGAAACTGAGCAGTCTCAGTAGGCTGAAACACTGAGTATATGCCTGACTTGCAGTTCCAGTGAGGTCCTGACCACGTCTGCCCGATGGGTTCATTGACCAGGATGGTCCCAAAAGAGCTACTCATACATTTAAAGCTAAATGTTTGTTTTGCAGAGTTTAATGTCTGCAGACTGAGTCATGAGTGCATAATTTCTCATCAAACTATCCCTTTGTGATAGGGAAGGAAAAAGCTTCTCTTGAAATGTAACTATGTACTAAATTTCCACACATTTTAGAGTTACACATTCTGCCAAATTATCTAATTCACAAAAAAAAAAAAAAAAAAAAAAAAAAGGAGATATTTGAAAGTCCAAATATTAAACAGTTCTTAAAAAGTGTTTTTTACCATATGTACATAATTCATGTTGTGTTTACAGTATTACCCAGCTGATAACAGCTGGGAGGTAAAGGGCTATTCCCAGAAATGCTATGCTCACAGTCAACAATATTCTACTATTGAAATTATGGTATAGGTAAATTGTAGGGTGGTCAGCGTGGTTACAGAATAGTTTAAATATGAGTCTTTGCATTGTGCTGAAGCAGGGTGAGAAAGGCTTTTTTTTTTTTTTTTTTTTCTCCTTCTTTCTTTGCTATCAATGCTGACAATTTTTAACATTTCTCTCCTTTGGAAAATGAAGGTCATCTTAAATCCAAAGCCTCATATTCATATGGCATGTTATTGAGTTTATGTAGCATACATCATTCCACAGCACAAAGCTTATACTGCCCATAGCATAAATAAAATGTATAATATGAAAAATGGTACTCACACAATAGAGCACGTGTTTGGTGGATTCTGCCCATAGTAGGTATATGGAGCCGTTAAGTCACATAACTGACATTTAAACTCTCCTTTAGGCTGAACTTCTTTGCGAGAATCCATTTTTAAGCTACCTACAAGAAAAAACAAATCTTTCAGTTCCAAAATGCTGTACCTGGAAAATATTTGGAAGATAATTCAACTAATGTGGAACATCTGGTTATGCAAATCAATATTCTGCAGGGAATTGACTGTTGCAAGCCTTGATTAGCAGATCATTTCTCCTAAATCAAGTTCATTTCGCAGGCCCCGGATACATTTCCAAATTCCTCAGACAGATTTGGAAATTACAGCCTTGGAGCCTAACTATAAAAACCCACCTGCTAATTTACAGCTTGACCACTGAAAGAGTTTAGGTAATGAAGTACATAGCTGCAACCTGAAAACCCTTTTGCTCAACCAAGACTTATGCTCCATAAGCACCTCCCCATCTGGTGTGCAACATGCCCATCCAAGGCTGCCGCATCCAATTCCTCTCACAAACCTCAAATGGAGCCTGTGGAAGGGTTGGAACTCCACTCAGGAAGTAGGTACCAGAAAGGCTGGTGTTGCAATGGTTTACTTATAAGAATGCCTATATACATTTTTCTTGGGTGCTGTCACCTTCAAACAGAGTTTTGGGAGCTTACCTCCATCTGCTTGTTATTATCTGGCTTCCAAGGAAAATAAGGCTGATCTAGTGACGCCCGGTGTCTATCTAGAGTATCGGGCCATTCAAACCAACCAGGACAGAGAAGGAAGTAGCTTCAAAAATATTTAGGTCCTATAATTTTTAAAGAAAATAGATAGGTTTGTCCTTACAGACCAAAATGCTGCAACATGGCCGCATATGCTTCTATGCACCAAGAATCCACAGGAAAGATGTTGACTATCTGTTGAAAAGACTTCAGACACCCACTACAAAGGTGTAGCTGTCAGTCATGGGATACTGATAGCATGACAGCTTTAGGAAGCCATTTTTCATCATCTGTGGTGCATAAAAGACAACTTCCTTAAAACCCTTGCCGTTGGTTTACATTTGGTAACTCGCCACTTTGAGAGTAATACCCCTCAGTTTTCCAAAAGCATTCCACAGAAAATATTTTTTAGGATTGATTTCTGCATGTATGGATGATCAACTCAAACACAATGCTCAAAACTCGCAGAGACCCATGAATGATATGTGACTGAAAATACAGCTTGCAAATCGGGCATCTTTGTTCACCTGCAACATTATCTTGAATGGTTGCATTTACCCTGCAGTTGGCTAGAAAATTCAAACTTCTAGCTACACATCCTCAGACTTTCTATGGCGTACAGATTTCCATGAAAATGATGGGTTTGTAGCAGAGCTGCCATTAGGCTATCAGGAATGTGAAACATTAGGAATGACTGGAAATGCTGAACTAGTCCAGATCTGGTTGTAGTGCTCACAGATGAGCTGACATACAGCTCTTCTAAAGAACTGCAGTCATCCCCCTCCTCTTCTAGCCTTCCAGCCATACTCATTCTCTACAGGGCTGATTCACTAAGGTTGTGCCCCTACTAATGTTTTTGTTCAGGACAGGAGCGTGTTTTGGGAACTAACCACGCAACTGTCCCCACCTACCGCACTTCAGTTTACATCACGGAGTACCCTTAAAACACAGTGGACCAAACTGGACCATTTTCAATGGAACTAAACTGCAAGATGTGCTTCAGCGGCACATGTAGCACCCTCTGACCTGAACGCTCAGCACTTGTCCATGGGACGAGATTAGAAGCAGTCTGAAACATCCCTTGAAACACAAAGTGTGGTATCAGGTACTCGGTACCAAAGACTACATACAATCCATGATTTCAGCCCTACCTCATCACACTACTTATCACTTAGTTACATTCAAAAATAAGAGAACTACCTTTTCTTTTTTCTTCCACTGTCTCCCCCCCACACACCTCCTTGTTTTAATAAGTTAAACAGGCTTGTGGAGCGATCCAACAACTGCTGATGGTAGCCCAAGGTGAGGGACAAAACTTTACAGCCAGGAGAAGGGAAGGGCAGAGATGAGGGTCCTGTATTTCCCTCTTTCAGTGACAGTAAGCTGCTATTTCTGCTCACCCTAGGTGGTGAAACTGAATCCTTAGAGACATGTGCTGCTAAGGTGAATTAGGGGCAAGGTGAAGCAGAGCTGTGACTACTTGTTATCTAATATTTCAGAAGAACAGCGCGCCCCAAGATCTTCAGAGGTTGCACAGGTTTCATAACGGACTTTCAGCTCATAACGCCTCAGCCTGTTAAATCGTTAAACTTAACTTTGCAAATAGTCTCCCTTATCCTGTCAAACTAATTCCTTCAGTCCCAACCCACCCCCTTTCCACGGCCGTTCCTGGCATTTCAGTAGTAGAGGGAGCTCTCCAAATCTAACCTTTATGTGCCTGGGTACTGGATTAATAAATACATCCAACCCTTGAATGCCTTATGCCACTTATTTTTTTGGAAAGTGATGTAAACCTTTAGAAAGTGATGGATATTATGTATTTTATTTATCTCATAGGGATGCTAGCAGACTTTAACTAAAGTGCTCTCAGATTTTTCAGTTAGAAAGTTAGGCATGTATATGCTATGTATTTTTCCTTGTACATTAAAATTTGGAATCTTCAGACTAGCTGTTGACTCAAAGGAGAAGTCTGTTTTCTGAACCGTAAATTTTAGTGTTACCAGAGAAATCTCCGAAACATACCCAAAGTTGCTTTTTCTGTAGGCAGCCAGCAGCCATACCAGGACATCCATCAGTCTGAACGAGACTCAGCTCAGAGCAGTGTGTGTGATTTTTAGTGTTTTTTTTTTTTTTTTTTTTTTTTTTTTTTTTTTTTTTTTTTTTTTTTTTTTTTTTTTTTTTTTTTTTTTTTTTTTTTGAAGGGAAAACAGTTAAGCCTGCAGAGGTAGAGTATGGAAGATCACTTGAATACAGAAGGCTGCCATTGTGATCTTTTCTCTTACACAAACCAAAAAAATTAAGAGCAATAACAACAACAACAAAAGAGTATTTATAGCAGAGGGAATCATAGACTTTGGAATGAACGCGTCCTGATTCCAAGTTAAGAGAACAGCCCTGGGTTCAGAACTGAAGTACGTTAGATATAGAAACACCTGCTCTCTTATAGACTGCTGGCATGTAGAACAGAATCTGTTCAGTGACTACCACTGGGAAGGAATGATATCTATGTACAAACAGATTTTTGGCCATGCCAGTTGAAAAGCATATGATCCTGCCTGCAAGGCACAGATGAATTTATGATGCTTTCCATTTTACTCCAAGCTACAGGTCACTGGCATCAGCTGCACCAAGTTTCAGTTCATGGGAACAGCATTTGTCCCAAGAGCTTGTCTATACAGCAGCACTTGGGCAAAATAAGGTTGCTAACTCAAGCTGTGAATTTAATGCACATATAGATTTCTGTGTGAATGCTCCATTTCAGAAGGAAAATTCCCTATATAACAACAACAACAGAAACGACATTTTCCTCCCCCCCCCCCAAAAAATAGCAGATTTAGTAATTTTAAAAAGTTACATCCATGTGCTAAACCACAAAGCAGATTCATATTAACAAAGCTTTTAGTACTCACACCCTTTTGCAATTATACTTGCAACTATACTTTTATGTCAGACAACTAATGTGCAGAAGCAGTTTGGGGCTAAAAGCGCAGTCAAGACAAGTACTCTGGTTTATCACTAAGTAAACTCATTTGTTTGGCCCTATACCCAACCTTAAAAAAAATGTTCAGTATTATGACTCTGGTAAGCTATATGCCTCTCTTCCAAGCAAACATATGGAGAATGAATGAGAACTAGTCTTTTTCTAGCATACCAGCTATGGGAGGACTGCTCTCTTGAAAAAAAGGCTACAAGGCTAATTCCTTTATATTCAAGGCAGACAACTTTGTGACCTCAAGTAACTCAAAACATCACCAGTGCTATCACCGGCTTTTTCTTTTTTTCTTTCAGAATTTTTGAAGTACCATGCCCCAGAAACACGTCAAATGTTGGCTAACTTGGATACAATGAAATAGTCTTTAAGAACAGCCTGTTTAGAACTAAATTCTGCCAAAGCATTTGGCATTTTGGCTGTAAGCCGCAAGGTACTTAAACACATACTTACTTTGAGCACATACATAGCAGTTCTGAAAAGAGCACAGCTACCCACACATGCTTGATTACAAATCAAATCCTGAACTAGCACGCTCAGCAGAAACCTGCCAAGTCAAGCCTAGAACACTGCGAGATGTGTAAGGTTGGCCCATGGGGCATGCTGAAGGGTAAGGCATACGAATTTGAACACAGTACTACGTAAATAATTACAGTAAAAGGAAGGCGCAACTTAGATAGCAGTGGCATAACAGTGTTTCTGCATGCTGTGCTTGATATATGATATGGATGGGGGGAAATGGCTCTCATCGCAGTTCTCTAGGGACTCCTAAAAACTTCAGGGCAGCTCTGCTTGGACCACTCTGCTAACAGGCCTGAAGGGCATGCCAGAAATAATAAATCACCATTAAACTGTCAGGGTCAGTGACAAAGTAGTGGCACAGATAAGTAATCTGATTTTCTTTGCTTCAAACCTTATTAGCACAGGTCTTCACAATGCAAAGTTTAAGCCCCTGTTAATTCTCTACAGGAGACTCATGCATTTCCGAGTCACTGATAAACTTGAAAAACTATGCAAGAAACTGCCTACAAACACAGACTTTGATTTTAAAGAGTGGCAGATAAACCCAGCATTGACACACCTTTAATCCTATCAAATTAAAGCCTTGCTTTTTCCTGCCAAGTTTTTCCAGTACTATCCAGTGATGATGATAACCTATTAAAATATTCTCAGCTTGATCCCCTGTGGGACATACTGCTCTCAACTAGACTGCTGGGAGCCACTAAATTCATAGCCTGCTAAATGCCAAGTAATTCTGCAGTGTTTGGTGTGGTATAAGATTAAATAGACTTCAGCACCAGTAATTCTGCAATGTTTGGTGCGGCATAAGATAAATATATTTCAGCACCAAGAATGCACTCACCTCCTTTAGAAAACTGATCTGTTACCTAATTGCTCAGGTAGTAGATGAAACAGCAGGACCTTCTTACTTGGTATTTAATCCTAGGTGAACAACTCTCTCCCTCCAGTTCCTTCATGCTATTGCCCTGAAGGTATGTTTAGGTCATTCCTTGGCTGCCTCCCTGCTCTTCCTTTGAGCTGACTTACCTTGGGTTCAGGGTAACTAATTAGCCCAGGAATGCAAGTTCACTAAGTGTGGTCACTTGGAACTTGAGGCCCATTGCATCCCCCAAAGATCGCTTGACTGAACTGAACCTTACACTTGCTACAGCAACTTCTCCCTTCAGGCCAAGAGGGTATTGCCGGTATTGCTATGCTCTGTCTGCTCGGAAGGAACTGAGATCCCTGCAGTGCACAGCTTCTCTCCAGGCAGGGTTCATGTAGCAGGCCTGAGCTCTGCTTTTGCACTGCTGCTTGCACGGGATCTAGGACTCCCTATGGCATTAGGATATCCACCCTCCTAGGGGCTACCTCGTAGTCTATGCAGGTAGCCCAGAAGGCCATTTTAGAGGTGAAAGTAAGCATTTTTTTTCTGAATGGTCATAGGGAATGTTTGAATAGGGGGATGTCAGAGGAGGGGAATAATACATATGAGCAAAACAAAACCTTTCCTTGGGTAAAAAAAGGCTTTATGAACACAATGTGCATCCTAACAAAGCATTTCTTCCTAAGATAACTGATTTTTAAAAGCTGAGAAATCAACACAATGCTTGTACAAAAAACCCTCAAAATCTAGCCCAAGTACTCCCTACTTGACTATGGCAGGCAGCCAGCACTGAATTAGACAGCATTTAATACAGAAGAATCTTAGGTTAGGTGAGAACTTAACAGCTTCACGCAGGAATGCTGCAACAAGGCATGGATTAACTGGCATATACCACTGCCCCCCAGTGGACACATCAGACCTGTGGCTGTACAACCATGACTGGCTGTATTTCTGCCGGTAGCAGCTAAAGAGTCTAGTTTTAGCAGCTCAGCTCAAGCTGTTAAAGAGTGACTCAGTTGTAAAAATATAACTAAGTGGATCACCACAGCGAGAACCTGTCGTAGGATAAAACAGAAGCAAGTTGCCAAGCATACACAGCACAAGCCATACCTACATCTGGCTGCAGAGGCATGGTGAATGGCGGACTTCGTCACTGCAGGACAGGACAAGCATTATTCCCAAACAATGCTAACAGAGGCGGGAGAACTATAGCACCATTAGTTTCTCCTCCCTCTAAATAAATAAATAAACAACCTACCCACGGCCATATCTGTTTTTCCACTCAACTCTTGCCCTTCCTTCTTTAATTGCAAAAGATTTTCCTCATCAGAGTACCAAGCTAATCGCACCATTATCCATGATCCCATTCTAACATTCTGCATGTAAAACGGCTCAGAAATTAAAGCAAGGGAAGGCAAATTTGTCCCTCCTGGCACAGCACAGTTATAGGGAAGCAGTGCACTGAAGGCAACATAGGAGACGCAAATACTGAAATTTTATCAGATTCTGGATTATAACTATTCCTTGCTTACACAGGGGATACCAGACCTGAGGTTCGATTTTGTTAGCTCTCCCTTCTGATACAGCCACAATAAATAAGCATGCTATGGCCATAAGTCACCGCCTGTCCTGGACTGATTTTGGCTCCCCTTCAAACTGTAGCTATCTATTATAGCTTTGTGAGATTAATATCCATAAGTGGGTAAAGAACAGGATGGTGAGACACTATTAATACGTAAGGGAGGATAGTTCCCTTTAGGTTGTCCTTTAAGAAAAAAAAAGGAGAGCTGCACACGTACCAGTGAAAAGTATCAGCCTGGTTAAGCACAATCTAAACTTAGTGCAACACTTTCCAACATAGTCTAAAATTAGGAACAGCAAGATTTGGTGGAAATACACAAGGAGAGCATAACACAGTGCACTGGGAAATAAGACACTGCAAGTTAACATAATCCTGGAAGCAGTAAATATAGCTTCAGTGATTTATCTCCCTCCCGTAAGCAAATTTGCATCTGTAAGGAAATACTCAGCACCCTCACTCGGAGTTGTGTGGTATGATGGCCTTGCTGCGAGAGCCAGCGTCCACCCTCCTCTAAGACGAGCAAGAAGCCTAAGATTAACATACCAGGGGAAGTCAATGCTTTAAAAAATACTGATGCTCTCTGCTTATTATGACTGTGCTTAAGATGAGGATGACAGAGCAGAGTAGAGCAAAGCTTTTAAAAGAGAAAACACAAAACTACTTGGGTTCCAAGCTAAAGGGTGTCAGATTCAAAAGGACTGAGAACACAAAACAAAGTCCTGTACCTACTACGTCCATAACCCTCCCACACACATGGCCCCACTCATCTTCTTACAAGTACTGTTGCTTTCCCCTGCAAGGTATTTGGTTCACCAAGTTTTTTTGCCTCAGCTATTGTGAACAGCAAGCAATAAGGAAAAATGGAAGAGATGGATACTCTCAGTATGTTTGAGAAAGCAAGAAGCCCCCTCCCAAACAACCATTAGAAAATTTTCTTTTCCAGGGCACTTGGTGGGAGTTTTGGCACACCAGCTTACAAATGGGTATCTTCCCCCCACCCCCGCCTGCCCCTCAACTTAAAGGGTTTATGTTTGCTTTTGTTTCTTCGCCTTTTTCTTTGATTACAGCTTACAGTTGATATTAGTTCTCCAGGCATGGCTTTCAGACTTCATGAGTTATGCCTATAGCAAATCCTTGTTATCTAACCATAGAACAGTACAAACAATATGAATTCAACCATGCACCAATGGCGTGAATTTTTGGCATGTTTTCAGATTAGTCTGTTCCTCTCAGAAAGACTTGGCTCCCCAATCATTTTTTCAACTATTAAGCCTAAAAAAGTGCAGGAACTAAAGCTGAATTTGCTCCATTCAACACCCACATCAAATAGTTCCAGGCAGACAATCTTGACAACAACTGTTTCCATAGCTTCCTGTATGAGACAGGGTAGTTATACTTGTTCTTAAACAGGGGGAGATATCTTGCACCATAGGCCACTGAAATTCTGTGCGTGCTCCGTAGTCTGCACAGCCTGCTCTGCAGAAGATGTGCGTTTATGCCCTCCTCCTCTGTAAGTTTTTGGGCAAATTTCATCACAGGCTAAAAAAAAAAAAAAAAAAAAAAAAAGAAAAAAAGGAGGAATGCAGGATTTTTTCACATGTGACATATTTCATCACAGAGAGAGATGATCAGATCCCAGAATTCACTATAGCCACACAGGTGAACGCTGGTACCAGTCATATGCCAGGAGTGCTGACATGCAAAATTTTTGCAGCTCTGGCATGTCTCCTAGGAGGCTCAACATCCAGTGAGAATTAGTAGCATTCTCAAAGAACCACAGATACTTAAGTAACTTGCATTTGGCTTCAGTTCTCCATTAGGCAAGGATGGACTGGTCTAAAGTTACACTTAAGGTCCACGTAAAGAGCAGGGACTACTGAGTAGAACTAAGTAAGTAGCAGAGCTGATAGGGTCTTGATAGAAATTTTATACCACATATGTTTATGATAAGAGTTGGTAGAAATACTAGATACAGCTACAGCTGGATAAGACTTAAGAACTCTGTGATGTGTTATGTTAGAGGTTTAAATGTGTATTTCCTTTTTGTATATATGTAGGCATCTACATGTGATTAATTAGCAATACATTAACTTAATTTATGTCAGGAAAACTATGACAAATTAAGTGCACAGATGGGGAGTATGCAGCAGGGTGGAAAGTTACTGTGGCACAGACAGAAGGTGACAGCATATTTATGTGCTTGCAGGCCAGCAAAAATAAAAATGGAAGAATCACATGGAAGTGCTTTTTTTTTTTTTTTTTTTTTTTTTTTGGCAGGC
>VZSV01000186.1:34499-45695 GCA_013398735.1 Nothocercus julius | reverse complement strand
CCGCGCCGCTCCTCCTTAAAGGGCCCGCGCCGCTCCTCCTTAAAGGGCCCGCGCCGCTCCTCCTTAAAGGGCCCGCGCCGCTCCTCCTTAAAGGAGGCGCGCGCCGCTGCCGTGAAATCTCGCGTCGCTCCGCGAGAGGCGCGGACGCCAGCAGCAGGAAGGAAGCGCGAGAGGCGCGCGAGCTTTAAGCCGGCGGAGGGTTGGGCACCCTGTCGGTCCTAAATGCTGCGCTGACCGGAGGAGGCGCGTAGCCGTTACATTCCTACACGAACCGCGACACGTGGTTTCTCTATCTGCTTGCTACTCATTTGCTTGCTGTAGAGTGAGGTTGCTGGAAAGAAGTCGGTATGCAGAAGGGTCACCTTAAAAGCAGTCTGCACTGAAGTTAGCTGCAGAGGTATAACCTTTTATTATTATTTTTAACTGACAAATAAAACTGGATCTGGTTAAACTCACTTTTCAGGGTAGCTGAATGATCTGGAAGGTATGTGGAAGTATAAACCACCCATATAGATGCAATGCATCACTGAGTATAAACAAAATCTGTAGTGAGGCACTGCTAAAAAATCTGCTTTTTTTTTTTTTTTTTTTTTTTTTTTTTTTTTGGCAGGCACTGAGAAACGACACATAAAAAAAGTGACCCTTCCTTGCTTTATCTTCACCAAGAAAAATAAAGGTCAAACACCAGAACTTCCCAGGACCCGAGGGCTTCCCCTGAATTTGCTGGCACCATTTAAGCCCCACCACCTCTGCACGCGTCTGTGCGTGATGTTTCCACAGGCGCCCGGAGCTCCCCTGGCACCCGCCGCGTGAAGAGCAAGGCCCCGCTGCTCAGCGTAACTTACGGCCTAGCGACCTGGGCGCTATGGGGGCCCCGCAGGAGAGCGGCGGCGCCCGGAAACGCGGCCCAATTTCCCCCCGCCCCGCCTTCCCCCAGCGCAGCCGGGGCCGCCGAGAACCCACCACGCCACGTCCCGCCGCGCCGCTCCTCCTTAAAGGGCCCGCGCCGCTCCTCCTTAAAGGGCCCGCGCCGCTCCTCCTTAAAGGGCCCGCGCCGCTCCTCCTTAAAGGNTATAGATGCAATGCATCACTGAGTATAAACAAAATCTGTAGTGAGGCACTGCTAAAAAATCTGCTTTTTTTTTTTTTTTTTTTTTTTTTTTTTTTAACCTGGTATACTGTAGTTATCTATTAGCAGTAATACGCCCCCTTCTGCACAAGCTCAAAATTTGGACTGAGTGAGGTAGAAAACCTCCCCAGTCTAGAATGGGCCAGAAGGAAAAACAAGTTTATAACGCTAATGCCATCGTTGCTCTGAATTACATCTCACAGGTTGCCATACTTTTTAGAGTCAAACGAATAGTCAGGTAAAGAGGGTGGGAAGTTTCCTGAGGGACCATGTCTAGAGCAGCCTTGTTAGATGTGGAAGAGGGGCAAGCTGGAGAAGTTGGTGCTGCAGACAGGGTCTGACTCACACTGCCTGGACAAGACAGCCCTGTTTTCTAGAAATCTGTGATGAAGCACACTGTCAGAGCACCAGAAGTTTCCCCACCTTTCTGGTGAAATGCAGACCCAGGTAGTATGGACAAATCTACAGGTGGCTTAGCATCTCTGAGGCATGTGACGGCACTAAAAAGATATTGTGCTAATGTCCTGCTTACCAGTGGTTTTGCACTTTGTCTTCCCCAGGAAAACAGCTCTAGTACAGGAAATTATTTTTTTGCGCTTCTTTCTTCTGTCCTCGTTGATCCCTTTTGGAGAGTTGACCCCTTCGCTGGGGATTCGTAAGGATGTGTTGCTGTGTCGTCCCCTTTTATGCTTTTTTCTTTTTCCTTGAGTCTCTGTATTTCCCTTATAGGGCCATGGGCTTGCTTGGAGAAGGAGGCAGTGCACAGTCTCTCGTTCCCTGGCTGATGCAGCCACCTCTAGTCTTCCTCATGACCTTTATTGAGTAATGTCCCTTGGCTCAGAAAGCTAGCCTTTCTGTGGTGTGAGTTGGGAGTGCAGGAAAGCATGCGATGTGCAGGGAGGACAGGTATAACTGGGAGCCCTCCCTACTATGAGGCTCATCAAAACAAGTGGCACATCTCATGGAGCCTGTGTCGGGGAAAGGCCCTTTGTTGCAGAAAAGGTATTTGCCACTGATCATTCCCTACTGAGCCGTTGCGAAATAAATGGGGCACAAACAAGCTTAAGACAGGAACAGTGCTGGGGAAGATGAGCAGTTGCACTGCAGACGTGGCTGCTCCGAACGTCACAAGTTGAGCCATTGGGCTTTAGTGACTTGCAGTTGGTTTCATGAACTGACAGGTAAGAGAGGATGTTACAGTGACAGCGGAATCAAACCTTTTTTTGTGTGTGTTTGGGTATACTCTCGTAATGGGCTTTTATGCCTTTCAGGGTAAAACAAATCTCTCAATTAACCTGCCCTTATAGCTTTCTTCAGCAACAGCTGATAAAGCCATCACCAAAACCATTCTGACCCCCCGCTCTTGAATTTCCTAAAATACAGTCGAATACAATATGGAACTGAAATTGTGCTGGAAAACTGAAATATAGCTAAGGAGAAAGGCAATCTCTACAAGAAATGGATACGCGGGCATACTCCAGACAGAGTAACATACCACTCAGTATCCAGAGAAAGTTGTAAAATGCAGCATTCTACAGAAAGACTGTTTTATACTATTTATACTATTTTAGAGTCTTAACAATGACTTGCAAAAGTTAAAACTATATGCAGCGTAATCTGCATACAAATGTAAATGTAGTGTTAAGAACTCATATTTCCACTGTGCCAGGTCAAAGGAAAATAAATCATTCTCTTGTCTTTTTGATGGTAAAGTACCACTGAAGTGGATACAAAACCAAAATTTGGGAGAAAAAAGGAACATAGTCCAAAACAAGTGGCTGAGTGTTAAGAATTCCTTATAATTTACTAATGAATTTACACAAGAATGACTAATTAAGTTAAACATTGATGAGCATTTATTTGAAAAGTAAATAGCACAGAGTAAAATTAATGCTAAATACAAGAATCCCCTCGCTCATGTGACAAGATAAACCATTTTTTTCCCATTTATTTTTCTGTTCTTGAGCCCCAAATGTTGGTGATGTCTCCTCTGAGGTTGCCCGTAGAATATACTGTGAAGAAGATCTGGGTCACCAGTTTTGGGTGTTTTATGGATCAAAAGGTACCATAAATTTCTGAGCTTTTTTATCAGAAAAGTAACTGCTTCTGCTTCATCGCATGGTTCTTCATATACAGGTTGTTTCATCTCTTCATAAGCTGATATAATAACAGCTTGGAACAAATTGATCAAGACACAAATCATGACCAACATGAAACAGGCTAAGAAAAGGCCACCCAGCAACCTGTTGGATGCAAATTCAGTGTCTCTGAAAGCTGAGACACAGTAAGAGAATACAGTCTGAGCTGAGTGAATCATATTATTGTAATTCCATTCATGCTGTCCAAATACAAGGTAGCCGAAAGCCATAAATACAAAGAAGTACACAGCAACCACAAAGGCCATGGAGGAGATTCCAGGAAGAGCTGCCAAGATCGATCTTTGTGCTAGGCGCACATCAAAAAAGCATCGTGAATACCTTAGAGTTTTCAAAACTGTAAGGAATGCTAAAAATCCCATAGTAATCCTTAAAATCTCATCTAAATGAGAAACTGCATGAAAATGAATGAAATCATTTGGATGAAGTAAGTAAAATTTCACAATATCTGCTCCCATCTTAAACTTTATGACCTTTAAAACAACAAAAAGCAATAATACTGATTTTAAACCTAAGTTGATTATATTGGAAATATTGTTCATATAATCTTTCTTTTCTCGGCATATGGTGTGAAGTTCATCTGCAATGTAAATGAAGAGAAAGACAAGTACAATTACAAACACAACCATTTGAGCTGTAGTTTGCTGATGAAAAATAGGGAGAGCAAAAGAATGTACTGACAAGCGAGAATTTACTGTCCCAAAATAAGAAACTTCAAATACGACTGAGATGCAGCAAAATAGATCTACGTCTGGATTAAATGTTGTTAGTTCAATGATCACAGCCCACGTCTTTTCATCGAGCCAATTACTCTTTTTTAAAATATCCAGCCTTGTTGTTGAATTTCGTCTTCTTTCTGCAGGGAAAAAGTAAAAGGGATATCCTGCTGGTCCATAAATGTGCAAATCCCCATAGGTGTAATACACCCATGGAGTCTTGTTTGGCAGATAAGTAAATCCAGTATAACTGCTGGCATCCTTGGAAACATATTCCTTGGCAGTCTTTATCCAAGTGCCAGCATAGTCACCTTTCTCTTGGGTGTCACTGCCATAGTTATGAAGACAGTGGCTTTTACTGATCACGTATTTATTTACAAAGCTGCCTGGACGGAAACATTTTTTCTCTGTATCTTTAGCCCGTACTTGCCTCATCCGAGGTAAACCAATGGTTTTGGAGCAGCTATCAGAAAGAAAGGTGGGCTGAATGTCATTATGGAGCAAAGGCAAGAAGACATCATTCACCCACGTGAAAATATTTTCCAGCTTATCGACACTGGAAAGTCTAGCAGAGAACTGATCATGAATAAACTGGTTGTAGTAAAAACTATTGGTGTTCTCAGTGAAATAGGCAAGATTTAATATAAGTGTTAAAAATACAAGGTGACTGATGACATCTTTTAGAAAAACAAGAGCTTTCTTTGTAGTTTTTGCCTTTTTCAAAATGATTGCAATCTCATCAACTTCCAAAGGTTTATACTGCTTGCTGTCTCTGATTTTAACAAGTTTATAATGCATCTCTCTCATCTCATCTGCAGTCTCCATTGCTCTATCCAACTTAATTTCTGAATAATTTTCCTGAGTTAACCATGTAATACTTTCACAATGTTTTGGAAGGACTGTACTCAGAGCTGACAAAAATATGATTTTTAGGGTTTGGAGAAGGAACACATCCTCAAAAAAGGAGATTGCAGATGCTAAAAGCCACTCTAATGAGGTCTGATACCCATAAGACAAGCCATATAATACAATGAAAAATGATGATATCCCAGTTACAGCTATAATTAATGCCCAGGAGAAATAGGCACACCACCAGCACAAAACTATGTGTGATCTCTTGCGAAAGGTTGTGGAGGTATTGCTTAGTGTTTTCTTCTCTCTTTGAAAGTCGTCTCCTTCTAACACAGTATTATTATTAAAATTTGAATTTGATGCTTGTCTTTTTTGCCTAGGTTTAGCCTTTGTTCCTGTCTCCTTCTCTGCTACAATTACATTTGCATCTCTTTCAGAAATTGTGCAGTTACTCCATGTTTGGGGAGTTTCTTTGTTTCTTCTCTGTCTGTAATTCTGGAGACACTGTGAATTGCTAGCACCAGGCAAGATCTCGGAGAGACTGGAATTCCTGGATTGTGCTGAAGTTTCTGAAAGGCACCGTTTTGATAAGTGTTCCTTCCAGTTCTCAAGATTTTGAGATGTGATGGATGGAATTTTCTTTGGGTGCTTCTGAGTTACAGCCCAGGAAGAAGGTTCCTTCGGGGAATACCGAAATAAGGCAATTATAAGCATTTGTAGAGGTATGGTAATCAAAGCACTTTCAACTCCTACTGCTATTGATCTCAAATATCTCAAGTGTAATGGGGATTCTTCACTTTTGTCAGCATTGAAGAACATAATGTTAACAAGCAGGTTTAGTAGTAATATTGCTAAACAGCATGATAACCTTTGGAGCCTACCGAAAGTGCCAGAGATAGTATGAGCAAAAATTGAGAACCATAGGTGACCATCTATTAGGTTTTCAGCAAGATTAATCAAAAAATAGTCCATTCTGGAGAGACGTGCTTTTGGATTCATGACAAAGAATGTCCTTTCCAGTAAGCGGTCACCCCTGTCGAGAGCCAGCCACTTGCGGCACATAAAGTACCAGGTCTTCTTGGTGTACAGGTTTTCAACTTTTGCTCTGCTTAGGAACCAGCTTGGAGAAGGCCCTTTGTTATTGTGCCAGACTCTCAGGGTGCAAATATCTCCTAAATCTTTCTTTGTAGTTAACAAAAATGTATCTGTGCTTCCCTGGTGGAAAGATGGAAAATGTGGGTGTCGTAAGCAATGGACATCACTTGTGCCATCCTGGCCGACAAGTTGAAGAAAAACATCTGCAGTGGTTCCAGCTCCTAAGCGACTGCCTGTGTATAATGTGACCACAAAGCACACTTTATCAAAAGGGTCATTGTCTGGCAGAACGATAATCTTGTCCTTGCTGACTATGTCAGTCTTCTCTTTTTTCATGGCCCAGAGGGCCAAAACAAGGTAAGCTAGAAAAATTACCACAACTGTTAAAAGGGTCACAGGATTTTGAGGTATGTCTGCTATCAAAGATTTCTCCAGATCCACAGTGTTGGGGGTCACTATTACTTTGGCTGCTAGGAACCTGATATTGAAAGTGGATATGTTTGTCACAGCATCTTTTACAAGTCTTTTGTGCCTCCACTTCATATTGCAGATACAATGCACCCTTTGCCAATTGGTATATGAGCCAAGCCTGCAGGTGCTTTCTTTCCAGTGACTGCCAACACCATCCAGAAATAAGCACTGATCACTAAAAATGGATATGCTCACTAGTCTTGTGTTTTGATACCTTACAACGTAGCGTGACAGCAGGATGATAGAGATATTATATTTACCAGTATTATCAGTACCACTTTCTTGGGATGCAGCTCTCAACAGTGACTTTGGGAGACAGATAATATAAGAAGACTTAATGTTACAGTCAGTATTAGAGGTCTTAGTTTTGCTTGCAGTTGTTGGCTTGTTGTGAAATGCAAAAAAGGAGGCTATAGGAGAAGCATGAGTGACATTAGCACTTGCAAATACTAACACCTTGAAAGTTACTTTGAGTTTTGTAACAATCTGGATATACACCTCCCTTGTATTTCTCTCCACTTCAATCCTAAATCCTCCAGTTGTGTAATGCTGAGTTTTATCAGGCCCTATTGATAACTGAAAAGTTGAAGATTTCTTATCTTTCCTAGAAAGAATAATGTCTGCCCCTTCTGGCATGACCCCTCCTAGATCCCCATTAGCCTTGGTCTCTGTCATTTTGAACCCCAGCACCGTTGTTGCAATTTCTGATGTAAAACCTAACCAAGGGAAAGGGTTCTCATCAAACTCATAAAGGGCAGTGGAAATCACAGCATCACTGGCCAATTTGGAATAATTCCCTATTTTCAGCTTTGGATAAAAACAGTTCTTGCATTTTCTTATGGCAGAGAAAGCATCTGTAGCATTCCAATTTTCCTTTTTGGTGAGAGTGATATTCCATTTTTTTGTTTCCATTACAGTTTCTATTTCTCCAGGAACTTTGCCCTGCAAAACTATGTCAGTTAAATTTTCCATGATAAAGAAAACTTGTTTAATTCCATCAACATTGACATTCTTCTGATGTAAAAGAGAAGCTCTCAGGATGTTGGATAAGCATCTTAGTATTCCACTGGTTTGAATTTCTGTTTGTTCAGACCAATGGCTCTCATTCCTTTGTATTTTCAGCACACTGGTTACTTCTATCAGTTTTTGAATGGCAAGCTCTTGCGATTTAATATTTATTTCATCAGTTTCCTCTGTGACTTGAAAAATAGAAGCAACCACTTGGTTCATTTCTATTATGCTCTCCATTGTGATCTTCAGCGCTGCTTTAATAAGGTTTTCCCGAAATTGAACCTTAGATATTTGGTGAGTTGGTGCAGCTTTAATATAGTTCAAAACTGAGGCTGCAATATAAGTCAAATAGCCAGCATTAAAGTAGTCTCCAGTCTGGAGATAAGATGTCATTGGTGCACTCGAACCACTTACTGAGGCAAGTAGCTCATGAAACACAAGAGCTACTGGCCGACTTTCAACTGGGTTCTGTACTTTTACATATAAACTTACTTGCTTAAATGCCCCAAGAGAATTATAGACTTGAACATAAATTCCCAAAGTATACTTCTGAGAGGGTACTCCAACTGGGAGAAAAGAAGGAGGAGTTTCAGGCAGATAACCGAAATACAGAATTGTACCAAATGTATTTTCCTCTAAAGAACTTATTTTGGTAGTTTTCGGTACCTCAGAAGCTACTATTACTTTATAGATCAAAGGTAAATTGATATCAGAAAATCCACTGCATCGAACCACAAATTTTGTCACAAATGCAGTACCCCAGCGTGGTGTGATGGTACACTTCCCGGTGTTTGGAGGAGAATTTAATTTAAATGAGTATCTGTAGATTGATGACCTACCATCCCAAGTAGTTACTTTTAAGAGAAGTACGTATGATTGATACACAGTATTCATAAAACTCAGAGCATGTATAGAAAGGTAAGGCCCAGATCTCCCTGTTGACGTTCTGGACGACCAGTCAAATCTAATTTCTGTGGAATTTTTTTCTGCAGAAAAAAGGGACCAGTGATAGACTGTTTGGCTGCTGCTTCTGCAGTTTAGGCATTTTCCAGATAACACAAGTCTTTCTGTTGGGATTACAGTTTTACCACAGTTTTCAAGGCAGACCACATTCAGAACAGGTGGGTATCCAGGCTTCACATGAACAGTTTGGTCAGCGTAACTCTGTCTTGTATCTTTCTGTATCACTAGACGAAAGTAATTTATAGTGTTTCCGCGGATGGTTTCTGGTCCTACTGTCTGAACTGGACCTGAAGATGTTAACCATTTCAAATTTCTCTGAGCTGGATGACATTTCTTTCCTATACTCAATTTCATGTTTGCATAGTCTGATAGTTTTCTAGTGCAGTACCAAGTAAACCTGATTCCTTTTAGTCCTTCTACTGAATCAGGGTCATAGGATGAAGAGCCATCTAGAGTCCACCTGTCAGAAAAACCCACTGTCCGGAATGTGCCTCCTGCAATATTTGCAATTAGATCAGTTCTGTCAATCTGAATATAAATGCTATCTGAGCCATTGAGATCTGTTTTACTCCAATATGCAGTTATATGGATAGAGAAATGAAAAAGATACAGCCCATAATCTAAAGTAGAACCAGGAACAGCTATACGTATGGTATTTACACCATGCATCATACATGAGTTTATAGGTCTTGACCAGTCTGGGATAGCTTTTGTGTCCTCAACAGAATAAATTCGCCACAAAGGCCTAATCAATAAACTGTCTTTGCAGCCCACCAGCACTCTGACAAACAGGTGAAAAGATGCCCCCTTTTTATGACGTAAGAGAGAAGTGTGAACAGTAGGTCTCTGAATCCAGACCTTGTCTAAAGTACAGCGCTTTTGCTGACAAGCCACCAACGGTCCTATGGTTTTTGAGGCATAATTATTCACTCTGACTTGTAAAAGAGCAGGTGTCAGTCCATTCCTCGTGCAGTTCACTTTTGCCACAAACCCTGCGTACTTTTCTGGATCAAAAGGCAAAACCGAGCGACGGACAAACCGTGTGGCATTACTTACGTGATCATTGTAGGTATAACTGTTATTCTGAATAAGATGGTCTCTTTTTGTTCCAAATAACTGCAGGTTGAATGTCCACTCACATTGTAGCATGGGATGCTGTACAGGAATAAACCACACTAAATAAATAAAGTTCTGCAGAAATGAAGGACTGCTTTTGAAAATGTGGACTTCAATATCTCTGTCTACCAAAGACCTCTTTTGATTGATATAAAGGTAGATATTGAATTTATACCAATGAAATTTCACAAATTCGATGGAGAATAAGTAGGAAAGCTCCTGGTGCTGGTAGAATATGTAGCGTGTGTTGGAGCCATCTATAGAACTGATGTTTTCTTCAGCTGTATAAAAAGTACCATGGCTGTGTCTGAAAATGTAAGTGCCCGTCTTGTTTTTGCCAGGGTGAAGGTTGACATAGGTAGGAGTTTCTCCACCTGCAGTTATGCCCAGTGTACCATTGACTAGATGTAATTCTCCTGTCAAGTTTTTGAAGTTCTTTCCATCCACATGAAAGTAGAGGCTCGCCACCAGCATCTCACCAAGCTGTGGAAGAGCAGGTACAGCACAGAAATTGCTCTGCAAAGTAAAAGAATTGTAGGAACTGAACCAACCTCCTATACCCTGGGTGTCCAGCAGCCTGTAGGCCAGTGTCCTAAGTGCAAGAGGCTGAAGACTCCAGGAGAGGCTAAGGGGCTGGTGAGGAATGCTAAGGAGTTTGGAGCTGATACTGAGAATGTGCTGCAAGTTAGGCTCAACTTTGAGAGTGAGCTTGAGGCTGATGTGTGGCATCTGCTCAATGCTGACTGAAGCTAAATGGAGCCCATGGTGCCTGTAGCGTACAGTCAAACGGTAGTTGTAATACGTTGCACAGATCTGTTGCACCTCGGCTCCTGGGTAAGCAGAGGGTGTTAGTGCCTCTTCATGCTCATTGCTGGGGAGGAGAAGGGCAGATGGGTTGCTTCCGTGGCTGCTAAAACGGTATTGCCACTTTGCACTTTTGAGGCGTGCACACCAGCCCAGCTCTACTGGCTCCCCTGGGTGGATCAGGTGAACGTGTGGCCAAAGTACAAACAGCCGCATGTCCTGCCTGGACATCTCAATGCTCAAGTTGTAATGAAGACACCCAGGAGCAGCACATGAGGCTGATGAGCACTGCATTGTAATGAAGCTGGAGGCTGTGGCTGGTGCCGTCCTTCCTGGAGGGAGGGTTGCCTGCAGCACAAACCTCCCGGCCCAGCGAGATGTATTCTTCACGCAGGCTGAGTTCAGGTACCAGGAGCAATGTGGTGGGGGCTGTGGCTGCACCTTTGCTCTGGGGGCTGGCTGGTAGCGCAGATTCATGGTTGTACTCCATAAGCAGGTGATCCAGTGCTCCTTCTCCTGACGTTGTGAGACCTGTCCGTGAGGGCCCAGGCAGGTGACCAGCAGGGGTGGTGGTTGCAGAAGGGGAGAAGCATCTGCCAACCCTGGAGGGCAGTAGGCGGGAAGCCAGAGGAGCAGCAGGGCGAGCACTGGCACTGCCACTGCTTGCCAATGGGAGAGCCATGGCCCCAGAGCCATTGCTGCTGCTGCTGCTGCTGCTGCTGCTGCCGCCGCACAGAGCAGCCGCGCTGGGCTCCAGAGGTGCCCTGAGGGCCGCTTGCCCTGCGATGGGCACCGCGGGTCGCGGGGCCACCAAGAGGCCAGGGCGCCCCCGGCGACGACACCCAACAATGGGGCTGCCCATGGCCTCGGAGGTGTGGGGGGG
>VZSV01000186.1:22162-33087 GCA_013398735.1 Nothocercus julius | reverse complement strand
GGGTAAATAACCACCAGATCCTGTTACTAAACTCTTGTCTTAAAGCAGGGGAAAAGGGCCAGGCTTTGGCCTTGGCCAGGAGCTGGGTAAAGTGTCTGGCCAGTGTCTCTCTCCTCCGCAGGCGGCTCTCAAGAAATACAGCAAATCTTCAGCAGAGAGACTAGCCCAACATTGCATTGTATCGAATTAAGGATGGTTCTTGACTTGCAAGGTTCTTAATGTGGTGAAATCTCCTTCCACCTTCTATAGTGTGTCTTCTCTTCCACCACTGGTAACCCTATCTGATTGATTCTCCTGTATGATCGTCACTCCATAAAGGTTTTACATGGCTGCTCACATTTTCCTCCCAGCTTTTTCTTTCTCCTTTTTTAAGCTTGTAGTTAAAGAACACCTAAAAGTATGCTAAGTTTTTAAAGTTTGTTGGCTTAGTCTGGGTAATCAATGTATGAAATGAGCCGTTTTGTATTTTTTGCACAGGCCTGGCAGGATGCTGGACTTACGCTTTCCACCACTAGCAACGAAGCCTGTAAACTATTTGATGCTACCTTGACCCAGGTAGGACAGAAAAAAATGAGAGATTTTAATTTGAAGGGCCTTGTGTATGAACAGCTGCATATGTTCTTTAAATTTCTTATCAACCAGAAGATTAGAAACAAGCTATTTTCACTTGAAGTTCTTCAGGGAAGAAGGCGTAAGCAAGGCCTGCGCATGTGTGTGTGCACATGTGTCCCTTTTCCTTCCCAGTAATATATGAATCTGTTAAGCAATTTCAGACAAATATAACCAGAAGGTTGTGGACTCACAGATGTGACCTTCATGCAAGCCTTGTGAGAAAAGGTGGCTGAGAAGAGTAGGGGAGACTTCATGCCAGCCATTAGTAGAGAGCAAAAAAATATAAATTAATAAATAAATAAAAATCCAGAATGCTTTCAGAGAGCTATGCTAAATACTCCAGCTGCAAGGCAAACTTCCAGCCAGTCAGTTCTTCCCACTCGACGCTGGAAAATCCACCACTAGACACAAACTACAGAACCCCCTAGATTATTCGTTCTTCTCCTCGCTGGCATGCCTTAAAGAAGCCAGTATTTATATCCATCTACTAACCTAACTCTTACCTGAAAATAAAGTTTCTCTTTTCCTCTTTTGGCTTCCTTGCTTTTGAGTTTGACTTGCTTGTGCTCGTGAAAAGAAGTTCAGAAGTTCATCTAATTTCTAGCAATTGTCTTTCTCTGTTACAGTATGCAACCTGGACCAATAATGAGACTCTAGGAGGTATTGAGGGATGTCTCTCCTAGTTTAAAGCAGCAGATCCAAGTTTTAGTAAGTGTAACCCTTCCTTCTTCACCTTGATGCTGCTGGATAATGTCTTAAAGGCTAGGACTACTTTCACCTACAAGACAGTCCCCTTTTTATACAAACAAACAAGCAGACAAAGCAACCCCCCTTGCAGGAATTTATGTAGAGGTAAATTCTCTACATTCACAAGCTCTAATGTGCACGTTTCTGTAGCAATGGGTCATGTCATCGCTAATGGTTTGGAGCTGCTTGGCACTGGAAGTTCAGTGCGGCTCAACAAAGAGCTGGACAGTGCGATGAGAACGATGATGACGCTCACAAAATCACAGGCACTGACTGAGCGGGAGAAGCTCCATGTATCTGCACTGGATATGTTTGCCAATGGGTAAGTGACTGGCGGCGCGGGTAAAGGGACGGGAGTTGGTTTGATCAGTGTGAATCTTTTTTGCTATCACTGCGTACTGCTTCAGGATGTATTGCATCTGCTGTTACGCTGGCACCTTTCATGCTGTTGGAAAGTCTGGAGATTGTAGGACCCACAGATAGAAGCACTAGGCGGTTGTGGTGTAGCCTGAGATTACTGGGATGTAGCAAAAAGGTCAAGGTAACCTAGAGACAGTTGCTTTTGAATTTCTCTCAACTGTATGCACCATGACTGGATAGCCAGCAGAACCCTCGGGCAAGCAAATACTGCGTTGCCGCTACGTCATGGGATCAGACATTCCCTTTTTAAAATTTGTCTTAGGTCCTTGAGCATTTGTTGACAACTGAGAAACTGTTTAGCTGCTCCAAAGGACCAGTACAATAGCACACAGACTAGAGGCCACAGAAGCAGAGCCACAGACTTTTGTCTTTCGCTCTGTTGTCTCCCTGTAGCAAAAGCTTGGTTTCCCCTGTAAAATGGGGAGCTAGCAGAGTGTCAGAAGCACAGTGAGCATCATTCTTTTGCTCAGTGTCATAAATGGAGGTACTCTGTGAAGAGCAAGGCACGCATTTCACTTTCATTGTTTGTCAAGCAAACAGATGAGCACAGATTTATGAACAAAGATAAAATAGGAGGGAACTGTTAGGAGCCCTTGTTCCTGTTGGCTTGATCATGCCTCGAGGGTGAAGAGAACTGATGTTGTCATGCCTGTAAAGTTAGATTAAGCATAGCAGGTCACTATACAACCTTAATATTGACGAGTGCAAGAACACCCTTTGCTTTATGACTTAAGTTTGATTCCTTTGCCTTGCCTATTACAGCATATGGGTTGTAAGAAAACGATTTTGTTTATGTGATTTCCTTCAAGGGACTTTGTGAGGTCAATGTCATGATAAACCTTGAAAGACCTAGGAAATGCCTTCAAGACGAAGTCTTCTGAAGTTGCATTTTCTATTTATCTGAGTAGCCTGAAGTTACCAGTGACAGTACAGGTAGATATGCATGTCTTTCAGTGTTCTCATTGTTCCTTGTTTCTAGCCATCTTCCAAAAGCTTGTGACCTATGGGAGGAGATTCTACAGAGCCACCCTACTGACCTGCTAGCCCTCAAATTTTCCCAGGACACTTATTTCTACCTTGGATATCACATACAGATGCGAGATTCTGTTGCCCGGGTTTATCCTTTCTGGACACCTGATGTTCCTCTCAGCAGGTAGGTCATGTGTTGTTCTCAAGATTGCCCTGTAACAACTGGCATATGCATGTGCTCTGTTTTTTTTTTTTTTTTTTTAAGTAGAGACACATTGAAATAGCAGTATGTTTTGGGCAGAGACCTGTAGACCCAGAGGTGCCTACTTTTTCATGAATTGAAACATATTTGGCCAAAAACGAGCCTTTTTTCATTCATGCCCAGTGTACTCCACGCAGAGGATTATTTCCATTACTTCAGGAGTTTAAAAACAAAAGTGCAACAGATACTTTGAGAACAATGAACCTATACCATATTTTGCCATCTAGGAATGGGCAAATACAACAGAAGTTAGATATTCCTTAAAATTTACTGCAGGAGTTATGTACATAAGGCTTTACAACATCCCCATTTTCTCTTTACCTTGAGCCTTCATTGCTTGAGGAACGTGCTGTGTGAATTTACAATGACAATAAGCATTTTCAAAGAGCCACGTCCCGTAAAAATATTCGCCTGTAGTCTTGTGAGTGCTCTGGAAAGTGCAGAAAGCTACAGTCATGCATCCGTGTGGCCGTTGTAACCATCAGCTAATTTTTGAAGTAACACTGTTTAACTTTTAACCACCACTTCTGCATTTTGCTGTGACTCAGAGCTTAGTAGACTGTTCTGTGCAGGCCTATTAATTCTGCCCTGTCCAAAGACGAATATATCAACTCTCAAGAGCCTGATGGTTTGTGTGCTGTTACTGCATGCACTGACACGTGATTCACTTGGAGACACTGTTTCTCCTTCTGTTGGTAAAATTCTACAAAATGTTTTAAAGTTGGAAATTGATAAAGTGGTGATTTGGACTACATTCAGGAAAGGAGTCCTTGAGACTAGCTCTTACAATGTAGTATTGTCAAAGTTATTTTTCTTGAAATTCCTCATGACACTCTGCCAGTTCAATGAGGTTAGTTTGTTGGTTCTTCTTTCTTTATTTCCCTTTTTTTTTTCTTTCACTTTTGTTTTAAATCTAATTCTAAATGAATAAAACAGTGCTTTTGTTTCCTCCCTCCCTTTGTTTAGCTATGTGAAGGGCTACTATGCATTTGGGCTGATGGAGACCAACTTTTTTGACCGTGCTGAAGAGCTTGCCTGTGAGGTAAAGTGGTGGCTCTTGGTGCTGAAAGGATTTTGAATTGTTAAAATACAGTGTGCATGGAGATCTTCATTTGAGAAATATGGTTAAGAGATGTTCGAAGTGAACTAAACAAGAATAAGGAACCACTTTAAAAGTCCTTGATGTATTTGTCATGTTGTTCTTCAGGTTATTGTAAAGGTCACTGAGGGTCTTTTAGAGCTAAGAGTGGACAATTTGTCGCTTCCACAACTTTGTCCACTTTTATTTTTTCAGAAAGACAGCAAGGCAAGAAAGAGTAGTGAAGAGAGGAAATCATGCCAGTTTGCTAGAGAGACATGCAATTTGGCATGTTAGAGACTTAGTCCATCCGTTCTTAATTCTTGAGCAATAGCTTGGCAAGAGGATCAGAAATTCCTGATTTCGGAGGGATATGAAGGCGCCTGCATGCTTTTTAACAAAGGGCCCTTGGAACTCCCTCATATTAGTCACTGCCCAAATGGAAACAGCTTAACTCCTTGGTAGGACATTTTAGGCGGCTAGGACTAGCAGTAACTTCAAGAGGACACTGAGGCTCTTCAGCCGCTCTGCCAAAGGATCATGTAAGCTTAGATCAGCTTGTTCATTTCTCTTCCATGCAGTGCCCAAGGTGGACAAACTTGTCCAGTTGAATCTTCATCAGTGCTGGATAAGAACAGTTATGTTTTATTTATTGCGTATGACACTGCCGTGAAGAGGAACAGAACTACTTTTTTTTTTTTTAAGAGTAGAAGAGATTGATGACCCTTATTTCATATGTGATGAGCTTTGCCTTTTTCCTGCAATACAGCTAGCTGTTCTATGTCTGCCTGTTCTCTTTTCGTGAAGGTAGTCTAACACTGTAAAGTGACTGACATTCAAGGCCTCACACTTGTTGGAGGAGGAAAAAGGATGTTGCTCAGTGCTCAGACGTGACCATGTTCTTCCAGGAGCAACTGCAGGGAATGTCACTGCAGTTTGTTTGTTGGTTTGTTTGTTTTAAACCAAAATATTTTAAACCAAACTGTTTGCTTGTCCTGTGTTGAGGAGGATGAAAGACTATGTCTTTGCTTCTGCATGCAGTTCTTTCATGACTGTTAGTGGTTTCATGTCTGTGAAGCAAAATGGCATTTATTAATTATCATTAAAGCCTGCATTTGAAAACCGCTTTGCAGCTGTCCATCTCTGTGCATTTGAAGCCAGGAATTGAAGTCAGGGCAATAACTTTTTCTCTCTTTTCTGTTGCAATCAGTCTTCCAGGCAATGATTAGCTGGAACAGGACAGTGGTATGCTTAATATACGCAATTGAGAAATAGTCTCAAGTTTCTGTGTCAGCAGTATTAAACAGGAGCTTCACCATGTTTTCCTTTTCTTTTCTTCATTAGGCCTTGGCTGTGAATAAGACAGATGCCTGGTCTGTTCATACTATAGCTCACATAAATGAAATGAAAGCAGAGGTGGAGAAAGGGTTATCATTTATGGCAGAAACGGAAACCAACTGGCAGGTACACGTTTTAGGAATTTCCTTGTAACTTGGGAAGTCTTCTTTTTCTCCTATATCCAAATTCTGTGTCTGTTTGTTTGTTTGTTTGTTTCCTTTCTATCCACAGAGGTGTTACCAGCAACACAAATCTTACAAAGGAGAGGAAACCATGACTTCAGGTGGTGTTTCCATGCACACTCTTTGTGAAGCAAGAGGCAGAAAAAAAAGGCATTTTCAGAGGGTTATGTGTTTTGCGTCAGTTTCAGCCACCCATCAGTTAGTAGGCCAGAGCCGCCTGAAGTCTGTCCTTTCACTGTCCTTTGAGCTTGCTGACTGCTCAGATAAGTTGTGCTCTTGCAGAGGGCAGTTTCTACTCCTGCAGAGGGCAGTTCCACCTCATGCAAAGAGCAGGGCTGGATAACAAGGCTACAGTGACTTCTTTCTGTGTGTTTGCCTTCCAAATTAGAGTATTCCAGTGTCAAGCTTGGGAGTGCAGGCACTTAAGTTTCAGATCCTCACTTGAGTTTCCAAGCTGCCACGTCTCAGAATATGTTTTGTCCTGTGGCACCCCGATTTTAGTAAAACGGTGATCCCAGGGCTGACAGTTTAGGTGGCGCCTTCAAAATGACACTAAGTGTTTTCAAAATGAGTCCCTGACTCCTGCATGCCTTAGGAGCTCCATTTCTTAAAATAGTTGCATACCATTGCAATATATGCCCTTTATCCAAATAAAGCAAAGTGCAAGATCCATAAGCTGAGCTTTGTGACACATCTTCAAGTCTGACCCAGTATAATTAAGATTTATGACAGCTGGCATTGTTGTACTTTCTGTGCAGTATATTTTATTTTGGCCTTTTTGAAGGCAAGAGGTTCCAATGTCAGCATGTGCAAAGAATCATGGAGCTCCAAGGGCATTAGTGAAGTTTCTTGAGTTTGGCCTGTTGATTTGGAATTGTAAATTCCTTGTCTTTAATGACTCAAATCATCTGTCCATACTGCCACAGCATTCTGGCTCCTTCTGTTGCTTTTCATTTGTTCTTCTCCTTTCCAGTGTAATGACACAGAATTTGTACAGGCTTTCTTTCCAAGGTGGCTTTATTTTTTCATGCTCACTGCAAAAGGAGCAGATGCCATTCATTCCAATAGGTATCTCTTTACATAGCCACAATGTACTATGGGAGGTTATCCTGGACAGCCGGTGTAAAATTTTGTCCCTTCTCTCTCATAAAATATTTGCTTTTACTGACTGGAAAAAAAAAAAAGCTGACTGGATAGATTTAAAAGGGAAGTTATCTTGCAAATAATTTTTTTTTTTTCCTCCCAGAACAGTGATATGCTTGCTTGCCATAATTACTGGCACTGGGCTTTGTATTTTATGGAAAAGGTATGGGATGTCTTCCATATTTGTTTTTTGGAGTCTGGATAATTCACTATTTAAAAGGCAGCTGTAAGGGGGCAGGGAGCTTCTAGCTATTTGAGGGGATGTTTTGATAAAGTAACACAATGCCATTTTTGTAGGATAGTCTGTTGTTATTCTGAGAAGAATTACATTGGAGAAAATTTTACGATCTTTATTAGTGTTGAGTGAAAATTAGTGAGATTGCAGCACATTTGAAGGTCAAATAGTCTCATTAATTACACTTGACACAATTATTTGATATGAAGAGGAACTCAATTCTTCCATGTTTCGACAAAAATGAGGCCAAATTCTCTTAAAATTCAATCATAATATGCTGGCTTAAAGATCCTAGCGAATAGGCAGTAGAAACAATCTGTTAAATCGAGTAGCTTGTGTTATTAATTCTTCTTGTATTTTGAGATTTTGAATTACTTGAAGCACTTTATAAAAATGATTGCGATATAGCCTACCTGTCAGATTGCAAATGCAGAAATTCTCTGGATTTTCTAATGTTTAGCCCTTGTGGGGTTCATGTGACAAGACTGACAAATAGGACATTGGCAAGGAGAGAGTGTAATTTGCTTGGAAATTAGTGTGTAGCGTCCCTGTGTTCTGTAATGGGAACAGAGGAGGAGTGCAGTTGCAAGGGTTAATCTAATAGCTTGTTTATTATGCCACCTTATGTCTATACAATTTTTTTGTGATCTACTTAAAATTATTTTTATTCCTCCGTCATTGCACACACTGTAGGATGCACTGGTTTTTGCAAAGATCACAGAAAGGGCCATTAGAGCCAGAGGCAGTATCTTGTCTTTCTCCCTCATGCGTAATTTAAAGTAATATTGTAATCCATCATAAAATTAAACCCTAATCTTACGGACAGTTTTGCCAGGTAAACCCTGCTTTATCTTAGTTCTTCCTCTTAATACCTCTGTGTTTCTGTGACTTACTTAGTTAAGTTCTGAGGCTGCTGTGAAATAGTACTATGATATCCATTGCCTGTACACATATCTTTCACTCTGCCAATCACTTTTAGTTATTGTGTACATTATTTATATACTGTGTATATTGGTAATATTAGTATTAAGAATATTGGTAATGCACTGTGTGTACTGGTAGTATTAGCCACACAGTCCTCTTTTTGTTTTTGTTTTTGATTTCATAGGGTGAATATGAGGCTGCTCTGACAATTTATGACAATCATGTGAGTAGAGGGCTTTTTTCTTTACTGGCAGCAAACACACTAAAGAGCATGGTATCTGCTTTCTTCTCTCTGTAGGAGATCGAAGATTGTTGGATTGGGCATATTCCATGTACTTCTGTTGTTCCAGCATTATGGGGAAATGTTCTGAAGTGGTAAAATGCCCAAAAGACATAGCATTATATAGTTTATACATGATTTTTGCGTTATCTTTGCCAGTTGTGGTATTTGAGAATGGTGCAATTAGGGTTATTGCAAAGCAGATCTTTCTTGGTGACTAAGAAGATAAAATGAGTCTGATTATCTGGTTACGTTCCCACTAGCACCTTGGCAGGGTGGCTTACAAATGCCTGTGATTGCAGATTGCTCCCCGGTGCCTGTCAAGTGCCAGCATGCTGGATATTGTAGATACCTCTTCTATGCTGTACCGACTTTACTTGGAAGGTGAGGTACCAGTCAAGGGACACAGTTTTTTTTTCCTTGCACATTGGGGAAGGATATAAAGATATTTACAGAGAAGCTTGGTCAGTGTAACCGAGAGACTCTTAAAATTCTCCTCTTGAGAAAAGCCATCGTTTGGAGTTTATAATAATGTGCCTAACTCCCATGAGATTTGTTTGTTTGCTTTGGTTTGGTTTTGTTTGCCTCCTCTGCCAGTACTATTGCATCAGTATTTCCTTCAGCACAAGCAACCATGGGTTACAGGCTTCTCTGGCAGATTTCACTTCTGTTGTTACTGGAGCTGTGAGCAGAAGGATCAAATTGATAAGGCCCTAAAAAGCTATAGAGCTTCCCTTGTAGCAAATTTCAGATCAGCAAGAACACTTATTTCGTAGCTGGATACTAATTGAGATAAATAGGATCTATATATTGAGTAACTGAGTATAGAGAGTGCACAGGGCCAGCAGCTTTCTCACTAACCTTTTCAATTTACACATTAATTTTTTTTTTTTTTTGAGAGGGGATGAGAGAAGGGAGAATGAAATTATTTCTACAGTATTCTGTTAAAATGCTATTAATGAGTAGAGTTTGTGTCCATCTTACCACTCGGTCGAGTTTGATGGCTATGGGAGGCTCATTACAAACACTATGTTCGAGAAGAGACCAGCTATCTCATAGTAAAGCCAGGAGCTCTTGTAATGCAATCTAGAGTGGAGCTAGCTCCTGTAATGCAATCTAGAGTGGAGCTCCTGTAATGCAATCTAGAGTATTGCTGAAGAATTGCAGGCAGTCAGCCAACTATTGGCCCAAATATGGCTGTCTGTAGCTGTGCATTAATCTCTTATTTTGGCCATATACCACGGACTGGTTTCTTAAGATGATTAGCAAGAAAGTGAAACTATATTGCACCTAGTGTTTTTACTGGGAAAGCATCTTTTTCTTCCTAGGTGTAAAGCTTGGAAACAGGTGGGACAATGTTCTCAAGGTAACAAAGAAGCATGCTAAAGATCACATCCTCCTGTTCAACGATGTACACATCTTGATGTCCTCCCTTGGAGCCAAAGACCACAAAACTACTGATGAACTTTTAACAACTCTCCAGGAACTTGCCAAGTAAGAAGGGGAATTGGAATACTGTATTGAAGAACCCATTTGTCCTTAAGACTTCAGAGTGATAATGTATACCTTAAAGTCTAGAAGGGGTCCTAGTCTTGTTGTATAGAAATCTCCTCCATTTGTGGTCATGAACACTGTCTGAAGCTTTGCTGTATTTTTCCTTTGAGTGGGTTCATTCTAAGCTGTGTTACAGAGAAAGGAAGAAAATGTCACACCTGTACAGGACTAAGGACACTCTACAGCTTGCTAGTTGTTTTTTTTTTTTTGGATGTAAAAGCTGTTCTTTAGTTGGTATGCCTTAATTAGTAATGATATTCTAACAACTCCTATTTTGCATTCAAACTCAAGAGTATTTAAGTATTTCAACTAAATGCAAAGTTTTTGTCATGTTTCCTTATAAATGAAATGTAAATTGCTTGGCTAGATTCTTTAGGCAACTTACAAATATAAAACTGGGTATATAATTTGGGAGATTGAGTCACGGGATACAAACTTGAGAAGTAGGCTTGGCAGGGAAGGGAAGCCATGACTTATTGTCAAAGAACACCTCCATTTGTCCTGTCCTGTCCTGTGCTGTCCTGTCCTGGAATCTCACCACTACCTTTCCTCCACAGATTTCTATCTGTAAATTTAGTGAATTTTGGCTTTCCATGGTCTGAGCCCATAATGGCTGGTCCTGCTTTTCAGCTTGCCGCTTAATGATTGGAGTCAGTTGTAGCTTCTTTCCCTCCTCTGCTCTGCTGCTCCTGCATCATAAGACTGAAGGGAGAACCTGAGCTTGAAAAAATAATTAATCCTGTTGAGTTAGGAATCTGTATGTAAAAGAAAAGCTCAGATAAATCTAGTAGAAGATTGGATAGAGGTAAAATATTGACTATTGGTTATCCATCATGGGTATGTAGTTAAAAACATCTAAGCTGTATTTCATATTTCATAAAGGGCAGAGGTAAAACTCTTACTTCTGCAAACCCACAGTCCTCCTTGGATTTGGATGACTGTTTTTTCCCAGGATTTGTTGTGCGAGGCAGAATTGGAAGAACCAATCTATTCTGTGGCGCTCTCTGGTGGTTGATATTGGATGCGTGTTTTCAAGACTGGAAATGCTGCTTTGGTTTTAATTCTGAGGTCAGGGTAGCCCTTCCTGAATCACTATTTCAGAGAGTTGCAAGAGAAAGTCAAGTCAGCCTTCCATGGATGTGCATTTTCTGAGAGCTGAAACATATGCGTAAAGGAAGAAT
>VZSV01000185.1:1531100-1552758 GCA_013398735.1 Nothocercus julius | reverse complement strand
AGGCCACGTGCGCATGGAGGCCCTGGGAGGCCGCACCAAACCCCGCTAGGCCCCCGAGGCCCAGTACTCACGGAGGTCCTGCGAGGCCGCACCAAAGCCCGCAGGGTCCCTGAGTTCACGTGTGCACTGAGGCTCTGGGAGGCTGCAACAAAGCCCTCAGGGCCCAAGAGGCCACGTGCGCACGGAGGCCCCGGGAGGCCGCACCAAAGCCCGCAGGGCCCCCGAGGCTATCTGCGCCCGGAGGCTCCGGGAGGCCGCACCAAAGCCTGCAGTGCCCCCGAGGCGACCTGCGCATGGAGACCCCAGGAGGACACACGAAAACCCACAGGGAGACCGAGGCTACCTGTGCACGGAGGCCCCGCGAGGCCGCACCAAAGCCCGCAGGGCCCAAGAGGCTACCTGTGCACGGAGGCCCCAAGAGGCCACAGGAAAGCCCGCAGTGTCCCCAAGGCTACGTGCGTATGGAGGACCTGGGAGGCCAAACGGAAGCCCTGAGGTTCCCCGACGCTACCTGCACACGAAGGTCCCGGGAGGACACACAGAAGCCCGCACGGCCCTGGAGGCTACCTGCGCACGGAGGCTGCTGGAGGCTGCACGAAAGCCCGCAGGGGCCCGAGGCCTCCTGCACACGGAGGCCCCGGGAGGCTGCATGAAAGCCCTCAGGGCCCCCAAGGCCACCTGCACATGGAGGCCCTGGGAGGCCAAGCAAAATTCCGCAGGGCCCCTGAGTCTGTCTGTGCACCAAGGCCCAGGGAGGCCCAATGAAAACCCCCAGGGCCCCCAGTGCCACCTGCTCATGGAGGCCCCAGGAATCCGCACAAAAGCCCACAGGGACTCCAAGGCCACCTGTGCACGGAGGCCGCACAAAAGCCTGCAGGGGCACTGACGCCATCTGCGCACAGAACCCCCAGGAGGACGCACGAAAGACCACAGGGCCCCTGAGGTAAGCGGCACACGGAGGCTCCAGGAGGACGCACGAAAGCTGTTAGGGCCCCTGAAGCTACCTGCGCACGGAGGCCCTGGAAGGCCGCACGAAACCCTGCAGGGCCCCCAAGGCCACCTGCACACGGAGGCAGCGGGAGGCCACAAGAAAGCCCGCAGGGCATCCGACACCACCTGCCCAAATAGGTCCTGGGAGGCCGCATGAAAGCCCTCAGGTCCCCCGAGGTTACCTGCGCATGGAGGCCCCGGGAGGACGCACAAAAGCCCGCAGGGGCCCCAAGACCGCCTGTGCACGGAGGCCCCATGAAAACCCGCAGGACCCCTGAGGCTACCTGCGCACGGAGGCTCCTGGAGGCCACACGAAAGCCCGCAGAGCCCCGAAGCCGTCTGCATTCGGAGGCCCTGGGAGGCCGCACGAAAGCCCTTAGGGCCCCCGAAGCTACCTGTGCACGGAGGCCACGGGAGGGCGCACAAAAGCCTGCAGGGACCCGAAGGCCACCTGCACATGGAGGCAGCAGGAGGCCGCAAGAAAGCCTGCAGGGCACCCCACGCCATCTGCCCAAATAGGCCCCGGGAGGCCGCATGAACGCCCTCACATCCCCTGAGTTTATCTGCGCACGGAGTCCCACTAAAACCCACGGTTGTCGCGCGCCGCATGTTCTTGAGCCAACTGCGGAGCCTCAAACCACCCGTCCTGGTATCCGGAGCCCAGAGCCACTCCCCACTCTGGGGCCAAATGAGCACAGACACCAACATGGAGGATGCTCAAAATGGCCTTTATTAAGCTGCGTCACACGCTTGTATACTGCGTCAAGATCCGCCCACTATAGTGTGCCTCATTTTTCATTCGCGTAGAACATATCGCCACAGGTGGTAAGGGGGGGTTTCCACTGTTTACTTCTAATTTTCCATAACATCGCGAGATCTTGCAGATGCGAAACCCTACACCGCGGGGCCCCCGAGACTACCTGTGCATGGAGGCCCCAGGAGGCCGCAAGAAATCACACAGGGCCCCCAAATCAGTCTGCACACAGAGGCCCCGGGAGGCCGCACGAAAGCCTGCAGGGCCCCCAGGACTACCTGTGAACGGAGGCCCAGGAAGGCTGCACGAAACCGCACAGGGCCCGGCAAGGTTACCTGCGCAGGAAGGCTCCTGGAGGCCACACAAAAACCCACAGGGGCCCTGAGGCCGTCTGCACACGGAGGCCCCCGGAGACCGCATGAAACCCCGCAGGTGCCCCGAGGCTACCTGCACACGGAGGCCCCAGGAGGACACAGGAAAGCCCGCAGGGGCCACAAGGCCATCTGCACATGGAGGCCCTGGGATGATGAACGAAAGTCCACAGGAGCCCCAAGGCCGTCTGCACACGGAGGCCCCGGGAGGCCGCACGAAAACATGCAGGGACGCAGAGTCTGTCTGCGGACAGAAGGCCTGGGAGGCCGCACAAAAGCCCGCAGGGCCCCCGAGGATATCTGCGCACAGAGGTGCTGGGAGGCCACACAAAATCACACAGGGCCCCCAAATCAGTCTGCGCACGGAGGCCCCGGGAGGGTGCACAAAAGCCCGCAGGTCCCCTGAGGCTACCTGCACACGGAGGCCCCAAGGGGACACATGAAAGCCCACAGGGCCCCCGAGGCTATCTGCACATGGAGGCCACGGGTGGACGCATGATAGCCTGCAGGGCCCTTGAGGCCAGCTGCACACGGAGGCTGTGGGAGGCCTCACCAAAGCCCGCAGGGCTCCCGAGACTGTCTGTGCAGGGAGGCCCGGGGTGTATGCACGAAAGCCCTCAGGGCCGCCAAGGCTACCTGCACACGGAGGCCCCAGGAGACGGCACAAAACCCTGCAAGGCCCCCGAGGCTACCTGTGCAAGAAGGCCCCGGGAAGACGCAAGAAAGCCCACAGGTCCCCCAGGTCTGCCTGCACATGGAGGACCCGGGAGGCCGCACAAACTCCCGCAGGGCCCCCGAGTCTGCCTGCACACAGAGGCCCCAGGAGGCCATACAAATGTCTGCAGAGTTCCTGAGGCCATCTGTGAACGGAGGCCCCGCGAGGCCGCACAAATGCCCTCAGGTCCCCCAAGGCTATTTGCACAAGGAGGCCCTAGGAGGTTGCACGATAACCTGCAGGGGCCCCAATGCCACCTGTGCACGGACGCTCCAGGAGGCCGCACGAAAGCACGCAGGACCCCCAAGGCTACCTGCGCACGGAGGCCCCAGGAGACCACACGAAAGCCTGCAGGGCCCCCAAGTCCGCCTGCGCACGGTGGCCCCAGGAGGCCACACAAAAGGCCGCAGGACCCCCGAGGCCACCTGCGCATGGAGGCTGCGGGACAAAGCACGAAAGCCTGTAGGGCCCCCGAGGCCACCTGCGCACGGAGGCCTCGGGAGGCCGCACGAAAGCCTTCAGGGCTCCTGAGTCTCTCTGCACACGAAGGCACCAGGAGGCTGCACGAAAGCCCACAAGGTTCCCAAGGCCATCTGCGCACAGAGTCCCCGGGAGACCGCATGAAAGCCCGCAGGTCCCCCGAAGCTATCTGCACATGGAGGCTGCGGGAGCATGCATGATAGCTCGCAGGGCCTCTGAGGCCATCTGCGCACAGAAGCTCCAGGAGGCCTCACAAAGGCCCGCAGGGCCTCCGAGGCTGTCTGTGCACAGAGGCCCCGGGAGGCCGCACGAAAACACACAGGGCCCCCAAGGCTACCTGCGCACAGAGGCCCCAGGAAGCCACACCGAAGCCCGCAGGGTTCCCGTGCCTACCTGCACATGGAGACTACACGGAAGCCCGCAGGGTCCCTGAGGTCCCATGCGGCTGCCTTTCAAAACTTTCAAAAGTGTCCCCATCCCCTCCGCTCTTCCTTTGCCTCTATCACCTGTCAATTTAGAAGATAAGAATACAAAAGCTGAGAGTTAACAAAAGGTAATACTGGACACCTGTAACCCCTAAACACCCATCACTAGAGTACTAACCCGAGGAGAGAGGTTTTTGTGTGGTCACGGCCTGGGAGGCGGGGCGGGGCACAGAAATCTCCTATAAGCTCTCACCTCCATCTTGAGCCATTCTGTTACTATTATCGTAGCAAATGGCCTTTCTTTTCCAAAGGCAACAATAAATCTTCCTGGAGCGACTTACTCTCTCAGCTCCTGTTATTTGCCAATGCTGTTCCAAAGTTTTGGCAACAGGAGAATAAAATCCCTAGCAGGGGAGCCAAGGTTTACGTACTCCTAACCCCATCCACTGCCCTTGCAAGGGGAGAGGCATACCAATTACAGCCATAAATACATACAGCTGGGCACAGGCAAGCCTTTTCTTTATGCCTGGTTGCAGTCATAAATACATATGACTATCTAAATAGATACATACATATTATCTAGAATGGAGAGCACAGAAAGGCTAAACAGCCCTCGTGGATGAAACAGACCATCAACATTAATACAGAGACTTCATAACCTGTATTCATAATATTAAGGAGTATGTTATTAAAATTCTTTTTTATGCTACCTAGTGTAGCATAAACCATTATCTGAGAAATTGTAAATAAATTATCAGAGTAAGGGCTCAAAAATTCAATGCTGACAGGATGAATTAAAGAAAGAAATATACACAATTACTGGAACAGCAAATTGAAACAATGCCAATGCAGGCACCTCAAGCCCCTAATGTGCAACAAATCAGAAAGTTAATTACTAATCCTGACCCTGACAATTTGAATGGGGACATATGAGGAGATTCAGATAAGGAAGATAGGAAGGAGGTAGAAGAATCCTCAGAACCAGTGGCTGTTCAGTTGCTGATCAAGACCGAAAAATCTGAAGGGCTTTAAGGTCAGAATCCCTGCACTACAATTCAGACTGCCCGTTGTTCAGGTTCAGAATTAGCAGAAATGCAGACTAAATTTTCAAGAAAACTTGGGGAAACCAAAACCGAATATCTGTGGAGAGTTTCTTTTTCAGGCGATGATAGAATACTGTTAGATAGAGAAGAAATATCAGGTTTCTGGGGATCAGGAATGTTTCAAAATGAGGGGTTCCCAGATGATAATCGATCTATTACTGCTCTATTACTGTCCAATCTATTATTGGGCAGGGGGAATAAACCCCAGAGAAAGAGATGAGCCACTAGTAATCAAAGTTAGGGGATTGTCTGGCTTGTTGGAAGCAATGCAGAAAGAGGCTTGTGTTCAGGCAGCGTGCAACCGAGATGGCTCTGGTAGACCCAGTCCATCCAAGGCCCCTCATTAAAAGTCTGCCTCACACTGCAAAGATACTTATGGAAAATTTGAAGAAAAGAGTCATTAGGGCCCAAGGACATAGTAATCAGAACCTTCAGCACCTCTGTATACCTCCTACTTGGGCTGATCTCTTACCTGACATGGTGAGTCATGGACGAGAAATGCCGCGGTTGGAGCCTGAACACAGGCATTGAAACTAACCCTAACCCATCTGGGCAGGACAAGGCAAAGGAGGATGGCACAAGGCAAGTGGGAGTGGCACAGGGCACCTCGATGATGGCCACAAAAATGTCCGTCCACCAAAAAGATTGACGGACCACTCTTTTTAGCTGCCTGAATGGAACAAAACACAATCGACTGCTGACCAATCACTGCTCCAGGCCATCACTGCCATGGTCCACACACTACAACTAACTCCCACAGGCAAGGCTGTTCCAACCGCAAAATGACAGACATGCACACAAACACCATAGGACAAACACAGGAAAAACCTACACAAAAGGAACTGCTACTGCAGGGAAGATACTGAGGACTAGAAAAATTCTATTTTTCACCTTCTCCGCCTCTCCCTTTGCGCAGACCCTTCCCCCCTCCATGCTTCTTCCTCGCCCACTCCCCCTCTGCTTTTGCCTCATCCCCTTTCCCCTCTCCGTGCTCCTTCCTCCCCGGCTTCACCTCTGCCTTTGCCTCACCTGCTTTCCCCCTCCATGTTTCTTCCTCGCCCGCTCCCCCTCTCCCCTTCTGTTGGCTCCTTTTCCCCTTCCATGTTTCTTCGCTCTCTGCTCCACCTGTCCTTTGACTCACCCCCTTTCCACACTTCATGTTTCTTCCTCACCCACTCCCACTCTCCCTTTTCCGTCGCTTCCTCTCCCCACTCTGTGCTTCCTCATTGCCCACTCCATCTCTCTCATTGCCTCTCCCCATTTCCCTCCTTGGTGCTTCTTCCTCACCCATGTCCCCCTATGTCTTTCCCTCACTCCCTTTCCTCCCTTTATCCTTTTTCCTCACCCGTTCCACTCCCCCCTTTGCCTCCCCACCTTTCCCTCCTTCACAGCTTCTTCCTTGCCTACAACACCTCTCCCTTTTCCTAACCTGTTTCTGCGCCTCTGCGTTTCTTCCCGCCTCCCCTGTCTTTCTCTTTGCTTCATTCTCTTCCCCCACTCCATGTTTCTTCTACCCTTGCTCCCTCCCTTCCTTTTCCTCCCCCGCTTTCCCCTCTCCCCTTTTCATGCTTTTACACTCTGCCTCTCCCTTTCCCTCACCCCCTTTCTGCCCTTCGTGCTTCTTCCTCAGCCACTCCACCTTTCCCTTTTCTTTGGCTCCTTTTCCCCTTCCATGCTTCTTCCTCAGTCTAACCCTGCTCCACCTGTTCCTTGACTCACCCACTTTCCACACTCCATGCTTCTTCCTCGCCCACTCCTACTCACCCTTCCCTCACTTCCTTTCCATGCTCCGTGCTTCTTCCACTCCTGCTCCCTCCCTCCTTTTGCCCTGCTCCACTTCCCCTCTCCCTTCTTTGTGCTTTTCCGCTCCACCTCTCCCATTGCCTTGCCCCATTTCCCTCCTCTGTACTTCTTCCTGACCACACTCCCTCTCCCTTTGCCTCGGTGCCTTTCCCCGCCTCAATGCTTCTTCCTCACCTGTGCCATCTCTCTGTTGACCTAGTGTCCTTCTCCCTCTCTGTACTTCTTCCCCTCCACTCAGCCTCTCCCTTTACCTCATTCTCTTTTCCACTCTGTACTTCTTCATTGCCCACTGTACCTCATCCTTTGAGTCAGCCATTTTGCTCCCTCCATGCTTCTTCCTCGCATGCTCTAACTCCCTTTGTCTCACTCCCTTTCCCTGCTCAGTGCTTCTTCCTCCCCCACTCAACCTCTGCCTGCCCCCCCTTCCCCCCTCTGTGCTTCCTCCTCATGTGTCCCCCTCTCCCCTGGGTGGGGACACTCCGTTTCACCACACTGTTCTTCTTCCTCTCACACTCCACCTCTACCTTTGGCTTGCCCCCTTTCCCCTTCAGTGCTTCTTCCTCCCCCACTCTTGCTCTATCTTTGCCACAACACCATTCCCCCCTCCGTGATTATTCCTCCCATGCTCCACCTATCCCTTTGCCTCACTCCCTTTCTCCCTCTCTCTTTGCGCCACCTCCTTTTCAATTTTCTTGCTTCTTCCTCACCTGCTCCACCGCTTGGTTTTCCAAATTCCCTTTGCCTCCTCCATGCTTTTTCGATGCCTCTCTTTTGAGGAAAACTGGAGCGGGCACAGAAGAAGCACAAAAGGGGAAAAGGTATTGATGGAAAAGGACAGGCGGAGCGGGGGAGTAATAAGCATGGAGTGGGGAAAGATGTCTAGACAAACAGAGAGGAGCTGGCAAGGAAGAAGCACAAAGCAGGGAAAGGGGCAGCGGGAAATGGAGATGGGGAGTGGGAATGGAAGAAGTAGAGCGGGGAAGGGGGTGAGGCAATATTAGAACTGGAGCAGGGTAGGAAGAAGCACAGAGGGGGGAAACAGGGCAAAGGAAAGGGAGAGGGAGAGTGGGGGAGGAAGAAGAACAGAGGGGGCAAAGGGGTGAGGGCAAGGGAGAGATGGAATTGATGAAGAAAAAGCACCGAGGCAGGGAAGGAAAGGGGGATTCTACCTCCCCACCACCACCTCTTCCTTTCTCTTGCCCTGTTTCCCCTCTCCTTTCTTTTGCTTCCTCTGCTCCATCTCTCCTTTTGCCTTGCCCCATTTACTCCTCTGTTCTTCTTCCTTAGCTGCTGCAAATCTCCCTTTGTCTCGCTGGCTTCCCTGGCTCCATGCTTCTTCCTTCCCTGCTCTCCCCCTACCTTTGCCTCACCTCTTTCCCCACTCTATGCTTCTTCCTCCCTGCACCCCCTCTCCCTTTGCCTCACCCCATTTCCACCTTCCATGCTTCTTCCTTGCCCAATTACCCTCTCCCTTTTCCTTGCTCCCTTTCCCCTCCTCCATCCTTCTTCCTCACCCACTCCACCTCTGCCTTTCCCTCCTCCCTTCTCCCCCCACAGCTTCTTCCTTGCCTGAAACCTCTCTCCCTTTCCCTCACCCATTTCCTCCCCTTCATGCTTCTTCCACATCTCCTCTGCCTCTCCCTTTGCCTTGCCCTTTATCCCTCTCCCTGCTTCTTTGCCCGCTCCACCTCTCCCTTTGCCTTGCCCCCTTTCAGCCCTGCATGCATCTTACTCCCCTACTTCCGCTCTACATTTGCCTCGCCCCCATTCCCACTTTGTTCTTCTTCCATGCCCACTCCTCCTCTCCCTTTGCCTCTCCCCATTTCCAATCTTTGTACTTCTTCCTCACCTGCTCCCTTCTCCCCTTGCCTTGCAACCTTTTCCTCTCCATGCTTCTTCCTCCCAGCTCCCCCTCCTGCTTTGCCTCAACCCCTGTCCGCGCTCCATGCTTCTTCCTTGGCCTCTGCACCTCCCCATTTGCCTTGCCCTATTTCCCTGCTCCATGCCTCTTCCTTCACCTTTCCCTTTGCCTCACTCCCTTTCCCTCCTTTGTGCTTTTTTATTGCCCCCTCTCCCTGTCTCTCACCTGCGTTACCCCCTCTAGCCTTCTTCCTCCCCCAATTCCCCTTTCCCTTTCTATCATCTCCTTTCCTCACTCCATGCTTTTTCATTGCCTGCTCTACCTTGCCATTTGCCTCTCCCACTTTGCTCCCCCCATTCTTTTTCCTTGCCTACCTTTCAGGGATATGTGAGCAGGCAAGGAAGAAGCACAAAAACAGGAAAGGTGGTGTCAGAAAAGGACAAGGGGAGTGGGGATGGAGAAGCATGGAGTGGGGAAAGAAGGAGAGGCAGACAGGTGAAGCAGGCAAGGAAGAAACACAAAGGGGGGAATGGGGATGAGGCTAAGTTAGAGGGGGAGGGGCGATAAATAAGCATGAAGGGGGAAAGGGGGTGAGGCAAAGGGAGAGATATAGTGGCGGAGGAAAAGCACGGAGCATTGAAAAGGGGTGAGGCAAAGGGAGAGGTGGAACAGGGGAGGAAGAAGAATGGACAGGGGAAAGGGGGAGAGTAAAAGGAAGCAGGAAAGCGAGATTAGAAGAAACATGAAGGGGGGAAAGGGGGCAAGGCAAAGACAGAGATGGAGTGAGGGAGGAGGGAGTACAGAGCAGGGGAGGGGTTCCAGGCAGAGGGAGTTGGTGAGTGTGGGGGGAAGAAGGACAGAGGCGGGGAAAGGGGATGAAGATGGAGCAGGAGAGGAAGAAGCATTAAGTGGGGAACAGAGATGAGGCTAAGGTAAAGGAGGAGGGAGCGAGAAATAACCAGGGCAGGGAAGGGGGAGAGGGAAAAGGAGATGGTGAGCGGGAGAAGAAGAAGAATGCAAGGGGTAAGGTGTCTAGACAAAGGGAGAGGTGGAGAGGGAAGCAAGAAGCACAGAGCAGGGAAAGGAGGAGAGTTAAAGAGAGAGGGTGAGTGGGCGAGGAAGAAGCACAGAGTGGGGAAAAGTGACAAAGGAAAGGAACAGGTGGAGCGGGGAAAGAAGTACAGAGTTGGGTATAGGGAGAGTGAAAGGGAGAGGGTGACCAGGGGAGGAAGAAGTACAGAGGGTGGAGAGGGGGAGAGAGAAAGGAAGAGGGTGATTGTGGGAGGAAAAAGAATGGAGGGGAGAAAGCTGTCAAGGACAAGAGCGAAGTGGAGCGGGTGAGGAAGAAGTATGGAAGGTGGGAAGGGGGAGACGGAAAGGGAGAAGGTGAGCAGGAGAAGAAGAAGAATGGAGGGGGAAAGGTGGCTAGGCAAAGGGAGAGGTGGAGTGGGCAAGGAAGAAGAAGGAGGGGGAATGGGGGAGAGGGAAAGGGAGGGGGATGGAGGAGGAAGAGGCACAGAGGAAGAAAGGGAGAGAGGAAAAGGAAGAGGGACAGTGGGGGAGGAAGAAGCACAGATGGGGGAAAGTTGGAGAGGAAAGGGGGAACGGCAGAGGCAGAGGGAGAAGCTCAGGATGGGGAAGGTGGAGAGGGAAAGGGAGAGGTGCAGCAGGTGAGGAAAAAGCATGGAGGGGGGAAAAGGTGGAGAGGGAAAAATGAGAGTTGGAGTGGTTGAGGAAGAAGCATGGAGCAGGGAAAGGTGGCAAGGAAAAGGGAGAGGGGCAGTGGGAAAGGAAGGACGAAGTGCAGACAAGTGGCAAGGCAAAAGTTAGGAGAAGAAAGAGGAGGTGCATGCAAGAAAGAAGTTGTGAGAGGGGGAAGGTGGACAGGGAGAGGGAGAGGTGGAGCAGATGAGGAAGAAGGTTGGAGGCGAGGAAAGGGAGAGGCAAAGGCATAGTGGGAGTTGATGAGGAAGAAGCACAGACGAGGGAAAGGTGGCAAGCCGAAGGGGAAGGAGCACTGGGGAGGAAGAAGTGTGAAGCGGGGAAAGGGATGGAGGGAAAGGGAGAAGGTGAGTAGGGAAGGAGGAAGGACGAAGGGTGGAAAAGTGGTAAGGGAAAGAGAGAGGGTGAGCACAGGAGAAAGAAGCACACAGGAGGGAACGGGGAAGAGGGTGAGCGAAGGAGGAAGAAGCATATACAGCAGAGAAAGGAGGAGAGCTAAAGGGAAAGGGGCAGCGGAGGAGGAAGAAGCATGGAGGGGTAAAGGGCTGTGCACCATCTGTCCCACGCAGGGAGAGTGCCTGGTCCAGAGCTGGTTCTGTGACCATCCCCAGCATTGCCTCCTTCCAGGCTTCACCAGCCTGGCTGGCTCTGGCCATATAGAGGAGACAACGGAATGGGAGACCTATGGCAGCAGCATGCAGGTAACCTCTCCCACAGCTGGTGGGTGCACAGGCTTGTGGTGTGCAGGAAATGTGGATGGCTGGTGGTAGAGGGGCCGCTGCAGTCAGACAGCACTGCCTGCGCTGGGCACGGCCTGCCCTGGCTGGGGCAGCAGGAGAGGGCCCAGGGCCAGAGCTCCCTGCTGCCCAGAAGCCTGGCCAAGGTGTCTGGGGGCTCTCCTGAGCCAGGACACGGGGGCAGAGCTGCGAAGGGGGCAGGAGCAGCCAAGGCCTTGTGAGTTGCTGCCTGAGCCCCCTTCTCCCAACCTCTGGGCTGTGCTGGGCACAGGAACTCTCTGGCAGGGCAGCAATGATGGCAGTGCTTGTGGGAAGGAGTCTGCGCAGCTGGGAAAGAGGATCTCCGTGGGAGCCCTGATCTGCTCCTCAGCCTTGCTAATGCCGCCTTTTCCCTTGCAGGCCAAGGTCCTCTTCACGCCAGCTGCTGTGCGGAAAGGCCAGTCCTGTGGCCTCCGCCCTTAGCTGCTGTCTCTGTTACGTAGTTGTTATTGCAGAGAATGCTGTCATTGTTTTTATTGTTGTTGTTATATTTTTCTAGCTTTAGACGTTGTTGTTGTTGTTATAATAGTAGATGCTATTGTTGATATTTTAGTTTTTAATGTTATTTTTGGAGTTGCTGTTCTTATTGTTGATATTGGTGCTGCTTTTATATATATATATATGTTATTTATATATCTATATATATATTATTCCTATATTATTTATATATTTTTATATTTATATCTATATTTTAATATATATTATTATATATTTTAAAAATAAATACATATTTTTGTAATATATATTCCTGTGTCATTTTTTAAGTGTTGCATGTCCAAGTCCATTGCAGGGACAAAAACCTTCCCCACTGCAGGTATGTTTGTGGAGCCCCATGATTTCACATCCCAGGTGCAGGTGAGGGCAAGCAAAAAGGTCCCTCTAAGGACTTTCCTTGGAACATGGCTCTGGGGATGTCCAAGAAGGGAAGAAGCCCCAGCCCTGCATTGGGGGCAACTCTGAAGCTTCCTCAGCTGATGGCTGAAACAACATGTCCCCACAGCACCCAGGCCACAGGCAAAGGGGCCTCCTTTGAGGCTCCCAACCTTTTTTCCATGTAGGTCCTGGTCAACCTGTTCTTGGTGACCCTGGTTGAGCGGGGGCGGTGCACCAGATGATTGCCAAACATCCCTGTGCACATCCACCATTCCGTAAAGCTACAAAAATGCTGCCTGTGTAACAGACACAAACTTCAGTGTTCTGAGTCAATCGATGTTCCTCGCTGCTCCAGAGCATCAGGAGACAGCTTCAGCTGGCACAACATGTCCAGTAATCAAACAAGAAGCAGGTCAGGTAGCAGCTACAAATACCACCTCTACACTGCACTTTCTAGCACATGCTGAACAAGCAGACAGCAGGCAACAGCCTCCCAGGAACCAAGGGTAGTATCGAGGGGCGGCTCCCATTACAAGAAACAAACAACATGCAGCCAGTAAACAACACATGGCTTCTAGTGTCCAACAAATGGCAACTATTTGACACCTACAGCCTTGTAGGTGTAAGTGTAGGAGGATGCCTACACAGCCTTGGCTATCCTCATCCAGGGACTTCTACAACTAACCGGCAGGAAGGGTGTGCACTTACTACTCTAGGTCTTCACACAGAGCATCTATGCAGGCCACAGCCCCAATTTCTTGAGAGAGACTTCCTGAGAAGTCATTTCTGGAGCCAGGATTTCACCTAAGTGCAGGCAGAGATGGTAAGAAACACAGCCCTTGATTCATGCTTCACATGTGTACCGGAAAGGGGAGTCTACATACAAAGCATTTCCTTTCATATACACAGGGTAAAATGGAACATCTTTCTTCAACACTGGAACCAACAGCAATCCAGCTGTGACACCTTTGTATCGCTCTGAAGTCCGTGGGAGCCTGGATATTTTTCTCAAGAGTAAAGCAGCGATATAGTGGTGGAAACTGGGAAGACACGACACACTATTCCCCTGTCAAAGTATTGAATTTCGTGTTTATCACACTCAACCATGTGGTCATGGACATGTGAAAAGTTCAGCAGTGTTCCCTCCACACACACCGTGAGGGCATGAACTGAATTCAGTATCACAGATGTGAAGGCGAGTGCTGGCCAACCCCTCTTCCCCTGAATATTCCTCGATAGCCCAAGACTTCCCAGGCCATGTGAGGAAACACACCGTGGAAGCCTTCCCTCAAGTAGGCTGGCTGAAGGCCATCTCCTGCTCTTCAGCCTTGCTAGTTAGGTATAAGTTCTTGCTGCACTGCCGGATTAGTTGCTGCTGACTGTTTTGATGAACTGTGTATCACAAGAGCAGCAAAAGTATACTAGGATGTAAAAGCAACACTGGAAAGTAAACTCACAAGGTAAAAACAGTACTTGGAAGTAAACTCTTTATTCTCTACGGGGTGACTATTTTCTGTATTTTTTTGCTGACTCTTAATTTTCAGGACTAGTGTCAGAAGAACTGGAACCTGAAGCTATGCACCTCCTCAGGACACCCTCCACCAGCCGCCCAGCTAACACCATCTCTTCTGACTCCCACGGCTCCAGTTCACCCGGGATAAGCTTTACACACCTGCGCCTCCGCTGGGCTCCTCTCTGGGTAGGGGGCTTTGGTGGGAGAGTGGGCTGTATCGAAAACTTCTGGTCAATGGATGGAGAGGCGTCTGGCATGCTCCCTGGCCTCAGTCTATGTTTCTTTTCGAGCACTGGAGTATAAAGTCTTGCTGTGTGTTCTGAAGGATAGTGTAAAGGCTTCTGAATGCTTTCCAGTGGGCTCCGAGCATTGTGTTCAGAGTTTCGGGGGACAGACAGGAAGAGATTACTTAACGGTTCCTCTTCAAATGGGGCTTCTGCCTCTGAGGGAATGACCATTCCAGGAAGGCTGAGGTTTGGGAGCTTTGTTACTGGTGGACTTTTTTCTAATCTTCTAGCAGGAATTTTCTTTCCTCCTACCCTTTGAAAGTCCTGTCCCAGGGAGCTCTCATCACCAGCTCTTGCACTGCACTGTTTTGCAACCTGCTTCCCACAGTTCAGTCCTAAAGCAGGAGCACGCAGAGGTTGACTGCGCTGATCTAATACTGACTTCACTAGCTCACTCTCCACGGTGCTTTCTTCTGAACTGTCACTGGGATGCTTTTCTTTGTCTAACGTCTTATGCTGTTTCTTCAGGGTTTCCAGAACATTATGGACAGCAATTTTAGCATACTCTTTTAATTCTGAATGGAGTTGCTTAACTCTGGAAATTGCATTTTGGATTCTATCCCTCACAACCATGTTACTCTCTTGTGATTCAGCAGCAGCATTGTAGAATGCTCGTAATGCTTGTAAAGGTGAGTTTCCTTTCTTTATAGCCTCTATTTTCTGAAATTCAGATGCTCTAAATGATCCTTCCATTTTCTTTGTGACCTGGCTTGAGGAAGTTGTCCAAGATGGCTGAAGCTGTCTCTTAGAAATAGTCTCAATAGGCAGCTCCAGTATTTCAGATAATTTACACTGAAAGTGATGTTCAAACTGAGAAGCTACAAATGATTTCAAGGTGGCTCCAACCTTCTCAACAACATCTTTGTCAATTTTGTCCAGAGAAGCCAGAGAAGTCGCTCCATCATAGTATGGTAATTCAGCTTGCCTAGCTCTGCTTTCTTCTGATTTGCCAGCTTGCCTGGCTCCTCTGGTTATGAGATGCTCTCTGGACCTGGTCGACAGCCTAGGCTCAGAGGCATCTGTTGTGTTGCATACTAAATGCTTCTCAAGAGAATTGATAATGTTTGCTACAATCTCTGAGGCTGCCTCTTCAATTTCCTGCTGGAGATCTGGAGCTGATGTCTCAGGAGACTCTGCCTTTCTAGTGCTGCCAAAGAATCTTCTTCCGATCACTAGGGGAGCCCTCCTTAATATGCAGACTGATGGACCAAGCTGTTTCACCCTCTCCAGCACTTCTTCAACCACACTCTCTGCCACCTCTTCTAGCTCCTGGACTTCTGTCTGTGTAGTCCAAAGCAGCATAGCCTGGACTATATTATGTAGTTCTTTATTTAAAGACTCCTGTAACAAATCAGGAGGAATTGATGAATAAATATGCTCCTTGACTTTGGCTGGTTTCCTTTCCCTCCTCATAAGCAGATCAATAGATGAGTTTCAAGCAATCGCTTGAAAAAGTGTGATCTCAAACCAGAAACAGCTTGAATCCAACCATAAAGAGACCATTCTTTAGAGATCTCTCTCTAAGAGATTTGATGAGGGAAAAGCTGTTGTTCAGGGGATGGCACCTGGAATATAGGTGTTGGAGGTCTCATGCAGCTAGGAATCAAACATTTCTAACATTTCTAAAAATCACTACAATGAGATTTTCTAAAGCAGGTGGTACTGCAGTGACCCTGGCTCTCAGTGTGTGAAAAGATGGATCAGACCCTGCACTGGGAGTTAATGACGCCCTTCCAACTGTTATGCATGGCCAGGATACATTCACTAGGGAACAGTGGGCCACTTCAATAACTGTTAATTCCACATGACTCATTCTCTTCACCTGAGAGAAATGAGGAAGGAAAAGGACAGATGAGTCAGAGAAGGTTTTTGTACAGAACTCTTTGCTCTGGACTCTTCTGCCATGGTTACTGTCTGCTCTCAGGAGACTTTTGCCTTTTTTTCTTGGGTTCATCTGCAGCTCTCACAGTCCTGTTGTAGGCTGCCATCCTCAGGAAAAGCAGAGAATGAGTTGTAAGTCACATACAGACCCAGGCAATGACCTGAAGTTGTCCTCCCCCATCATTCACTTTTTCATTCCTTGACAGGTTGACTATTGTGACAAAAGAAGGGTAATCCCTAATTCTAGGGATGACGCTCCACAATTTTCTTTAATGCTTTCTGAGAGATTGTTCCAGCAGATAGACTCAGGAAGCATTTAATGAACCTCATTGGAGAGAACTGGGCAAGAAGCAGGCTCTTCTGTAAGCTAACCTTTGACTTTTGCAGAAAGAAATTCACCCATGAATGGATATGTGTTCACAAAGTGAGAGGCCTGTAGTAGCACCAGTCAGTCAGCTGGGTTGTGCTTTCAGACATTTTGGTGCTTTCAGAATAAAGCCCTCCTGACCAGGAACCTAGAGAAGTGAAGTAAACATGTGGCAGGAGGGAGTGATGGTGAGGCAGGAAAGGCTCATGATAAAGAGAAGAAAGTCATCTGAACCCTGTCAGTGGGTACCAGTAAACCCCATCAGAACATTATAACTACAGTCTTCAGAGATGTAAGGGGATGGACGGCATACCTGCAAAAAACTTTTGCTCTCTTTCAGGTCAGAGTCATTATCTTCTTTGGACACTCCTGAAGAAAGGGATGTTCTTGCCTCAGGACAGAGAAACGTCTGTCTAGAAGAATTCTCCATACTGCTTTCTGCAAAAAGAAGAAAACAGTCGTCACTGAGTAACTTCCAAGCCTGTAGTTCTACCTTGGCAAGAGGGTATGGAAAGCTAAGAGATGCCACCCTTAGCTAGAAAGTTTTTCTGTTGAATTACTGATGCTCATCACTTGCTTAGAGATATTATCCTATGGAAACCTCCACTCTCTGCTTTTTAGCCTTGTCCTCAAGGACAAGCACAGAGTCCCCTGTCCTCCCAATTGCTTCCCTTCCGGTGCTTTGAGAGGGGCCCAGCAAAACAGCTGGGGTTCTGTTGGGCTACAGCTCTTTTCTTGGAGGCTCCTGTAAAAGATTTCTAAGCTAGGGGAAAGGTAGGGTTTGAGAAGGAAGAAGAGCAGTGCCTACAGTCCCGTGAGGGAAGAAAGAGGCTTAGGCCACTGTAGTTCAAACCTTTACATACCTTGTTTTTTAGTGTCTTGGTCCTCATGCAGTTGCTCACTGAGGTTGTCTTCTACACTCTGAAGTTCTTGATGAGGAGGCTCTTGGCAGCTTAGCAGCTTGCTGCTCGATAGAGTTTCTTCTTTCTAAAAGAGTTAAGAAATGCAATAAAAAAATAAGATTCATGGAACAATAAAAATGGGCAGGAATTGTGATTCAGCCCCTAGATTTCTTCCTTTTCAGGGTTAGGACATGGTGCACACTGGAAGAGCTGGCTCCAAGACAAGCTGAAGATTTTCCTGGCGACGGGTCTCAGCAGAAGGTGGAAATAGGTGCCCCACAGGTCAGGAAGGCCAGATTCCTCCTTACTGTTCAATGCAGAGACTCCCAGGCTGGGAAGGTCCCTCCCTAATTCATCAGGGGTTTTCTCAGGAGATACTCTGACAATCCATCATGCATCAAAAGCCGAGAGAGGCTGTGTGTTACAATGCCCTCCTGAGTATACCAGTGTGTTACAATACCCTCCTGAGAAGTCCTGAGTACCAAAACACTGCTACAAAGAAGAGGTGGTCACCACATACACTCAGTTCCTACTCACAGATCTCTGTTTGACAGCTGTCTGAGAAGCATCTTTTTTCTGAGATGAGGTGCTTTGACATGTGGCACTAGCCATGACCTCCAAGCCATCCTGGCAGACCACTGAAGTACGCAGAAGTCTTCTGTTCTTCTTCCCATCAACTGAAGGCTGACTGTTGGGTTCACATTCTGTGTGGAATATAGGTAAAACTCCCATTTGTGTATGCTTTCCATGGAAAAGTATGTTGGTCACAGGGCTAATTGAGAGTATCCTGCTTTGAGAGCACAAATGGAAGAGTCTATGAACAACATTCAGAAGAGTATCTGCCTGAATGCACACCTCACAAAAGATGGAGCTGCTGTGAGTTATGCAGATTTTTGCCATCAGCAAGCATGAGGAACATGTTTTACACCTGACAGCAAACACACTGAGTGCTGTTGACCTGACTATGTAAATCTGTGAGTACTGTGTACTTGTGTTATTATCATGCATTTCTTTCTAATGCAGTGTCTTAGCTTACTTGAGCTGCTCTGGGTGCCTGTCTGTCTCTTCTTTCGCAGATGCTGCTGTTCTCGCTCAGCCTGCTGGAGGAGACGTTTCTCTTTTTCAAGAGCCTCAATCTTCTCCATCCTCTGTGCAATAGTGTCAAGAAACCTTTAAAGACAAATAGAGATGGCTGAAATGCAGCAACTGGAGTCATCTTGCCTAGGCCTTTCTCTGCTTAGCCACTGCCCTCATCCTGCTCTGGAGTTCCTGGCTCAAATGCCCCAAACATCTTCCAGCTCCTTTGCCAGGTTCCAAAGACAGATTGCAATACTCCAGACACAATGAGAATCCTGCCCTGTCTCTTACCTTTCCCTCATCTCCCTCTCTCTGTCTCTCAAACTCTCTCTTTGCTCCCACAGCAGCCACTCTCGGAGGCGAGAAATGTCCATCCCTCCTGGCAGTTCAAGGGCATCCTTTAATTTTGCCAGCTGTCGACGAAGCATTTTCTGAAAGTTGACACCAGATTTTAGATTTTCTTTGCCTCAAAATGCTCTCACAAACCTACATGCAGAGGATTCATGCTGGTCCTGAGCAGCAGCACTCTGCTTCAGCCACAAACTAAGAAGGGGGGTGGAAAGAAAGGCTTCCCTCAGCACTCCAGGCATTTGGGGATGACTTTCCTGCCTGTCCCCATCCCTGTGCCATCTCAACCCAGATCCAGGTATTGTTTCTAGGCCAAAAAGGTACTTGTTGCTAAGCCAGAATGCCAGCACAGCCCTCACTGCTTCTTCATTTCATGTCTTTCTGAGAGAAAGTAAATAAAGCCCCAGCCACCAGAACCATGAAGTGTACTTGCAAAACCTGAGTTTTACCTACTTGTTCTTGCTGGTACATTTTGTCAGCCTCTATCCTGAGCATGGTCAGATATTGCCTGTACTCATTGAACTCCCGCAGAGTGCAGACAACCTATGGAGAGACATCACCGAGGCTTGTCCTCTTAACTATAACACCTGCCTTCCATGCACAGCTCTGATCAATGGGAGCTGCTCCCCTGTGCCCCCAGTCCTGCACAGTGCCTAGGGGCTTGGCTCTCACCATCCAGTGGGGAGCTCTGCCCCTCATTGTGCTGCCTGGTCATGCACTGCTGCTCTGGCAGCACAGCACAGCCTTGCAAGAGCAGGAGGGAATGCCTGGAGTGAGATTTGGGCTCCTTCTGCCCCCAAGAAATCAGCACAGCAGCCCTGCACCCTCCACCCGCAAGGGAAGGCTGCAGCAAATGCTCTGGCAGCCTCTCACATCCATGGCAACTCTCCTCCTCACCCTGATGGACAACTTACTTTGCCATCACTGGTGATGTAGCCTCCTCTCCGCAGTCTGCGCAGGTTGTCTTTGCGGTTGTAGTAGGCCTGCAAATGTGGGTCATGTAGACTGTTGTACTCGTTGCTCAGTAAGCGGCAGTGTGGATCTCCCAAAGCAAAATAACCAGATGGCTGGTGAAGCTGTAAAATGTATTGTCCACTGCATGAGCAGGGTAGGAAGGACAAGGAAATAGACAAACACACTTCAGAGCTTCCTCAGCCCATAGAGTAGTGCTTTCAGACCTCTGTGCTTTCAGATAAATCCTGGCTCTGCACCTAATACACCTCTGAAATCCAAACGAAATCTTCCTCTACTTGAGAGATTCTTCAGCTGACAGCTTCAGTCTTGGGGTTATCTACAGTTATGACATGAAAGCCATAACTATGGCATGAAAGCCAAAGGATCTATTTACAGGACCATTTGAAAAGATGCTCCATTTCCCCACTAAAATTCACTGGTCATTTTCTGTATCCAGTGTTGCAGTTCTAAGGAGTTTGCCAGAAAGTCTGCATCTCCTTATGGTTTCTTGCCTTTGGAAAGTCCCTGTGACTGAAAAATGAGGTTGTTATCAGGAGAACCACAAAACAACACTTGTGAAAATAGAAAGTGAGTTTGAATAGCTGATACCAAAATCTGTCCCATCACTCTGAGGTCATAAAAAACACCACAGACTGCAGGGCCAGAGCAGTGTGGGCAGAAAACAGGAGAACATCCCCCCAGCCCCCAAGCAAAGGAGGCATCCAAGGCAAGCAGGAAGAAAGGCAGGAAATTTCCACACCATTTTTTTTTTCTGTCCTGGTGCTTCAAAGTTAGCAAATCTCTAAACCACTGTCAGCAGTCTCCTCAGAGTTAGGCAGTCCTAAGAAGCTTGTTGGCAAACTTTGGCTCTAGCTTGTATTTGTGTTGGGAACAATGTATCCAATCCTGGAAGTAAAAGATACTTAGTACATTTCCCTAGCAGAGAAACCCTGGCATTGATAATATAGAGGAATAAAGCAGAAGTTTTAAATCTCCCTGATTATCGATAAAGATTGTGACCCCTCTCATTTCTTCTCTAAGCTGCTCAATCTATCTGGGCAAGCTGATGATGAAAAAGAAGGACCTTTCCTGACTCCTTTCTGCTGCTTTTACCTTTTCTCCCAGCTTGGTCCGGTAGAAGACAGGGTTGTAGCCAGGCAGCAAAGGGATTTTGGCCCCAAGTGGGATGTCCAGCAGCTCAGTACACCCTACTAGCATGTGCAGTCTTCTGCGCCCAGGCTGGAAAGACAGAGAGATTTGTAGGCATTCAGGCCATGATCTCGAGAAACAGCACACAGTACTTGCACAGTACTTACCAGAAATGCTCTTTGAAGACTCCAAACAGGGAAAGTGCAAAAAGAAGCCCATTCAAAAGCCAGTCACTGCTTCATTACCTCCTTCCCCAAAATCCAGTCCTTGTAAACCAAACTCAATCTCCCTGCACAGCACCCTCCTGCCTACTGACCTGGGATCCAGGAGGGCAGACAGACAGGACTTTGGAGGACCTGTACTGCTGTCACCCCACGTCTGTCACTCTTACTTTCCTCCGCACTCCTGCATGCCCCAGAGCAGACCTGCATGGCCACCAGCTCCCCAGCTGCACCCTCTCTGCCTGTCCAGCACACACCTCACCCCTCTTTTCCTTTGCACTCAGCAGTCCATCTATATTTCGGAGACCAGCAGTGAGATAGTGCTCCATGATCCCTTTCAGGAGCCGTTCTGGAGCTGTGGCCCTTCACTGGCACCACTCACTCCAGCAGCATTCAGCTCCAGCTACCCCAGCCAGTATCCCAGCAACTGGCACTGCTGGAACCATTCCACATTGTTGCATTGCGCGGCTGTCCCACTGCTGCTGGGACATCCCAGGCCAGCCTGCAGCCCTGGCCTGCACTTGGCTTGCCAGAGAGGGCAACACCAAGAACAACTGAGCCCTTCATGAGTCCACGACAGGGCTGAGCTCTTGGCCTTTTCTAGGCACCAAACACAGCACCCAAGCCTGTAAATCAGTAGTCACAGACAGGGGGCACTGCTGATCAGGCTGTTTTGCTCACTCTGTAGTGAGAATCTCTCTGCCCACAGTGCCCTTTTCTGGGGAGGATCAGCATGGTCATATCAGGGAAAATGTGGGTCCGCTGGTGAATGGGGTGGGTGCCCCAGTTACGAAAAACATGGAAAAAGCAGAGTTGCTGAACGCCTGCTTTGCTTCGGTGTTTACCAGGGGCGGCCCTTTAGAGTCCCAGGCCCCAGGAACAAGAGAGGAAGCCTGGAGAGAGGAAGACCTGCCCCGGGTTGAGGAGAACTGGGTCAGAGAGCACCTAAGGAAACTCGATACCCACAAATCCGTGGGCCCTGATGGGAGGCACCCCAGAGTGCTGCGGGAGCTGGCGGATGTCATAGCTAAGCCGCTCTCCATCATCTTTGAAAGGTCCTGGAGAATGGGGGAGGTGCCCGAGGAC
>VZSV01000185.1:1481228-1527679 GCA_013398735.1 Nothocercus julius | reverse complement strand
CTGCCGCCAGCCCAGGCGGCGGCTGCTGCTCGGCCCGTCCGTGCCGCTGTGCTGGGCCCATCTCCATGCAGGACCTGAGTGGCTCTGGTGCTCCCGGTCTGAGTAAGAAGTACTGACCGGACGAGCCTCGTGTTTTGCCCTCTCTGTGGAGCACAGAACAGAGCTTCGTAGGTGCCGATAGGGCTTGGTGGCCCGGCTGCTGTGGGGATGGACAAGGCTCCGGGTGACAGGATGCAGAGGAGGTCTCGGACAAGTGAGGAGTTTTATTTGCACCCAAGACAGAGCTTCTCAGTTGCTTTGTATGGTTGCTCTGTACAAAAGCATACGTCTGCTGCAGTTATTCAATGGGCATAGCAGCTGTTTGTAACTGCTGCCTGTCCAGGTAGGTGCTGTGAACTTGGGTCCCTACCCCGTCCCTGCTACCACATGCTATTGACAAATGAGCAAGCAAAGAGTTTAGTGCATAGTGCCCTTTTATTTTGCTTTGGAAGAGGTATTCTTATCTGTGGACTTTACAACTGACTGTGCAGCTTCTTGTGCTCTGCTTTGTTTTTCAGGGTTGGTTGAAAACTTATGGCTATTTGCTTCCGTCTGACAGCCAATTGCCTGCCTTACAGTCGAGCAAAGCCATGCAGTCTGCAGTGGCCACTATGCAGCAGTTTTACGGGATCCCAGTAACAGGAGTTTTGGATCCAACAACTATTGAGTAAGATTAACGTAGGATGCTTTTGTATTTTCCTATCTAGATACCTTCTAAAATGACCTGAGTTCTTATTGCTGGTGGCAAAAACCCTCAGGAATGTTTAATGATTCTGTGATTCTAATGTCAATAACTCAGCCGGTCACAACAGTATTAAAGAATGTGAAAGGGTGCCCCTAAGAAGAACATATGGGTAAAATCCAGCTTCATCATTTTGCCAGAAGTACTGTTTGCAGGTGTTAGGAGAAGTGCTCTTGTTAAAGGTAATTCTTTGTATTCCTTTCCGGTACACACGTGAAGCATGAATCAAGGGCTGTGTTTCTTATCATCTCTGCCTGCACTTAGGTGAAATCCTGGCTCCAGAAATGACTTCTCAGGAAGTCTCTCTCAAGAAATTGGGGCTGTGGCCTGCATAGATGCTCTGTGTGAAGACCTAGAGTAGTAAGTGCACACCCTTCCTGCCGGTTAGTTGTAGAAGTCCCTGGATGAGGATAGCCAAGGCTACTGTAGGTGTCAAATAGTTGCCATTTGTTGGACACTAGAAGCCATGTGTTGTTTACTGGCTGCATGTTATTTGTTCCTTGTAATGGGAGCCGCCCCTCGATACTACCCTTGGTTCCTGGGAGGCTGTTGCCTGCTGTCTGCTTGTTCAGCATGTGCTAGAAAGTGCAGTGTAGAGGTGGTATTTGTAGCTGCTACCTGACCTGCTTCTTGTTTGATTACTGGACATGTTGTGCCAGCTGAAGCTGTCTCCTGATGCTCTGGAGCAGTGAGGAGAAACCAAAGCCAGAAGCTTCTCACTCAGCTCCCATGAGAAGCTGCTTGTTCTCCATTGAGGGATACAGAGAATGATATCTTTGCTTTTCAAAGGTGTGTGAAATGCTTCTAAAAGCTGGCATTTTCCAACTGAAACCTGTTCTGCATTGATACCACAGCTTTGGAGTGCTCCTTTGCTTAAGCAGAGAGTCAGTGACAATAAGCTCCTGGCCTGTGTCAGGGGCCATGCTGCTTTGGGGACCTGCTTCAGTTGTGACCCCCAATGCTGAAGTTTATATCTGTTAAACAGGCAGTGTTGTTGTATCCTTGCATATCATAGAATGGTGGATGTGTGCAGGGACCTTTGGAGATCGTCTGGTCCACCTCTTTTCTATTTTTTTCTTAAGCCCACAGGGCTGGGAAGTAAGTTGTTTTGGGGAGGTTATCCCGATAAAAAATGATTAGGTAAAACAGTGTCATCTTGACATTAGCACAGGGGATTGACAAACTGGGTGTTCCCTTGCTGTATGCAGCTAATAAAGTTGGTTTTAGACAAGTGTAGTTGCATTGTGGAGCTTGCACTGACAGAATATTTGGGTTCAAACAGGCAGAAGTATAATGCGAGTTGAAGCAGGAATTAGGCAGAGATACGTAGAGCGTATCCATTAGCAACTATGAAAATCCTGATCCTGGGAAACCTTTGGCTCAGGAAGCCCTAACCCCAGAATGCCATTACTACAGCTTGCTTCTAGAATGGCCCTATGTCCAGCCTGGCATACTTACATGGCCATGGAGCTGGGACTAGAGCAGGGAATGTAATAACCCCTTAAGGAATTCACAGTTGTTCAGTGTCTGTGCAGTTGAAATCTGTTTAGATATCTTGGAGCTAATCATTAGATGGGAATTGATTTTGTGTAAACAAGACCCCTGTGAGGCAAAATAGCACAACTGTTGGAAAAGTGGATATAGTGTTTGTCCATATTTCAAATGTTGATATTGGCTTGGCAATTTATTACTAGTGTTGATAGCACTGTCCTGTAAAATCCTGGTGATTTGTTTATGCATCCGTGTCTGTATTGTACCATTTTCTTCTTACCTTTTACCTGCTTATAGAATAATATTAAATATATTTACGATTGGAGATGATCTAGAAGGTCTTTTCCAACCATAATGATTCTGTGATTCTATGATATGATAAAAATATTTTTTGCTAACATAGTGTGATTAGGAGGACAGAATCGTCTCATTGTTCCACTGTCTACTCAAGGTAGCTCCTTCTAATCAATGTAATCAATGTGTCTGTTCTTCTGCAGGCGATGTCCCCAGAAATAGCAAAAAAAAAAAGTTTTACAGAATGTGCTACTTCACATGTCTGCCAGTTTATTTCCCCCTCTTGAGTCTTAGTTCTATCTATTTTGAACTATTTTCTCAGAAGGGTCTGATTTCGTTCACAGTTCCTTGAAGATCTGCTTGCCAGAATGAAGCTGAAGTGTAGTTGTTCTGGTTGGTTTAGAGGTTCCAAAGGGAAGGTAGAAAAGTGACTGGAGTCTTAGGCTGAAAAGGTAGTGGAAAGCCATTCAAACTTCCACTGGTGGCTGGCTTCTGGTATCATTTTTCAGGGTTCGATACCTGTATTAGTACTATTCAGTGTCCTAATTAACAGCATTGATGAAAGGATGGAATTAATCTTCAGCAAGTTCATAGATGAAACCAGATTTTTTGAGAAGTACTTCATAAGTGCACGGCAGGATTGCTATACAGGCTGGAAAAATGGGCTAATGGGGACCTCATGAAGTTCAATAAGGACAAATGCAAAGCCCTGAGAGAGAATAATCCCCATGCAGGAGGATTGGTGAGGGAGATCTAAAATGAGTATTGCAGAGGTTTTGGGCATCCTGGTGGACAAGAAGATTAGTGTAAGTCAGCAGTATGCCCTTATGGAAAAGACAATCAAAATTTTTCCAAAATTTGGGCAAGTAAAGTGTAAAAGTAGTGTTTCAGAGAACACAAGACCATAGTTGAAAAAGGAAGTTAATATGATTGTAGAATCTTATGGGGAGGTTTCTGCACTAGAATCTTTTCTTACAGAAAACTCTGGTGATCTATTTCAAATCGAGACATCCATTGGAAAGGCAGTGGAACACAGAGGCAAAATCAAGAGCGGGGGAAAAGGTAGCTGTGTGGAAAATATTGTTCACTGGCATTTTTATTGAACTGAAGAGCTGAAGACATAATTCAAATTACAGTTAGTGTAAGCTGGTCATGAAAACTCAGTACCAAATGACTGGAATTTTTAAATTCAGGAAATACTCAGAAACTCAGGAAATACCCTGGACACTATAGACTACAGTAAAGTTAACTTTTCTGTTAAGCAAAATTGTAAAAACAATGCTAAGGAACACAATTTGAATGAATACTATGTATTGAGGTTGAGTCAGTTTTGTAAAAGCAAGTCTCAGGTACATCGGTGGAAGGTGCCAGCAGGTGTGTAGGCAAGAAAGATCTGGTAGCTATAGGCTGTTTAGATTGCCAAAGCAGCAATGGCAGAATCCAAGCGCAGATATTATGCAGATAAAATATTGGCTTAAATAATAAGAAACAGAAAGGAGAATTGAAAGGGTCAGTTTTCATAGTGAAGGAGGTCGTTAGTGCAATCCCTGAAGGAGGTTTGCTTGCATTTGTACTGCTCAGTGTAAATAATCTGGAAAGGGGAAGAATAAGGACATGGCAGAGTTTTCTGAGGATTCCAAGTTCCTCAGCAAATAAATGCTTCAAGAAAATCTTTGTACTCAGTACTTCATGTACAGATCTAGGGACTCTTGTCAGGTAAGATACGATCTGTATAACAACTCCCATTAGCTCTGATCCTTAGGTAATGAAATCCTGGGAAAGACTGACCACAACATGCTTTAGAGAGACTGGCTGATCCATCTGCATCTTAGATAACTATACACAATGTCTGAAAGACCCAGGGGTACATGGTCTTCTTTACATCCACTTTTGCTTCACTTCATTGCAGAGGCTGAGGGAGAAGGCATAGGAGAGAAAGCTCTGATGCTACAGATCTAGGACTTTCTCAACAGTCCAGTTTGTTTCACCTCAGTGAAGCAACTGTGGCATGTCCTTGTTCTGTTGCCTGCATCGTGCAGTACCATTTCAGCCCCCTCTGGGCCAGACTTGTATTAAAGCATGTAAAATATGTTACTTCCTCCTGGTAGGTATGGCTGACTTGAGCACCCATGTGAGCTGCCACTGAGGTTGTGACCACTAGATCCTGGGAGCGCACAATGAGACCATCCACAGCAGTTAGCTAGTCAGGGCCCTCCAGGCTCTTGGGAAAGTTTTAAGATGGTCCTGGAGAGAGCATCAAATACTTCATACGCTCCCTCTTGCTCTTTCAGACCCCAAGCTGTGTGATGTACATACACTGTTTTCAGGCGTTTTTTTTTTTCAGGATATGGATAGCTTTTCTGGCTGTTTTTTCAGGCTTTGGATGGGGCCTATGTGAACATGCACAGACTTCCTGGAAATGTCAATGTCTGTCTTTTCTGTTGGCTCAGCTTTGTTAGATATGTGTATTAAATTCCTGAAGTCTGTGCAGGGAATGTCTGTCTCTCCCTAGTCTCAGGCATTGAGCTGTCTGAACAGCTTTGCCTCAGTCTGAGCAACATTGGCAAGTATGGCCTCAATAAGTATAGAGCCCTCACGGTAAACCAAGGGAGTAAAGAGAGGCCAAGAAAGACACCCTTCTTGTCCTGACTCAACTGTTATTCTTTTCCCTGCTCGTCGTTCACCCTGGCCAAATTAAAAGCTCTATCTATAAGCTTTTTCTCTTCCTTTTTGCCTTTTTTTTTTTTCCTCCCTGTTGGAACTGCCTTTACATTCTAGCTTATTGTCTGACTCCAGATTCCCACCAGGGAAACACTAGACCCAAATCCTTAAAGGACTCTACATGATAAAATATTTCTTTGAGATTCTCAGATTGCTGTGCTTTTGTTGCCAGAAACTGGGGGCACCCTACCGCTTTCCCCAAGAGAAGTGATGTCGTTTGGAGAACATCATGTGTTTTCAGCTACCTGACCTTCATGCTTAGCCACTGTTTGAGGTATAAAGATGGAGAAGCTTTTGAGGAAGGCAAAGACCTTTTGTTAGAAAGAGATAGGCCCAGTGACTAGGTGGAACCACTCAAAAGTGATGGCCCCTGAAGAAGGAAGCAGAGATGTTAAGAGGGTATGAAAATACAAAGCTCACCAAATGTGCAAAGCCATCACACAGAGCTTCTGTAGCTAAACAGGGAAGATCAGATGCAAGGAGGAAGGACTGGGTAAACAAAACACCCTACCTAGATAATAAAAACATTTATTAAAAGTGGAAATATTTACAAAGATATGCCAGGGAGGGAGTGCTGAAATAAAAGTAAGGACAATGGCTGCTTGTCTTATTGGGTGTTGGGGAAGTGTCTTAGAAAGTAGGCAATTCAAGAAGAAATGGGGTACATGGCATAGCAAAGTGGTGGAGGAGACCAGTGGGATCCAGACCCATGGCAACTTGGAGGTCTTTCTTCCTAGAGGTGAGAGGTAGCACTCATCACTGCACCTTCTTTTCTTGTAAGACTTTTGTGTATGAGCATATTCAAAGACATTTCTGTTGAATCTGGGAATATGACCATGTTTTTTTGGAGCCAAGCAAAAGTATTATTTTCCAGGACCATCCTTGGAAATAGCTGCCATATGGGCATGTTCCCATTTGAATGGGCTAGAAAGGAGTGCTTTTCTGGCAGGAGGGAGATGGCAGATGATTGCCCTGAAATTTGTAAGCACCAAGAATTTTTAAATGTGGGAAGTTGACAAAGTCAAGGCAAACTGTTTGCTGCCTGAGCTGGGAACACAAACTTATACTGGAATGAATGTTCTTCTGAGGCTGTTTGAGGGAAGGTTTCTTTCCAGGAACAAGTCTTCGCAGCTAAGAAGTAGAAGCTGTGCTGAGGGCAGGGTAGAGGATTTGGTGTTCCACCATCTTTTCTGAAGCCTGCCCTAACCACCAAGCAGGATAGTCTTCTGGCTCACTTCGTTTTTCCTTGTCTGTGATAATAGCGCGTGGGTAGTTTTTCAAGGAACAGCATCCTTCACTCTCCCGGTTGAACTTTGACATAGTGGCAAGAGTTTCCTTTATCAGTGAGTGACATCAAAAGGGTAAGGGGAGTATAGGGGAGGACCTAAGGGAATTCAAGGACTGTGACCCACCAATTAGGGAGATCTGTTTTTGTGGTTACAGGTGGAAGCCTTAGTAATTGGGTGGGAGAGTCCTATTTGCTCTTGACTAAAAATGAATTGGAAGGTTTGGTGTTTTGTTTTTTTTTTTTTCCCCCTACTAGCACAGCAGTACTGTAACAAATGAGAGTTGTTAAAAGAGTTTGATTGCTCTGCACACAGAGGTGAATCTGGATCTCTTGTGACATTATCATCATTAAGCTATTGTACAGAATAAGGGCTACTTTTTCTGGTATCTGTGTGTCAGGGGAAAAAAAGAGAGGCATTTTTGTGTGCTGAGATTTCTGGAATGCCAGCAGAAGGGGTGTTTCCAGTCCTGTGCAAAGAGAATAAACCCCATCAAGGAAGGACTAAGTCCTTTTTGGTTTCTGTATTGGTCGTCTTCAGGACATTTTGCAGTCACGCGCTTAGTTGTTTTGAATTGTTTTTCCAAACTCTTAGTGAGCATTCTTTTTAATTTTGCAGGTGGATGAAGAAGCCTCGATGTGGAGTCCCAGATCATCCCCACTTAGGCCATAACCGGAGGAATAAGCGATATGCACTAACTGGACAAAAATGGAGGCAGAAGCATATAACCTACAGGTATATTCCCCACGCCACACCTCCATTTTTATTTAGAAAAAGATTTTTTTTTTTTTTTATTTTGGTGATGAAATGTAAAAAAGTAAATTTTCTCTTTAAGATTTTCAAGAACTGAAATACAGTACAATGGGAAATTTTTCAGAGCACTGAAATATCTGATAAGTATATTCTCAATTAGAAAGCAACTCTATGCTGGAAAAGAAGTCACTAGGGATGTGAGTTCTGTATCATCTAATCGTTTTCAGAAATCAGTCTGGATATTTTAACAACTGATAGGTTTCTTTTGATCCAGATTCTGGTGTGATTTAATACTTGTGTCTTCTAGGCCTGCTCATTTGTAATCTAGGATCCTACTTGATTGCTTTATAATCTTTTTTTTCATGTTCTTCTGCAGCCAGCAAGTTTAATTATTGTTTTTTTTTCCCCCTGAGGTGTTCACGCATTGCTTTTAGACAACAACTAGATTCCCTCTCAGACTTCCCTTTTGTTAAGTGAAACAGGCCTGGCACTTTCAACTTCTTCTTGTGTAATGGGGTCTTGATTCTCCTGTTTACCTTAGTAGCACTTCTGTGCATCTGCTCCAGTATGAAGGAATCCTTGACCAGGATAACCAAAGTTATGCGTGGCAGTACAGATGGGGTCATCAGGGCCTTTGTGTATACCTATTTGTACTTCCCTGTCCTTGCAGGAAAAGACCTTTCCACGTGTATCCTACAAGTGTATTTCTGTTTTAGTTTTACTGTTGCTTGTGGCTGCATTCCACCGCCAGTGCTATCAGCACCTGATCCTCCAGGCTTTATTCCCTCTGCTCTTTTAGAACTGCTTTCTCTTTGTGTTGCTTTCTCTTCAGTGTTTTTCTGTTTCTGGCCACAAAGTTTCTGCATGGAGGGAGGAAGCAGCAGTCAGCTGAACCCTGAGTACAGGGCTCATAGTCACTAGCTCCTATATAGAGCCATAAAGGCCAGACTGATAGCAACTGGACTTAATAAAGGCTTTGTATGACCCCCTGCACCACCATGCTGCTGCATGCCAGCTTGTACCTAAAGCATGCAGACTTTGCTTTAGTCTAGTTACATTAACTCCTTGTAGGGGAATAATATTCACTTGGAAATTGTCTTCTTCCCTGACTGGTGGGAGGGCTCAGCTAATACCTGTGAAAGCAACCCATTCCTTTCCTTCAGACCACCTGTGGCAGTTCCACCTTAGCCAAGGAAGCACCTGTGGGGAAATGCTTGGAAGCATTCTCAGAATACACTGCTGACCTGCTGAGCAGGCAAAGTTCGCAAATCAGTTCTGTGGAGCTTGACATGCTCCTGTATCATATATAGCAGGGCACCATCAACTTATGAGAAGCAATTTTCAGTGCAGCATTCTGTATCTATGTCCTACAAGGACAGGCAAGATCTTTGCCCCCAAGCGTCGAGTTCAGCTTTCAGAATGGGAATACCATCCCTATCTTACATATGCAGGCAGTGTTCTTCAGATCCTGCAGAGTACCCATCTGAACAGTCTTAGCAAGTATTTCTCCTAGAATCCTAAAGGGAAGATCAATCTCTTGTGCTCCATTTTCTTTTCTTGGGTCTGTTTGGATCCATGCTTCATTCCTCAATAAGCAGCATTTGCATGTGTATTGCCTGTATCAGTACATGTGGTTTCTGAAGAGTAATAGACTCTGCTGATGCTCCCGAATCTGTTTTGCTGAAAGTGAGGCACTGCACCCCCATCATGTTGGCAGTGTGGATGCAGCATGACCTCAGTGCAGGCGACCAACCAGAGAGACTAAGGGAGGTTGCTAGTGCAGAAGCCCTGAGGTAGCTGAGGCGACTAGCTTGGCAGCTTGGCCTTATGGAAATCTTCCTGCTTCTTTGAAGCCTTCGTGCTGAGTATATCAGACTGTTTTGTAACTGAATTGCAGTTGTACCTGCTTAGTTGCTTTGCGAGTTCACCATCCACTACCAGGAAGCCAAGTTGCCCTTGCTGACCTCCTGTGTTCTCCATAGACAGGTCCACTTACCCAGTGGAGCCTATATTTCAGAATTGTCCCAGACAGATACGGCACTTGCTAGAGAAGAGGTATTACGCTTACTTCTGGGAACTGGTTCAAAGCTTCTGCCAGAAATTGTTCTTTTAACTCTAGCTATAAAGGGCCACCTAATACATGTGACAGACAGGAAGTCAAACTTTGCTTTAGACCTTTTCTAGATTTTAGGAAAAACAAGTGTATAATTAAAAAATAACTTACTGTGCATGCAGAGCCTCACTAAGCTGGTAAGATGGCTTCACTTCTGCCATTTCCAAACTAAGAGTTGCTTAACTTTCTATTTTCAATGTTTGCAGGGCTGCAAGTGGTAGTATCTCAGTTTTCCATTAAATGTATTACATGGTCTTTTATTTGTCAGTTATTGTATTAAGTTCAGACAGTTTCTATAAAGCCTGAGCGTAGTTTCCATGACATAAATATTTCGTATTACCCAAGTTTAGTAGGTTTTGAGGATATTACATGCACACAGGATCCTTGTGAATACTTTAGCTTAAAAAGCTTATGGGGAATTTCAGTTAAACTTCAGTTAAACTATGTTGTTAATTAACTCATCTACTGCCATGCACTAAACTGGCAGGTCCATCACTCATCATGAGGTCTTAGGATGGAATTGCTCGGATGAGTAAGGTTATACAGTTTACTGATACGGTTGTTTCTCATAAAGAATTTCTTTTCTTTTTTTTTTTTTTTTCATACTCTGATTTTCGTTTTAGCATGATAGTTTCTGATAAAATCTGAAATAATTAGCATTTTCAAATTATTTTACTCTCTGCAACATAATTTGGAAGGTAATCAGACTTTTACGAAATGATGCAAGATCAACCAGAATATTGATAAGATTTTTGTTAACTTCAGTGGAATTCAGATCAGGACTATTGTTTTGTTGGTAACTTAGTCTACAAAAGCAAAAATTTGCATCCCCAAAGGATTTTTTTTTTTTTTTTTTAAAAGAGAAGATCCTCTAGAAATGGAAACTGTACAAATGGTTATGTATTGGAATTGTAATAAGTCTTGAGTGGAATTATGTACCTTTAAACAATACTTCTTTCTCATTTATGCAGTGTACACAACTATACTCCCAAGGTTGGAGAGATTGATACAAGGAGAGCCATTCGTCAGGCATTTGATGTTTGGCAGAGAGTGACACCACTCACCTTTGAAGAGGTCCCTTACCATGAAATTAAAAATGACAGGAAGGAGGCAGATATTATGATATTTTTTGCTTCTGGTTTCCATGGAGACAGTTCTCCATTTGATGGAGAAGGTGGATTCCTAGCTCATGCTTACTTTCCTGGACCAGGAATAGGAGGAGATACTCACTTCGATTCAGATGAGCCATGGACCCTGGGAAATTCTAATCACGATGGTAAGAGTGCAGGTTTTTCAAAAGAAAAGTAAACTGAATGTAGACACACTGACAGACCTTAAAATAGGAAGTGTTTGGTTAGCGGAGCCCCCTCCTCCTACCAGTGGTTCAAATGTTTTATGAAATATGTATTCTGTCTTATAATGCACAAATCATGTTATTAGTAAGTTTGTGACCCTGCATGCCTCTGTAAACATTTGTGAATATTCAGGAGCAAACAAAAATGTGTGTATACTGGTTGTTTCAGTCTTCAGAGATTTGGTCCACTGTGGCTGCAGTGGTTCTAGAGGGAAAAAGATGAGCAAGAGTGTGTTGAAATGTTATCTTCATATCTCATGGACTTCCTCAGGGGGACTGGAGTTAGGTGTAACTAGCAGTAGAAAGTTGAAAAACTAAAGGTGTCTGAGTAGTAGTTAGTAGTGGTTTCTCAGAAGATAGTAGAGTTTCCAGGTAGTTTCAATCCATATTTATTTTCCCAGAACCTAAGTGTGGTCATAGTTTCTTACATCAAGAAACTGGGAGGAGCTAGCTGACTTGTTAAGGAAGACTGAGGATTCAGAGAACCGTTTTTCTAATATTAAGCCTGAAACAATGAAGAGTTTCTGTGTCTTTAAGGATTTATCTTGCTATCTAATGGCATCTAGATAACTTCTTGTTTTATTTTCCAAACTTTTTCTTGAGGACACTGATGACTTGTAAAGGATTGAAGAAAAATTTTCAGGGGGCTGATGAAAATAGCACTCCAGCTTTTGATGGCAGAAGAGTATTGGGAAGAACACGGGTTCAAAAAAATGTTTTCAAATATTGTAAATGGACTAGAAATATATTTTGAATATGAATATGATTTGATTTTTAAATATACTGTATTTTCATAAAAGCATAGTAATACTGGTGTGGCCGTGACATCTAATGACACAGTACACAGATGTAGCATCTTTTATTAGACCAGCTAGTGTGATTTGAAAAAGAGAAGAGAAGGTGGCACACAAGCCACCTTCACGCTTAAAATAAAAGTGGCTGTTTCAAAGCAGAACACAAATTGAGATAGTCCCTCAGTCTTTTAAGCAGGTATCTATTAGCTAGATTGTCTTGGAAAGAAAATGCAGCTGGTGAGTGCAAAGTAGGGAGAACATTAATTTAGAGAAAAGCAGAAATAAGATACTTGCCAGAGAGTGAGAAAGATTGCTTTCTGGCAGGTTAAAATTATTAGCTTAGATGTCAGCAAGGAAGGAGGTTGCAACCTGTGGGATGTGGATGGGAGATAGCGTGGAAACTGTGGGAGATGATGCTGGGCAAAATAGCAATATCTCTGTGTTATCTGCTGTCTTAAAAGGCTATAGATTTTTATTTCTAGGTATGTGGTGAGGGTGGTGGTTTTTAGGTTTCCCTTGAGGATCAGGGTTGAGAATGAGAGACTGAGTGATTGCCTTGTGAGAACTGTTTTCCTGGCACTTGGATGTTTGTGTGCTTCATTTGTATGTGTTCATTCTGGCCTTAGTGGTTGCTTGATTCCAGTCAAAATGAGGACGACTGGAGTGCTGAATATGACACCCCAGGAGAGCATTGTGGGGGTCCCCTGGGGGACCAGGGAGTGCTGATGGCTGGGATAGAAGGTCCTTACGGGAAGGAGGATGGAAAGGTTTAGACAAACTTCTTGTGATATTTCACTCAAAAAAATGCTTCTGATGTTTATGAAGAATCAGAATAATCGTCATTATTCTGATGATTATCATTCTGAAGATTTTATCAAAGTTGGGAGGTAGTTTGAAGAGATGGCTCTGGGTGTTCTTTCTCCACCCATTTAGGGTGGAGATTATTCTTACATATAGTATCAATTATTTGAGGGTTTTTTTTTTTTAGATTTTGGGCTAGGGTGGTGTTTGACAGACGTGTGTATGATGAGTAGAGGGTCTTTTCTTGTATAAAAGCCTTTCCTTACACAGGGTCCTTGTGGCTCTTTCAAAAATGTGATCTGTGGTCAGCTGGGTGAGGATTATGAGTGGTATCCTCAGAGTACAAGCAATTGGTATTTGTGGGACTGCAATGGGTATTAATTGCACAGAAAATTTGAACAGAGTGCCCCAAAGCTCATTTTGCCTTGCTACAAGGGAACTGCAAAGGTGATCACTGCTCAACAGAGCAGGGTACTGACATACTGTAGGTCCTCAGAACATTTTGCTGATGAATGCAGGGATCTGTTTGGTGCATGTAGTTTCATTACAAACCATTATGATTTTAAGATTTGCTGTTTTAGTTTACAGTTGTGTTACTGTGTTGTAGCACCTGAAGAATTCAGCAAATTCATGTTGGGTGCAACTGTTGCCCCATGGAAGAACAATGTTGGACTCTTACGTATTGGTATGATATGTTTTAATCAAGCAAAAGGGAACTGTTTCTGATGGGTTGAGACTCCATGTGAAAAAAATGAAGGATGAATTGAGCAAATCTTTCTATGTAAACACCTCTCCCTGAATTGTACATGAAGAATTAAATATACCCTGTTCATGAAAGCTGCTATCTGAGAAGAACGCCTTGTGTAATCCGCTGGGTTAATTAGCAGTTTCAGCACAGCAGCTAATGAAGTAGTTCACTGGCATTTGTATACTCATTAGCACTCTGTATGATTGTGGTTATAATGATTTTTGCCTGTTTTTGACAGCTAGACCAAATGAGCATGACCATTACTGTGTCCCTTCAAATTAACGGTAAATCGCCGTGGATATGATGCTGTTCTTGTCAGTCTCTGTGCATGACAGGGATAGGTGCACCAATCTGTCTGTTATCTTTTGCTGCAAGAATGATCCAGCATAGGCTTTCAAAGTAACAGTGAATTTTCTTCATGCTGGATGTTATTGCCTGTTCCCCTTACGCACACAGTTCCATTAGCCAAGTAATACTGTATTTCAATTAATGATTGTCCATCTATCATCTTAATTCTATCAGAGCTTTAGTAGTGCCTTCCCTGACATTCCAATAAGCAAGCCAGGGAAGATTATTTGGGGATTTGCAAAACTAGTTAGGAAATTGGACTCATGGAACAGTCCATACTTCATAATTAAACTGGCAGGCTCTGTGATGCAGAGTTTTTAGGGATCTTGCCCAGGTGGCCAGTGGCATCCTGGCTGATATCAGGAACAGTGCAGCCAGCAGGACCGGGGAAGGGATTGTCCTCCTGTACTCAGCGCTGGTGAGGCTGCCCCTCGAACTGTGTACAGTTTTGGGCCCCTCACTACAAGGAGGACATAGAGGTGCTGGAGTGTGCCCAGAGAAGGGCAATGAAGCTGGGGCAGGGGGTGGAGCACAGACCTTACAAGGAGCGACTGAGGGAGCTGGGATTATTCAGTCTGGAGAAAAGGAGGCTCTGGGGAGACCTTTTCCCTCTCTCCAACTACCTGAAAGGAGGTTGTAGTGAGGCAGGGGTCAGTCTGTTCTCCAAAATAACTACCAATAGGACAAGAGGAAATATCCTCAAGTTGTGCCGGGGGAAGTTCAGGTTAGACATTAGAAAGAATTTCTACATGGAAAGGGTGGTGAAGCATTGGAACAGGCTGCCCGGGGAAGTGGTGGAGTCACCATCCCTGGCAGCGTTCAGGAGAGGTATAGGTGAGGCACTTAGAGACATGGTTTAGCAGGATGTTGTCGAAGGGCTTGCGATTGGACTCGATGATCCTAAAGGTCTTTTGCAACCATAATGATTCTATGGTGCTATGATTCTAAACCTAGTGCTGTCCAGTATTTTTTTTATTTACTGAGATCATGGAATACAGAATTAATTTATTAATTTTTCCCTTAAGAATATCAGTGGACGAGCTATGGCAGAGAGAATATTCAGGAATTCAGAAAGATCCAAGCAAATGAAAGAATTAATGTGGCAAACAGGATGCAAATGAAAGAGCAGGAGTGTTTTACACCTAGGGATAAATCAGCTACCCAAGCACACAGTGAGGAACAACCAGTTAGGTCACAGTTAGGGGAAGTTCTATTTTTGATAGAAAGTGTTGATCAGTAAAAGTGGAAGCAGCTCTCACCCCTTAGCTCATCCCAGACTTGTAAGAAAGATTCAGATGTTTTAGCCTTTGATGTGGACTTGGAGGGAATTCAGTGGGAACTGCCACTACTAATGATGGAAACAACTGTTGCTGTGATAGTCCTAAGTGTTATTTCTGCTACCAGGACTGGCACTTGTCCCTGCTGCCAGCAGCAGTTACACCTCAGCATTGCAGCATGTGCATGTCGCCATCAACCCCACAGCTAAATGTGGAGGGTCTGCCAATCCATCACGGCTATCTGCAGGAGCTTTCTCAGTTGTGGTGACCAGTGATGCTCTTGTCACCATCACTGCGGATGGTGGTGCCTCTATTTTGCAGTGCTGGTGCCAGTGGCACCCATCTGTACCATCACTACCTGTGGTGTAGCAAGTACCTCTGCTGCTGCTGTGTTGATAACCAGGATTGACACTGCTGGGGCTCTCCCACCTGCCATGATGATACCTGCTGTGAATTTTTATCTGCAACCCAGATTTTCACTCAAAGCTGATTCCTACAAATTATCATTCTGGTCAGGAAATAATCTGAAATAGTGGTAGAGGGCTTAAAGTGGAGCAGGATTGATTTAGGGGAGACATTTAGAGAGCCTTTTTAATGGTAAAGGTAGGTAAGTACTGAGGTATACATGTTCTGCCAGGGATCACTAGAAGTGTTTCCTTTTGGCATGCCCAGAGTTGTCCTGTCTCCTTCAGCTGCTTGGTGTGAGGAATGTAAATGGGAAACAACTCTGTCAACCTGGCAAGTTTTTCCTGTAGTTACCACGCAGTAACTCAGCTTCACCACAAAGGTGCAGTACATAAGGATGCAGCCTTCAGTATTCTGTCTGACAGCTGCTCTTCTGCCCTGTACAGCATCACACCTATAGCAGTATATCTTTGTAACTGTGCGATTGCTGTTGTCCCAGGTTCAGCAATACTGGATGTGACCCCTCTCCAAGTTTTGTCGGGAAATGCTGTGTTTTGGTAACAGTGAACAAAAAGATCTTGTATTCATTGCACCAAGCATGTTGCTGTAGATCCCTGTGCTTCCTCCAGAGGCTTCTTTGGAAAGCTTCCCATCCAGGTCTTCTGAAATAGAGCCATCCGAGAAGAACACCTGTGCTTACAAGACCTTGTCAGAGCTTATAGAGGAGATGAGACCTCCTGGATCACTTTCTGTGCCAAATCAACCCAGAAGCTTCTGCAAAAATTCTAGAGTAGAAGGGCCTGAAGCAATGTCCAGGAACATTTCTGTTAGCCATGCAGGAGAGGAACCGGGCAGATTTTTTTTCCTGTGATTACACTGCTTGGCCTAATACTGTTCCAGTGGATGGCTGTCTAAACAACAGAGCCGTGGCGGAGCACAAGCAGGCACTCCTGAAGCCACCATCTGGACATTACATATGTTCAGCAATCTGTTGAAGATGAGGTTTTACAGGACAGCCAAAACCTGTCTGAGCTGATGAATATGAACATTCAGCATGCACTTCAAGGAGAAAATGATAGAAATTAAAATTAGAGTAGCTGATTTTGCAGGAACATCTTACTGATAGCCAGAGAGTATTATGACTTACGAAAAAATCGTAGCTAGTTTGGGAGGCATAGCTATGAGCTAGCCAGAATGTTCCAATTTGTGTCTGCACTGGAGATGAAAAGAATTACAGTTTTTGGTCCTTGCGTTATTAATATCCTAAACCTTCCTGATTCCTGTGGAATTTTATCCCCTGGCTGAAAGATGGGATCTTCTCGCCCATGTCCACCTTTAATGGAATTCAGTTGCATAAGCATAGGCATTTAGCTAGTAACTAGGCATATTTGTATACCGTTTAAAAAAGCTGAAAATCAGCTCTGTAAAAGCAGGCATATGAATTGTAGTGTTAAAGAAAATGATCAGGAACACTAACATGCCTGTCTTTCGTTAAAGACCAATTTTCATATGGAAAAATGTTCAAATCAGGTCACAGATACTCTGAGATTTTGTTTCACTGTGCCCCCAACTGTGTGTTTTTGAGGCTCTGGGTTGTATATTCAATATCTGTCTTTTTGCCCTGAAGCTCTGCTTGTTGTGGTGGATGTAGGTTAGTCAGACTTCTGCAGTAGTCAGATTTCTATTTTCCTGTTTGCTGCCTCTGATAGAGCCACTGTCCTGTCCCTAGCTGAACTGATTCTGTTCAGGAATCAAGTGTGCCAAATTAATTTGGGTTTGAACTTAAATATCCTGGTATGCATTTTATTCCCGCTGAGTTCAAGACTCTTAAAATATCTCAGAATGCATACAAATTCTCTGCCTCAGCACTTGTCCTCTGATTATGGTCCATTCAGTTTAAATCACTGACCCTTCCTTTCCTTTCTCCATCTGGACCATCTTGGGTGTCTTCCATAGGCTGTTCTATGCTCCTGATACCTGTTACCTTAACTGTCGCATGCCAGTGACGGAATCCATTTGTTTATCTTGAATATCATGAAAACTATTAGAACTAAAACATGGAAAGTGTCTTCTGTAGAAATGGAGATATTGGGCAATTTCTTTATACGTTGTGAGCTGTATCCGGCTGAAACAGGTTCTCCCCCTACTAACTGTCTCAGTGGCCAGCTATATCGTTTTCCCTGTTCATATTCAGTCCCTGGATTGTGCAGTTGTGAGTGTCCTTCAAAATCTTAAATAATTTGTTCAGCCTGTGAAGAGAAAATGGGATCTCATTGCAGCCTTCTGCTGCCTGAAGACCGTCTGAGAACTCTTCATGGAGATACACAGAGAAAGGACAAGAGACAGCAGGCAGAAGTTGCAACAAGGAAAACCTTATCTGGGCATAAGGGTAAAAATTTTCATTTTATTCAGAATGGTGCAACCTTGGGACCTTGCTCAGGGAGGTAATGGCAGTTCCATCCTCAGAAATTTTCAGAACTTGGCTGAGTGAGATCTTGAGCAACCTGATGTAGCTTTGAAATTAGCCCTAGTGAAAGCGTAAAGTTAGACTTGGTAATTTCCAGACTTGCCTTTCAATATAGTTTTTCCCATAATTCTTTAACCATAGTTTAAATGATGTACAAGAAGACATCATACTGAACCTAGTACTTCAGAGTAAATTGCAGTTATTTCACATTAGAGGTATGAGCTATACCAATAAAATTTGGTACAAAACAGCCTGGTAGTTGTTTATTATAAAACAGATCATTTTGGAAACATTGTCCACAATGCATTCTTCATAGTATTTGATTTGTCTGATTTAGATATTTTTGGTGGAGAGGGTCCAAGAGGAATGATGAGTATCGAGTCCATGCATTCTTTCTAATTTGCTCTGGTATACACTTTTCTGGGATTGTTCTATACACTGTTCTCAACCTGCTTACCTGATTTGTACGAGCACAGAGCATGCTTGTTGAAAAAGTAAATACCACTTCCTTTTAGCAGTCTGTCTTTATGCAGCATATTGCTAGAAGTTGGTACAATCTTCTATCGTCAGTTCATTCTGAAGTTCCTGTTTCCTCTACCTTTTGCTTTGTTTTTCTGCCTCATTTCCTTGTCACTCTATTGCTTGTTTCAAATTCATTTTCTGTGGAAATGCTGAGATAGGCAAGGACAAATTTTGGATGCAGTGAGAAACCTGGCAAAGAGCATGTGCTCTCACAAGAAGCTACACCTATGTTTTTTGTAATTTTATGGCTGTTAAATACTTTATTTTCTTTTTTTCTGGTTTCTCAGGTACAGAACATCTCAGCATCTAAAGAGTTTTGTTGTAATAAATGGCATTTTTAGCCCATCAGTACTTTTGAGGCTTCTGATGCTCCATTTTTCAAAATAAGCTTCAATATTTTTTCAGAGAAAAAATCAGAGATGCTTTGAAGTTACTTATGTATCGCTAAATACAGAATGCCCATTATCTGACTGATGTTGCAAGTTGTACAAGTCATAATATTGTATTAAAATTTCAGCTTACTCTTCAAGTTTTGTAATGTTTCGGCACCTGAAATCATGCTGTTGGCCAGCACTTTTGTTCATTAAAGATCACTTCAGCATTCAGTATCGAGAACATTCCTACTTAAGGTTGGAATTATCTTATAATTGCTTAGACAGACTGGTTCCTGTGAGCCAGCGGTCTCTAAAACTGTATTTTAATGCTTAATCAAATTTGAGAGTAAGCATATAGGCATGTGGTCTCAACATAACCAGCCATTATCAAACCAGTCCACTTAATTGTGCAGCAGTTTGAGATTCTACCGCTGGCCTGTCAAGCTAACTAGAATATAAAAAGCCATAAATAAAGGACTTGCAAGTTATTTATAGGAAATTATAATCTTTAAAGGCTTTTACCACCAGAGAAGCTTGTCAATCATCATAGCCAATCACATGAAACAAATATTCCATTTACTGTGTGAATTACGGAAGAAAACTGAAGAGAAAAAGGCCACCAGTGCAAGTGGAAGACTTCTATCTTCATTTTCGTCTTCTTCACTAATGGACAGCATCTCTGTAAGTAACACTTCCTTTTGTTTTATGCACTGTCATTATAAAAAGTAGAAGTGGCACAATGGTAGTTCTGTGCTATTGCAGTCTAGATTTTAAAACTCTGCAATATTGACAGGGCAAAGTTATTGATAATAGCTGAAATACAGTTCACCTTCAGTCTCCATTTTCAAAATGATGTATTTGTAAATACACCTGATACTCACAGTGTTCCAAAAAGAATATTGTTATCATTCACTTTTGTCAATAACTGTTTTATGCATGTAATATAAATACATTTGTATAGACTTTTGGAATCCTGTTGATCTGCATATAGTCAAAGTATTATATTTCTTTCCACAGAGAATGAGATACTCTGAGCTTTGTATAGAAAGGTGCCAATAAGGATCAGAATAATGTCCTTCCATACAAAGGAGAAAATACGTTCTATGTAAAAAAAGGTAGAACATTAGAATCAAGGTGAGCCAAAACCTCTCCTTTTGCCTACGTCCTTTATGAAGAAAAAACAGATGATATGTGAAGCAAAGCAGAGTGAGCCAATGCACTGCAGGGTCTGTAATAAACTGGCTGTATTCCATCCACTGAAGGGTCAAGACCTGTTTGGAGCAGACTGGCCTGACTTCCTTGCTCTTTCAAAACCTTTTTCTTGTAGTAACCTTCCAGTACCACTCACAGGTGTGGAAAAACTAAATTCTAGCTGTAAGTCCTGCTGTTAGCAATAAGGTGGGCTCAGCATCACTTGGACTTCTGCTTTCTCTCTTCACTGGCTGTGTAACTAAACAAAACCTGACTTTATTTTTTTTTTTTCATTATTATTTTAATTCTTTTTAAGCTCAGAAAAGTAGAAAAAAAATGAGAAAAGGGAAACCTCTCTAAATTACCCATTTCCTTCTTTCCTTGACCAGCTGTTGTACCAAATTACAGAATTATGTGTTAATAAGATTTGTATACACTGGGTGGAGCTCAAATGCAATAGATATTGTAAAACACAGTAAAACCTGAAAGTTTTATGTTCTGTGCCATTTAAGATTTCTGAGTGAAAACAAGAAAATGGCAACAGCTGATTAATTCCTAGAGAGTAACAGAGGCCACTTGCAATCTAAGAGGAGGAGAAATCCATTCCCATGGATTAAAAAGATGAGAAAAAATATTTTATTGCACAGATCATTATAATACAAAAGGCAAGTACGAGTGTTCAGTTTGGAGTTGATGACTCCTTGGTATTTTCATATTGAACAGTGTGTGTGTGTGTGTGTGTGTGTGTGTGTGTGTGTATATATATATATATATATGTATATATATATATACGAACTCACCTATACTTGTGAAGACAGGGGAATGTTTTTTAGCAAAGTTTTCTTATTTCAGTGCATGTCAGTGGTTACAGAGCCAACTTAAGCAGTCCCTGCTTCTCCTCTTTCTGGCTGCCCATTTCCACTTCCATATCACACAGTGAGATGTCCAGTCCCTGCAGAAGATAAAAAATGCACTGTTGTGACTGTGCTGACCATTTATCTCAAACTGCTCTACTTCCCTCAGCAAGGAATCCAAAAGCCTAGTGTAGTAGTATTTGTACACAAAATGTGTGTTGCCTTATGTGTGAAACGTGTTACCTCAAGCCTTTCAGCTGGGGTTCATGATCCCCAAGGAGTAGTGGCTTTAAGGATTATGATGTGTTTGCCCTGACCAGAAATGTCTTCCTAACTCTAGTTGCTGGCAGTGACTCGGTTCTTCCAGGGTGAGGGCGAGGTCAGGCTCATGTGCATACTTGCAGTCAGGAATTGCAGCTAGTCCTTATTCATCTACCCTGAAGAAACTGAGCTGCTGCAATGTCCTTTAAGAAACAGGAGAAGGGCTAACATTCAGGTGAGTTGAGTGAGGACTTGGACTGAAAAAAGTATTTGAGAAGCTATTATAAAGGAGAGCACCTCATTCCTTGTACACAGGTAAATCCTTCAGCTGCTTGATAAGTTGCCACGGCAGACAGGAAAGTTTAGAGTAAATTTGGCCTTATTACCACTAGTGAAATTCCCCATAATCTGATTTTGCTAACATATTGTTCCCTGGCTGTGGTATTGCTTCACTCTTAAGAGTGAACTCAAGAGTGAACTTCACTCTTAAGAGTGAAGCTATACATTTCACTCTTCTTCTCCAGTTAAACTGTTTAAAGGCACTCTAAGTTTGTGTGAGGTTCAGAAGATGTGTCATATTCATTGCTAAATTCACAATCGTAACAGTTTATGAACAAAATGAAACTTCTATTTATTTTTAACACATTTTTGCTTCCTTTCTAGGTTGAAAAGCTCTTAATACGTCCCTCTCTCTGTTACAAACAAATGGCAAAGCAATATCACAACTTCTTCAAGGTCTTCATATGCAAGAAGATTGAGAGCCTTTACCAGAGGCAGCATTTACTTAAAAGGGCATGTTGTGGAGGCTGACACAGGATTACAGACAAATTACATGTTCTTCTGTTGACAGTTTTGATACACCAGGTCTGAAGATGCAAGTGCCAAGGCATAGCTTAGAGTCGCCCTAAAGCTTCTTTAAGTTGTGCTTGGAAACCAGTTGTCTCCGTGTGGCTGTTGGATTCAAGGAGGTCATTTGAGTGTATTTTGAAAGCATGTTTAGTTCACATAATCTCTTCTGTAATTATGCTAGGCATGCCACTGTCACAACCAGTGATCTGGCTTCTTCATTATCATTTTTCCTTTAATAAAATTTCAAAACTTAAACTTCTTATCTGTCTCTCTAATTATGTGTGTGTAAACTGCAGTAAGTAGAAAAGTCTAACATAGATTTGTGTTAGCATGATGATATAGTCCACAATGTAGAAAACTAATGCAATGTAAAGATCAGAGATTCACAGATCATCTCATATTGCTAATTAGATGTGCTGTTTTACTAATTTCTACTCATATTCTTATATTGTCATTGAACCAGTATCCTGGATTTATACTGCACTGTACTAGGTGCTGTACAGAATCAACCTACACCTCTGGCAGCTATATTGCTGTCATGTTCAGTGGCATATATGTAGGCAGCATGCTGGTATAAGTAACAACTGGCTGGAGTTCTAGTCATATATATACTAGTATCACTGTATTGCCATAACTTTATCCTTGTGACATATTACTTTACATTGATATAGATTTAAATGAGTGCTTTTGCTGACCTACATAAATTGGACCCTACCAATATGTAGTGCTTTATAGTGAAATAAAGAAATGGTTTTGGTATGAACTTTGGTAGCTAAAATCAATGAAGTTGTAAAAGAAGATGCATGCTAGAAGTTTTACAGGGAAAATTTTTCCCAAGTTGTCTGTTACCTGATTTAATAGCCATTTCTGCAGCTGAAGATGACAATTCAAAGAAGCCAGAGTGATGGAAGCTAGGACTAGAAGGAAGGTAATACATAAATCTGTTTGCCTGTGTTTTCTGTATGTTGTTTCACTAAAATTGTGGGTTTCTTATCTCTGCAAAGGGATATGGTATTTTAGAAATGATTGCTTTTATCCAAGGAGATTATGTATAAGATTATTGCAATTTATCCCAAGTAATCCAGTTCATCTGGGAATACAGTAACTAATAGGAGGTCTCTTCTGAGCAGAAGCATAGCTTATTTTTAATTAAGAAAATTCAATGGATGCTTAAAGTTACGTATTTTAGAGTGGAATCTGTGTCTGGCATGTACATAGGTTTTAATAGTACTACTGAACTGAACATAAGAGGTTACCTGTGTGTTAACCAAATTGGCCACCATGATAATGCTTGTATGGGCAATGCTTGAATATTTTTATAGGTATTCCTCATTATAACTTTTTCTAGTGGTAATGTTGCTTTGGTAAGGTAAACATCAGGTACTTTAAAGCTAGATTATCTGTGTTTCTTTAGGTTTTATTATATCCTAGCTGAGTCAAATTATTTCAATCAGTAAGCCAATTATAAAACTACCTCCAGTCTCAGGAGTCCTTGGAAATCTAGTTTTAATTGCTTTCTTTGGTGCTTATTAGTAGACTTCTGGATACCTCCTGAGAATTTGGAAGAAAGAGGGTAGCACAGGTCTCTGACCAGGTCAGTTTATTTTGTACAGATGGTGCAAATGAGAAGAAATTGTTGAATTTCCCTTGAGGACTCCCTCAGCAAATACAAAACCAGGTTATTTAGTTCCTTCTTTCCATGTGTGTTCACTGACAAAGGTGGCGGGAGTACACCGAGCACAAGTTTAGCTGCTCTTTGTTCTTGGTCTTGAAGATTGGGTCTGAACAGGAAATTCAGGAGCTTAATTGTATTGTCCAACCTCATTTCCATGCAATTGGTGAAATGTGAAGCTAGACTATCTGTCCTCCCATCTGAATCTTGCTCCAAAAAGATGAATATTAATAAAGAAGGTTGTTCATACAAGTGTGCAAAAGATAAAGGTCGGGGATCTTATTACATGTTCAAGAACTGACAGAAACAGTTTGAGAGGGATTCCTTTCAAGACTCCGGCAGATCAGCTGAGTAGACAGTTTCCAAATGACATCCAAACACCAGTGCATAACAGCGAAGAGCCTCAGCAGCTCCAGGTTAAGGGCTATGTGAGGAGACGATAAGCATAATCTCGGGCGGCAGCTTTATACTTTTATGTTTTCTTTTCAAGGTGGATCATAGCCCACCTTTTGAAAAGGAAAATAAACAGTGTGCTCTCTTTCACACTGTAAAGCTTCTTGCCATCTACAAAAATAAATCGAATTTCAAAACGTTTTGCTAATAGTGTGATTGTAACTGATGCCTCAAGAAAAATGGATGGAAAATCCAGAGCTGGGCTTTTGAGCACTGTATGCTGGCAGAATGGCCTTAGACTTTTTTCTCCTGTCTCTTCCTACCCCAAAGTACTTGTTGTCCACTTGTCATCTGGAAAGGAAGAAAGCTGGAAGAATGAAGCAGTAGTGAGAAATCTTCGGCTGGTGAGAGAGCAGAAGGTAATGGATATTGTGTTTGCAAAGTGCCCTTCCACTGCCTTTCAGCAAAGGCTTTAGGATGGGAAGCAATCACAGCGTTGAGAATAAGCATATTTGTAGAGAGTCAACACGAGCTCCTTGTCCCACTTTCCATGGAGATCGTTCCTCGAGACTGCTTAGCGCTGCCTCGTCTGCTGCAGCCAGCTGCGTCCGCGTGTCACTGCTGCAGTCTGAGTGTTCTCAGCAGCGTGGCCTCCTTCAAGGGAGCTTTCTTACTCCGGTGCTGAATTGTGTTCTGTTGCTTTGCTAAAAAGAAGGTACACGAACATCGTCTTCTAAAACAAAGTTCTTTGAGGGTCTGTCTTCTAGAGTGTCTTTGAAAACCCAAGAAAAGGGACCACTCCAATCTTTACAATGAAACTGGTTAAATTTTATACTATACCAGGCATTTTATTCACTTGTTCTGCACACATGAGATTCTCCATCAATGAACAAAGAGGAAATTGCTCTTAAGAAAGTCCACATTCATATTTTTAGAATACAGAAACTCTGGAATTTTAAATGTGTATGTGACTACTCATCACCTACATGTTTTGGGGCATTTATATTTGAACAAATATATTTGGAAATTGATTTGAAACATAATTGTATATTTTAATTTGAATTGCATATTCAATTGGTTATTCCCTCCAACTTAGCAACATGTAGATGATTTAACCGTTTTGGTGCAGTATGTGTGAGCAGGTGAGTACTGTATGTTATTGTCTTACAGTAAGAAGCCTTGGGAGAGCAGTACTCTGTGAAATTTTGCTATCCCCCGACTCACTGTTGTCACACTTTTGTGGGTGACAGTGAAGCAATAATTCTTTGATAAGAGGAGACAGTTCTACATGAGTCACTACTGTGTTTTGTTCCTGTGGACTTTGCAGCTAAGATAAAGGCTGCTGGGTGACGCGGGGAGATGGCTCCTGCAGGCCCTGTTCCCTCGCGCATGGGGAGGCTAGAGCAGGGCTGCAAAGCAGCCGGGGAGCAGCCACTGCCACCTCTGTTCCCCATCGAATTGCAAGGGCTCCAGGCTTGTGCCTTGCCCAAAATAGCAGAGAAACACAGACATTGCTTTGTCTCCTCCCATGTCAGGGTGCTCTCACAGTGTAGGACATCCAGAGACCACACTAAGAGCAAGGAGATGGAGGGTCAAGATCCATGATGCAGAAGTGGAGTGTATTCCTAAAACACAGGGTTGAAGGTGCCCCAACTTCTCCCTTCTTCTGCCAGCTTCTCCACAAGATTGGGCCCTTCAGCCCATTTTCTTCCTGTTGGGAACATGTCCCTTGCTTCTTCCCTCCTGCCACTGGGACCCAAAACACTGTTACCAGCCTTTTTCTCTGTGTCTCTGCCTCTGCCCTTTGCAGAGCTTGGTGCTGCCTGGGCTGACCTTCCGTAGGCATGTCAGTGCTAGAAGTCTGAAGTGCTGTGCTAGAGGAGATGAGGCTGTCAAAGATGTTACTGGAACTTCTGGGGCAGGTTAGCTCCAGTCAGTCCTTTCTGCCTTTCCAGGCTTGGCTGGAAATGCATCTGTCCAGTAGCTGACACTGGCACTGCACCCTGCTGTGCTATAGGATAGCAAAGCAGTAGCTTCTTCCTTTATAAACCAGTGTAGCTTCCTGCTTTATAAGCCAGCTTAGGACACTGGTTGACAGTGGGACTGTGACACTAACCTGCATGTGCGTTCTTTCTGCAGGGAACGATCTCTTTCTGGTTGCAGTCCATGAGCTGGGACATGCGTTGGGTCTGGAACACTCCAATGATCCCAGTGCTATCATGGCTCCTTTCTACCAGTACATGGAAACACACAACTTCAAACTGCCCCAAGATGACCTCCAAGGAATTCAGAAAATCTATGGTGAGCAACACTGTCCACTCATCTATTTATAGCGAGCCCACATGTAGTAAGTGTTTTACTGCCACATATGGGTAGCTCCCCAGATGCTTGCAGTCAGTGGACTGGATTTTGTGCCATCGCTGAATTTGGGACCATTTAAAACCCTTCATCTGCAGCCAAATATGTCTGTTCCTGTGGCAGTGTCAACCTGTAAATCAGAGTAAATGAACTTCTGTGATCTTGATACTCCTCCATGCCTCACTCTACCCCCAAAAAAAAGGTTTAATGATGAGATTTAGTAGAAAGTTTTGTTTATTTTTACTTTAGCAGAAAGTAGAAATATAAAGGTTTAGTAAAAAACACTGCTTCCAAAGGTTATCTTTCAGGATTGCCTTCCTCTGGCAGACCCTGCACCTTCTCCCATCATCGTTCTGCAAATGCAAGTAGAGAGGAGGAATATGAAGTAAAAATGAAAAATGCTTTTTTATGCTTTTTTTTTTCCTCCATCTATAGATGGAAGGGAAAAGAGGTTCAGATCTGCTTAGGAAACATTTCTTTAATCTCCAGTTGAAAAAAAAAAAAAAAAAAGAATATCGTTGCATAACATAAAGTTATGGGTTCAAGGAGAAAAGAAGGCAAAAGGATTAGGAAAGAACTAGAGGGCTGGAGATAATGTGGCACCATGTGAAAAAATAAGGGATGCAAGCACAAGGACTTTCAGAGAATGATGTGCAGGTGGCTGAAGAGGAGAGCAGAGGAAAAGGCAGGTTTTAAGAGCCACAGTCAATGGAAATCTGAGCTAGAAGAATCTAACAGCTGTGAGGTGCTGGGTCTTCTGCTTCTCACTGCCTTCAGATGAGGTCTACACAGTTTGGTGAGTAAAGGTGATTGTTCTTCAGGAACTTTCACAAACAAATTTCCCTTGTATTCCTCTCCATTTCCTGAGCTGTTAGCAGGAATAGGTCCTGCTCTATGAACAGCCACTATAAGGAGTCACTGATTGCAAAGTGAGCAAGTCAGAGCAGTCATTTAAAAACTGCAGTATGCATATACTCTATGAAGTTAATAAAGAAAATGACTCTTCTGTAGATGATGAACACAAGAGTGCAATGTTCCCTGATCTTGTCTGTGCTTGGCTGTCTCAATTGCTTGTATTTTCCAACAGTGTTAAGATCTATTTGTCTCAACATAAATGCCTAAAGAAGAGACTCTGTCTGGGCTAGTTTTCTTGACATCTGTGTAGACAATGGAAATAGACAGGCATTTGTAGAATGCAATTCCTTGCACTGCAAAGTAGATATATAAATAAGGTTCAATATTTAAAATAAGATGGTTTGTAATATATGCAGGGGGCATTGGCTCTTTACAAGCAGTGCAACAGGATTTCTCTTCAGCATTCATTAACAGGATGAAGTTGCATTGCAGCTGTCCTGTAGCATCTTGCTTTCTTTAACATGGTAAAATACTCTGAATGAGAGCGGTTCTTCTGGATGGCTTTTAAATTAAGTGCTGGGATAATAAGCAGTAAACCTTCATTATAAAAAGTACCCAAGTTTTCATTTTTGAAAGATGCTAAAAATTGAGGGCAATACCAAGGCCAGCAGGGCAGGGGCCTTGCTGGCCCAGTGGCAGTGGAGTCAACCAAGAGTCCGGGTAATCAAAGAAGTTTGTGGTGATGGGCAGGTCCAAGGCCAGTCTAGGACATCAGTCCATAGGCTGAGATGAAGATCAGGTCTGATGATGGCAACCGGGTTCAGTCACAGGCCAGCGATTGTTGGGCTCGTCCATGGTGATGGGGCAGATGCGAGGCCAGGACACGTGGTCTGCACAGGTGCAGGTTGGGACCAAGCCCACGGCTGGGAAGGGCAGGTCTGTGGCAGAGCTGGAGACCAGCACGACTGTGGTGTGCTGGGCTGAGCTGAATGGGGTCCTGGCTGTGGTCAGCGGCACATGAGTGTGCCAAGGGAGGCTCCTCAGGGTCCCAAGAGCCACAAGAATTCCACTCATTTTTTACTTACTTTGTAGCATTCAATTTTAGCCGTATACTAAGTTAAGATTCATCTTGTACAGTAAAACATACTTGAAATTTAAACTAATCTTGAAAAAAAGCAATATGAACTTACTACTGTTTGATACGGTCTGAGTTTGTTGACTGTCCTTAAGTCAGTCAAGGCTTATCTCGGAGGCCTTCCAAATGGAGTGACTGGGGATGGTGTTGGTGGTTACAGGGATATCTAGTCCTGCTCAGGAAGCACCAGCAGCTTCTGCATTTAGCTTGTTGTTTCTCTGTGTAGGCACTTCAGCCTTGAGTTCTGACCCAGAAAATGAAGCTTAGTTTTAAAATAGGGTTGCAAAAATGGAAAATATAGGTTATGTTTCTTCCTGAAACAGGAGATAGTAGATAAAAGGACAGATTTTCTGTCTGAATTCCTTTCAGCTGAAGATTAATCACTGAAATGTCTTTGTTGTAGCTTTAGCAGGAACATTCAAATAAATGCATTTTCTTTCCACGATTCCAATCCACTTTATTGTGCTTTGGGAATGCTAAAAGCCCCTCTTACCTCAAAATTTTCATTCTGCTGGAGTTTCTAGAACAAAGAACAGAGGCTGTACTAGAATTTAAGTCCATTTTGTCTCTTTGAGAATGATGTGTTTTGAGTATACGTTTATGTTGTATCAGTATTTAGCCATTGGAAAAGAATATGTCTAAATCTGTCATGTAACTGATTTGTCGAATGGATTTTCTTCTGGATTTATTTCAAAGCCACCTAAAAAGACAGTAGGTGATGTGAAATCTTTTTTTTTTGTGCTTGATCTGGTTAATACTGGGTCAATGTGTAAAATGTTATTTCTACTTGGAAACTAATGATGAGAGGGGCCAGCAGCTGAATGTGTGGGTCAGAGTAGGCTGGAAGACAAGTCATCAGTATTTCCATCTTCAGAGAAGTGCTCCTGGTAACATGTTCCATGAAAAAATAGGGAAAGTATTGTGACGGTTTATTTCATACCTTTTTCAGAACAATCTCTCCTACTTTATTTATGTGCCCATGTTATGAGTGACATGCCCAGGAAGGAATTAAATTGGAAATAATACTCATGTGTAGGTCATTTGGGTATCCAGTTAAGTGACTCCTTTACTTGTCGTTGCCTGGAGGTCAGGGTAGCAGGCAGCTGCAGCGCAGGAGAGAAGAGACCTAGTCAGTCATGGCCTTTCCACATAGCCTGAACTGATCATCCTTCAGCAATGGTTCATCTGTTCTCCATGTCCTTCTCCAAGGATCCTTTTGCAGTGGGCTATGAAGCAGCCTCTTCTGTGGGGAATGACTCTCCTGATACCATGTTGGGAAGGCGGAGGGGTTCCCATGATGTACAGAACAAAATGATGCCCACGTAGATACTTGGAGAAAACAAAACAAGATGAAATATTTGCTGCTGCCAAAATATCTAGATGGCAATGGAAGTATATAGGCTGCCACATGGCCCTAGGCAGACAGAACCGAATAGAGAAGCAGTGCAGATACAAATTTTCAATTGGTCTCCAGAATCAATATGGCTTGGTTGATGACATGTTTAGCAAAGAGCATGACAGAAAGCTGACTGTTCACTCCCTAAGGGTGCAAGATCTTTTCCTGCACTGAGGCATATCTCAGACTCTAGAAGGTAGAACTGGTAAGCCGAGCTGTCTTCCCCAAGAGTCTTTCAAAGCCTAAGGTCACAAAGGAAAGGTCTATCTACTCCAAAATAGGCCAAATCATTAAGCCTGGAGACAAGCTTGAGGATTTGGGTTCTTCCAAATCTCACTAAGAACATGTCAGCTTCTCAGATATCCTTTTTACAGCCCAGGAGAAGAGCTCCTGATCATTGTGTGTGCTCATCCCATGAGGGCTCAGGGCCAGGCTTGAAATGGTGACTACACAGGCCCTGGCCAAGGAACAAGTTTGTCAGCACTGGGCAACAGCACCTCTTACATCCAAGAACAGTGGATCATCAGGGCACAGTATCTGTGAGCACCTTCTTGCAATATTACTGTTCCTGTGCAACAAGTTCCTGTTTCACACCCTCCCTCACCTAATGGATTTGCATGCCTGCAGTATACCTTCCCAGGCCAAAGAAGGAGTAGGCCAAGGAAACTGGCATTGTGATGGATGTCCATCTTGCTGAAGGACTAATATCAGTCTCCAGAGGAAAAGAAAATGAAAGAGTAATTTTCATTTCAAAAATGGTGCACCTACTCCAGGAAATCCTAGCTCTTGACAACAGTATGATTCTTCTTGTGACTGCTCATCCCATCTAGAACTGTTTCTCTGCAGGGGTAAAAAAGGTGAGATTTCTATCCATTAATGTTCAGATGGATGAGCAGTGGAAAGGACAAAGGTGGCAAGGACTTGCTGGTCCTGCTGATATTTTTATGCAAGAAAACAAGGAGCCTGGGCTTGGCCTCCTGTCTGCAGTACTAGCCCTTGTTGCAGCAGCTCACAGAACAACTGTGTAACCAAAGCAGTGTGGATTCGGAGAGATCACAGATAGAAAAGGACCAGGCAAGCTGGAAGCAGGATGCATGACGGTGGTACAGATGAGCCCAATGTCATACTTTCTGAACAGTTCCCCAAATCTAAATGCATTACAAGGCCTATAATCCCAGCACTGTGGGCTCAGTTCCACGGGTTCAAACAGGTATCCAACAGAATCACAGGTGCCATCACTGAGTTCACTGTGAGACAAGCAGCTTGTCCTGAGGTGGTAGCACTCGAGACAACAGAACAGGTATTTCCAAGTGTTCGTCTCAGTCTTCATTTGAGAAAATTGCTACCAACTTTCCTTACAGGAAAACTGACAGCTCTATTTTCTTTCAAAACAAAGAAACTTACCTGTTTTGTTCACTGTGTCACAATTAAACCAATACATTCAGCCAACGAGTTGACAGTATTAACTCTACCTGCATTACCTCCTACTGGAAGACTCTCTGGAACTGTTACATATAGTAGTGCCTCTTATGTTGTGTTACTTGTTCCAAATGACGCTCCATCCTATGTACTTAAATAGTCAAAGCATCCATAGAACCAGTTAAAGGACCATCTTTTTGAGGATTAATGGGCATCCTACATTATTCACCCACCCTTCTCCAGCCCCTTGCACTTCCTGACAGCATCTTTGAAACAGCACAGAGTGCAAGAGGAAGCTGCTAGGTCTGGGGCTTTTAGACACACAGTCATCTGTTCAGAGAGAAAATAGACGAAAGAAACAGGGTGGCAATGAGAGAACTAGGGAGATCTGCCCTTATACTCCAACTCTGGCATGCTGAAGGACAGCAGAGGTCCCAGATTCCCTCTCTATGTTGCATCCCTTCATTTTTATCTCTCCTTCTTTCCAGTGATTCTGTTGGACCCAGAAGGAAATACCAGACTCCTTCTCTGGTGCCTCAGCTGAGTCTCATCTACCATATGCCAGGCCTCCATTCCCATTCCTTCAAAGAGCAGACAGGTAGTAACAGCCACTCTGGTTTCCTGTGCTGTGCCTGGGGTCACAGGAAAGTCTTTGTCAGACTGAGGGCTTCACCCATACCTGGGTCAGTCCTGGAGCCTGCTTACTTGGGTGCGCGAGGAGCGAGCCGGACCATACTGCTCCCTGATGAAGGGGGAACTAAAGAGTAGCTTAAGGCCCCTTCAGGAGCTTTTTCCAGCTAATGGAGAAGCACTGCTTTATATTATGACTGAGAATTAAATATTTCTTTTATCCTACAGATTCTCCTGAGTTCAAGAACAGTTCTGCTCTGTAGTGAAGCAAATGTCAGATGTATTCCAGAGGGGAACTGCAGTACAGGCACCACAACTTGAGTGTCTTGTAGAGACCCAGACTCTCATCCTTCTTCTGCTTGAGTCAGCCTAGGAATTTTGGAAACAGTTTTCATACTGAACTGCAAAGTGAATCGCCTTGTTAGAGAGCTTGTCAGAGCCTTTCCTTCTCAGTAGAGAAAGGATTCAGACCATGGACTCCTGTGGTCCAGAAAGTGCTCTGGGCAGCAGTTATTCATATGGAAGAGAAAACTTCTGTGTGAAGGGCTTGAGAAACCCTTTCTGTCATCTGGTTGATTATCATGAGGGCTTCAACTGCCCAGCTGTTGGACATGCTGTGAGTGTTGTGACAAAGATACCCAAACTGACTCTAAATTAGCTAATTCACTTTACTGCTGAGGGCACAGAAGAGCAGAGAGCTCTATGGACAAATTTGCCTAGTGATCAAGGTAAAATCATATGTCCTTCCTGAGCTGTTGCAGATGGATTGTTTCTTGTCCTTGAGGTAGCTCGTTGGCGATTAGCTCATTTAGTATGAGCACGGACCTCTCTCCAAGCCACTGGAATCTGCCAAGCAGTGAGGTGGGTTTCTGTCACTCTCCCCACCTCATTTTGATCATACATTTTGTTTTGGAACTGAAGAGTCTTTCCTGCATACCTGGAAAGCTGGCATGGTCCTGCAGAAACCTGTAGACAGATCAGCGTTTTGTGACCAAAAAAAACCCTATATTTCAAAACCTAACTTCCTTTAAAAACGTCCTTTAGAAAGAACTTCCTTCCTTTTAAAGCCTAATTTCCTTACTCTAGTTTTGTTCTTGGAGTGAATATTAAGAAGATAAAAAAACACCTTTGCTTTTAGGTGGATCATTATCTCCCCTGATTTAAATCAAAGAACCTCCTTTGCTCCTGGCAGATTTGGAGATCCGATTGCTCGTCCAGCCAGAGGCTGGAAAGTACTGAACACAGAACCATTCAGGATGCCTTGAGGCGAGTGTTGTACAGTTCAGGGAACACTCTGTCAATAGCCGGGAGGACAGTACAATTATATTTTGTCCTCAACTATCGACACAGTGGCTCCTAAATGCCTCCTCTCTGTGTTATCTTCACAGGTCACCTTGGTATTCAGATGGTCTGCGACAGAGGAAGCATGAAGGGAGGAGGCTAAGTGCCAGTGGTGGAAGTCACACTCTGAAGGTGATCTGTTGTGACCCAAAAGCTTTCTGACAATTTTTACCTCAATTGTGCTAGAGAGGAAGAAAATCTTCTTCTCCACACAGTGTCTGCAAAGCCTTACTAAGTTGTCTCCAAAACATAGAGTTTCCACCTCCAAGGGATTTCCTACCTACTTCCCTTGTGGAAGTAAGTAGATTCAGCCCCTGAGGGTGGGTTTGATCCTAGGGCTGGGATCACAGAATGACAAAGTTCAGACCTGATGAATGGGTTGAGGCCAATTAGCAACTTCTGTGCCAACAGTTCCATGGAATACTCTCTCTCACTTTGTTTTCTCTCAATTAGGTTTGCTCAGTGATTTTCTGAAATTGCTTAGAAACAGTCCTATAGGCTATGATTTGCATGTGACACCGCCTGCTTAGTTACATCAGTGGTGGGTCTGATGAGTTCCTGTAATAAATACCAAGGTGCCAGCAGCTCTTAAGTAGGTCTTTGTTCACAAAACCATCTTAGCTGCTGATAATTCTGTTGTATCCTGCCTTTAGCCTTCTGTCTTGGATGCAGGTTACTACAATGACATTCTGGAAATAAGAAAGTTGGGAAAATTATATGGAGTCTATTGACTCTGTTTTCATGATGGATTATGCTGCAAAATGACTCAGGTGTTACCAGATAAGCATCCTTCCTCAGCAAAGGCAGACTGAATTGCTGCTTCCCTTTCCACTAACTGTAGCCCATATTCTGACTGCTTAGTGCTTGGACCCAGGATGTGTGTTGAACATGCACTCCTCTGACATGTGCCTAAGTGTAGCATTAACTTATGACAAGAAAGAAGTTGCCTTTAGCTGAAAGTCCATCCTCACTCAGTAGAAAAGTAAAGGAAACAAAAACACCATCTATATAACAACAGAAGACAGTGTTAATAAGGAGGACTCAGAAGAGTTTTTTATGGAATCCTTATTGGAGGAACCAAGTGAGGATGTCCAAGACTACAGCACAAGGCTGGGGAGAGTGTGAGACTCAAATCAGACAAGTGGAAACTGAGATGAGCAAAGATATTTAGACCTCTTTTGACTAATCAAGAACTCCAGGCAGACCAGGAAAACTGGAACTCCTTAAGGAGGATTTTCTTAAGGCAGTGCTCAGAACAGTGCCCACAAGGGAAGACTGCTGATGTTTAGGACAGATTAGCATCACTTATCAGATGCCTAAGAGCGTCTATAAGTTAGAAGGCACAGAAGGTATGAAAGCAAGAATAGAAGCGAAAGATAGGAAGGAAGAGTATATGTCTGTCGAGGAACAACCATAAAAGCAATGTTTTGTTTAAGGGAAGTGACAGTTATTCAGGATGATCAAGACAGTAGTGCTCAATAAAGATTTCTAGCCGGTGTTTAGAACTGGGCAGAAGGATACACCAACATTGCCCACAGATGATGAAATATTCTCATGCCCTGTAGTAAAAGAGGAATTTGCTCTATAGTTCTCACTAAGGGTAACAGGTGAAAATAGGTCGGGATGATTTGCCCCATATCATTTCAAAAAGCTGATGAAGGAGCTTTCTGCCTTGCCTATTTCAGTATTTTATCATTACTGAAAAATCATAAAATTAAAAGAGTGCTTATGGACTCTTAGTTAAACAAGAAGCCATTAGAATATTCCTGGGAAACCAGAGTGCAGAGTTCAGTCTTGGGCAAACACTAAGAAAACTGGTATAGAATTCAGTCAATAAATGGTAGAAATATAATCTAGAATTTATGAAAAATTAATCTTGCCCAATCAACTTTTTTTTTTTTCATTCTTTGGCAAATGTGGCTAATGAAGATAACAGACCCAGTTATTAGACATCTGGTGTAACCTACTATGTCTCTTTATGCTATTGAAACATGACTTGGGCAAAATTTAGCAGGCAAAGCCATCCAAAAAGCGGGCAAACACAGCAGACATCTAATCATGAAGGCCAAAAGTAATTCTGCAGTTATACTTTGTATCACACATTCCCATGCCGCTGTGCTTTGCAGAAGAGCTTTAGTCCCTGTGATCTCTGCTGTAATCTAGAAACAGCAGGGGCAGGTAGAGAGATGCTGTGAGCAGCTATAGGACATATTAACAGTAGCAAGCAGCCAGGTGGCTGACAACACTTCCTTTTTTTCCCTCAATATCACATTCATGAGAAGAGCTAGTACCAAGCTGTGCCTGGTAGCCCAGTAGTGAGGACACTTGCTCTGGGCCTAGGAAACAATTATATTTTCAGTTTGGCTTCAGGTGATTCAAATCCACATCACTGCAATCAGGTTTGTGCAGGTGTTTGGGGGATAACACAGTGCTGGGCCTGGGTATTGCTGGAGCATCTTTTTTTCTTTGCTAGGCCATTTGATGGACAAGTGTCTTCCTAGTCCTTCCAGCTTTGGCCACATCTAAGTTTGTTGGTTGGCTGCCACAGCTCTACATAATCCAATTTCCTCTTCAATCTATATTCAATATTGTTTAGCTCTATGTAACCTGGACTGGTACCTTTTGCCTCTGTTTTCCATATCTATGCAATGATGAGTCTGGATCTACTAACTGTGTATTCTGACCTCAGATGTCTTGGCTGTGTACTAAATGACAAGAGTATTAAACCACACAGAGAGCTCAGCAAAAAGGAATCTCTTCACTGTTACTGCTTCCCAATGCTGTGTCTATTACTGTCTGCTAACTCTCACAGAAAGCATAATACTAGAGATGGGCTGTTATTTAGTCCAAAGACAAGTGCAGGTTTTTGTTGACAAGATCTCTTTTCCCGCAGTTCCTCCTCAATTACGTCCAACATGACTGAGGTGGATTTCTTTGTTTCTCTCTCTACAGCCTCTTCCCTTTGAGTGCTTCTGACCTAAAACCAGCCCACTTGTTATGATGCTATAGGAAGTGCAGGGCATGCCCTTAGGGCAGACTGGCTTTATTCTTTCAAACATCTCTGGGTACTTTCAATGCAAATTTGTATGTTAGCTGTCCCAAGAGTTTCCCAGGCATCTGGCAGGTGGTGCTAACCTTTCCTATATCAGCAGTCTTCCTTTGTGGGCTTTGTTCTGAATATTTCCTTAAGAAATATTTCAGTTTTCAGGATATAGCTGGAATTCTTCATTAGTTAATCAACTTCTAAAGTAAAACATCTTTGCTCATCTCAGTTCCAACTTGTCTGATTTCAGCCTCACACTCTCTCCAGCCGTGTGCTGTGATCTTGAATGTCCTCTTCTTTGATGCCTCTGTTAAGGTTTCTATAAAATACTGTTTTGAGAGTCCTCTTAGTGCCCAGCTGGGCTTGAACTAGAGTGGGGAAGACCAGTGCTGTCTAGTGCCTATGGCTGCAGGAGCAGCTCCGTGCTTTGCTCTTGCTGACAGCCTTCAGTCGGTGACACAGCCCTGCCTGAAGAAGGAGGTTTTGGCTTCACCTCGGTGCCTTTTCTTGGGCTGATTGTGCCATCTCCAAAGAATAGGTCTGAGGGAAGACTTGGGGTTGGAGTCTGGATTGAAGAGAGAGTGTAGGGAGTTGGGATGACAACTTTGTGTGCTTTTTCATGGGACTGAGGATGTACAGCAGGAGAGCAGACGAGGCTCGGGATATCATACATGTAGCAGGAGTACATAGAAGAGAGCAAGTATGGAGTTGGTCTTCTGGCCTGCATATGTAGATGCCCCAGACTGGAAAATTGGATAGTAGAGACAGGCAGCCCTGGGAATTTTTGTTTATCTTGGTGCTCCAGAGGTCTGCATGCACACAAATTGTCGTATCACCTCTGAAATGTGTGGGAAGCCTGGATACCTGCTTCAGAGCAATGTGCAGAAACTGTTTTGGCCCTTGCGCACCATGAATATGTTTTGCAGCCCAGCTTTCCATCTTAGTAGTGACTTGTGTCCTCGCTGCTCTAGCATGTGCTTCAGTTCATGCAGATCTCTGGTTCCCCTGAATCTTTTCTGATTTACACTGTCCTGGTCTCAGTGTGTGTGATAGTGATCCTCCCTCACAAGTTCATCACACTTGTTTTCCTTTAAAAGAGGTAGAAAGATAAAAGGTTTTTATTTTATGCTTTCTTCTAACCACCTGTGATCTCTGTAAAATTATGTTCTTGCTTTCCTCTGATCTCCAAGTGTGAAGTTTTTGGCTCGCTGCTTCTGATAAGTCAGAATCGCTATTGTTGTTAATATCTCTGTCCATTTGCTGTGTCTGAGAAGCAGAACAGCCCAGACTGGGCAGTTGCTTCCTTTCCTTCTGTGTGTCTTTCCACCTAGCAGTTCAAATACATACTGCATGGTGACGTCTTGGTTCTCTACCAGAGAACCTGAGCTCCTCTCTGCATTGCAGATTGCTGCACAAGTCACCCTGTCTAATGGGAAAGGTGCTTCTTGAAGCCTCCTTATGATCTTTTTGTAACTTTGCTTCTAGCTACCTCCTGCAGCACGTGGCTCAAGCCAAGGCGTAAACTTTGTGCTGGGACTGGTGACGGTCTTATGCAAATTACCAAATAGCTGTCGTCTGAAAATGATCGACAAGATCAGTTAAACCAACCACCAGGGAGACTTTCCTGATCTCTAAAGACATCCTTGATTTGGTGGGGGGGCGCAGAATAACTTCTGCAGCATCTGCTACTTCTGCAGCATCATTCAATAATCTCATTTGGAAAGGTGAACCTTGGGTTAGGCTGCTAGCAAGGAATCCTGTAATGTAGGACATATGTTAGAGACACTTCAGTCCCAGCATGCACAACCTTATTTACAAAACAGCAACTTGGAGCTGTATAAATGCCTGCACAAGAGTGCAGATGATCACACTGCTGTTCAAAGAGATGGCTGATGTGCGTCGTAAGTCACTGATTACTGCTCTCTTGCTTAGGTGCCAGCAAAGACCTAGCCTTGCTCAACACAGATAGTTCCTGTCTTCATCAAGTATTTAAAAGGTTTTCAAGCTTATCTTGTTCAGGTATTTTTGGCAATCATTACAGGCTTCCAATTTTCTGCCCTTTTAACTTGCCAAAACAGGATCTGAACATTGTGCTCCCACTCACACCATTTTCCATCTGTACAAACCATATTTTCTATATGTAGAAAGAGATCGCTCTGGAACATTTTTCCCATTCCCATTCCTTCTTCTAAAGCATCCCACCCTCTCCGTTTCAACTTAATCCTGCCTCAACCAGCTTTCCAGCCTGAACCAAAGTGCCTGTCCTGCTGGCAAATGGTGTGCAGCCTGTTGGAGCAAAGGGCAGTGCGCAGCCTGCATGCTTCGCCCAGCAGCGCATCGCCTGTTGTCGGTATTAGCAAAACAATATCCAGGGCTGTTACCAGGAATAAGAGTAGCACATCTGTAGCCACAGCAGCACTTAGGGATGGTGTTAAGAAGAGTGGTGAGGACACGGCACCCACACTGCATGCATTCTCGGGGCAGGGGTTACTTTGGACTACTGCCGTGTTCATCCTGTGATGCCTATTTGCAGTTAGAGCAGATTAGATGTGCTCTGGAAGTACATCTTCTAGTCTAACTTCATCCAAAACCAGGGTAAACAACTGAGAGATTCTCTTCAAAGGGACATTCCTGATCTGAAGTAAAACACTAATGTAGATGCACCCTTGATCATCTAGCAGGGGCTCAAGCTCGCTTGCTGTTATGAGAGGCAGTGTCTAGAGAGGTGTGTCACATAATGATTTTGGAAAGACACAGATAGCTGTATCACCATTTGGGAATTTTATTTTAAAGAACTTAATGGCCTACTAAGATACCAGGCATTTTGTGGCTGAGATAAAAGGGGATGAAAAATACATAAAGTCAATGTACTATTTTTATGCATTTAATGTAGATGAATTAGCTGGCAGCTTTCCAATAGTGTCTATCAAGAGGGAATCCTCATCTGAAGGATATCTGTGAGCAATATGCAAAGTCTTTTATCAGAATTCTGGAATAATAATAAATAAAAGTAGTTGGTAATAGAAATTGCAGAAGATTCAAAATATGAGTACAAGTCCCTTTACAGAAATATAATGATCCACTTGGAAAGCTTTAGAAAAGGGCTGCAGAGTAGGTCTTAAGATCTTAAATGCAAAACAAAAAAACAAAAAAGCAACCTTGCAGCAACAGCCATAAAGAACTGACCTGTTTCGCTCATAAAGGGGAAATTAAAGAACGAATAAATCAAGACCTGTAAGTGCTTAGATGTTGGAACACTTAGCAGGCACTGAAAAGGAAAAAAATCTAAAGCTGCACAAATTCAGTAGCAATTGAATTACAAATTCAATAGCATTTAATAGCAATGGGTAAAACATAGACTTTAGCAATAGCATGGTTTAATCATTGGCACAATTTACTGAGCGTTACAGAGGACTTTTCAATTGCTTGAAATTTTTAAGCCTAAACTGGGTGTCTCTTCCTGGAAAATGTACAGCATCTATACCATAAAGACTAGGCTCCTCACAGGATTTGCTGGTGGAGATTTCTGGGCTGGTTATGCAGGAAGTTGGACTAAATTCTGTTATCTGAATGGTACCTTCTGTGTAGAACATCCAGGAAGTCTACAGACAATGTTTTTAATTCTACAATCAAATACCATTTGATTACACCAAATATAAAACTTTCCAAAAATCTTTGTCCTGTAGAGGCCTTCAGCGTATTGTGATGTTAACTTCTGACCTTCTGTGGGAAGCAACAAGAAATCTTACTGTGCTTCTCTTTACTTGTCTTGTTCCAGATTTTATCACTTATTGTTAACAAAATAATAAATGGCAAAAATATGGCAGATTCAGTTTAAATGTAGACTTCTGCTCCAGCTATCAGTCTCATATGTTTTTATAGCTCTTTAGATTCCTGCAGCCTTGCCACATCTCAGGGCTAAGCGGAGCTAGGATCAAATGGGAATTGCTTTGCAATTTCATGGAATGGCAGTACTTTCCTAGGTGGTTCTTCAGGCTGCTGTGCTTGGGGGAATGCGATCATTTGAATGAGAGCAAACAATGTCCCTTATCACTTTAAAGTTCCCTTAGTATTTTAAGAACAAAGTTTAATGATAGACTTGTAATAAAGTAATTACTTTCCTATTACTAAAGTCTCCATGCAGTTGCCATTATAATGCAGTGTTGGGAATGTGTCTATCTCCCCTTTATCTCCAGCCCCCTTGGGAAGACCTACAAAAACTTACTGGCTTCTCTTCAGTTTTTGTCACTTGTCTATTTTGGAACATCTTTCACATGTGGACGCATCTCATTCTGCTTCCCATTTCTAGGGAATGGATTCTTGAGTGTATCCAGTAAATAAGGAATATATAAAACGTTCTCAAGGCTATTTATCCAGCCTCCAGACTTTTAAAAACCTAAAGGGGCAGAAAGACAATCCAAAGCTGTTCACATGGCTGAACACTTTTCTTTTCATTTCTAGGTCCTCCTGTTGAGCCATTGGAACCAACTAGGCCTTTACCGACTCTTCCTGTTCGCAGAATTCATTCTACTTCGGAAAGAAAACACGAGAGGCAACCAAGACCTCCTAGTCCTCCTCTAGGTGATAGGCCATCTCCTCCAGGCACAAAACCAAATATCTGTGATGGCAACTTCAACACTGTGGCTCTCTTTAGAGGAGAAATGTTTGTTTTCAAGGTACCAAGAATTCTGACTTAACCACAAGGCTTTCCACTGGGAAAGAAAAATAAAAGTATAAGGCATTTACAGTAACATTTGAAACGTCTCTAAAAATAACGCTGTTCCCCTGAAGCTAGTGAGTGAGTAATGTTAGCAGGAAGTATAAGCAGACTGGATCTGTAATATTTATAAACATCTGCCTGATGGGATTCTCAAGCTAAACAAAATGCCCAGGCAGCCTGGGCACAAAAAAAAATGAACCAGCTGAATTAGCAGAGCGTTCAGATGCCATCAGTATGAGAAAGGAGTCACCTATATAGCCAGAAGGCAATGCCAGTGACAGAAGGAGGATTAAGCCTCATTCATTCCAGAGATGGCATCAGCTGAAACCTTGGCTTCAGAGAGCATGCTTTTCTGTTGGGAATTCGTAGCACTCAACCTAGCTGAAACTCTTGGGGAATTGGAGTCAGCCTTGTTCATAAATTACCACCAAGGAGGAAAGAGAGGTTGGTTGCTCCATAACATGCATATCAGAGCACCTTGAATCTAGAAGACCAGAGTCCCATGCCCAAAATACCTGTACCTTGCACTCTGCCCAATAAGTATGAAAGTGGACAGGGAAATGTTGAAGGTCGCTAAGTGGGGAAACCCTGTCACTGGCAGAAAATGCCTGAACTGTAAATAGTTGAAGTCTGGGACAGTATTTGAGAAATGTAGCTCATGTTCTTGCCCTGCTTTTACTTTTCTCTAAGCATCCACTGTGACTTTTTAACTAACAGGCTTGATCTAAGGGGGCCTGGATTTTGCTAGTTGAGCATCAGTTGCACTGGGTCAAGCATGATCCTGTGCAGGAGACATGCAAGAAGCTCCCTCACAGATGAGCTGATAGTGCTCCCTCCTGCTTCTCTTTCCTCTCGTTTCCTACTTTTCTTCCTGCCCTTTTTGCTCAGCACCAGCCATGAACTTCTCACCCTTTTGAGGAAAGCACAGTGCCAGCTGCAATATGAAGCATTTTTATTACTAGAGACAGTGTTAGACTGAGTTGGAGCTGTCATCTGAACCACAACTTTGTGCTTATTCAGCTTTGGCAGGGATTAGTAATGCTTGATGATGGACACCTCCTCCCCCAATCTCATTTGACTGCAAAATAAAAATATTCAAACAGTCTAAAGACCATTCTGTTCTTCTCAGGATCGCTGGTTCTGGCGTCTGCGCAACAACCGAGTGCAGGAGGGCTATCCCATGCAAATTGAGCAGTTCTGGAAAGGCCTCCCTGCAAAGATTGATGCAGCCTATGAGAGGTCTGATGGAAAATTTGTCTTCTTCAAAGGTACTGTATATCGGGGTACAAACCTATCATCCGTGCCTCAAATCAGACTTTTCTTTCATAGCAAAGATTATGAAAGTACATAAATATATAGTTATCCATAGCATATATTCTATTATTATATTATTTTATATATCAAGCTGCAATTTTAATGGTATGCCCATATCCTTTTTCTGAGGAGATGGGGAAATTTGCTGTTTGATGCTCTTTCTAAAGGCACTACATATCCATTTTCATGCTGAGACCATTATTAGATCCTTGACATTTCTGGAAGCAATCCTGTCATTTGGGAGTAAGGTATAAGCAAGGAAGAATGAAAGGAAAGCATCACCAAGCCTCTGTATAAAAGCACAGTGCTTGCTCTTCTGAAATAATGTGTGCAGTTTCAGTCCCAGATCTCAATAAAATATTAAAACTGGAGAAGGTTCAGAGAAAGGCAGCAGGATTGCTCAAAAATATGGACTAACCTCCTGCAAGGAACAATTAAATAGCCTAGAACTCCTTAACCTGAATAAGAGATGACCAAGAGAGGCTATGAGCTAAAAAATCGCATAAGCCTAGAGAAGTTGAAGGGGAACAATTGTTCAAATCCCTGCCAAAACAAGATTCACGAAACATCAAATGAAAACAAGAGGCATGAGGATTAAAATAAACAGGAAGAAGCAGCTTTTTTCATATAACCCATAGCTAAGCTGTGGAAGTCCTCATCATATTGTGTTTCGTTGTAGTTATTTTATATTTTTATTGATTCATCTATTAAGTAGGCAAATCCATCTGTTTGTTTGTGTCTCCCCTTCATCTCTAGGAGATAAATATTGGGTTTTTAAAGAAGTGACAGCAGAACCAGGATACCCACACAGGCTTGTGGAGCTGGATAACTGTCTTCCCCGGGAAGGCATTGACACAGCTTTGCGTTGGGAGCCTGTAGGTAAAACCTACTTCTTCAAAGGAGACAAGTACTGGAGATACAATGAAGACAAGCGAGCAACAGACCCAGGATACCCAAAGCCCATCACTGTGTGGAGAGGAATCCCTCAGGCTCCACAAGGAGCTTTTATCAGCAAAGAAGGCTGTATGTATCTGCCATCTACAACTATTAGATTGGTTTGCCTAGTTTGGGAGTTTGTTTGTTGAACGTGAGTTGTTACAAACGTTTGCACTGAGATAGAAATTGAGTCTCAGCAAAGCCAAGGTCACCCTGACACCTCTGAGCACAGGCAGTCTGTGATTCTTCCTGACCATGGTCCCAACCCATGAACCTTCTCAATCACTTACTGTAATTCCAGCTCTTTGGGCAGTGATGTGAGACAAGGGCTGGAAGACTGCAGTGAGAACCAGCTAAGCAGGAGGTCAGAAGCAAGTGTCCCAATGCTCCCTCGCTTTTCAGAAGGAGTATTGGAGTCCTTTGGGGACGCGAGGGATAGTTCAGGCGATATGCAGCGTAAAGCTTTTAATTACAGCATGACAAGACTGTTTTAATGAAAGCCAAACCTTCCAGATGCTGTAACCAAAAGGACTGATCTTATTCAGCATTTCCTCCCTCAAGTTGGGTGGAAGGCACCGTACACATATAAGTATTCACCCAAGCTCCATCACGTGCAAGCAGACACTCATTCTGTCACTGTGTGGCTTTCTAATGAGGAGCACATATTTGCAGATGGTTTAGTAGAAAACAAATTATTGCAGCACACTTGCTTTGAAACTGGGGGGAAGAGGGGAGTGAGACTAGTGTTTTTATTATTCTCAATCACAATCATCCACTTGTCTTGGCCAAGGGGAAAAATACAAATCAAATGGGGCCCTGATGGCAACACCACTCCCACAGGCCAGGGCTGGAGCTTCTCCTTTAAATCCTAGCTCCAAAAATGACTTAGCATGGCTGTATTTATGGAACACCCTTGATGAACACATCTTATTTGCCTAAATAGCCACCATCCTCCCAGCTTTTCAGGTGCTCTAAACTTTACATACACAAAAACTCACAGATTATCAAGTGGGAAATGGTGTGGTGAGTAATATTCTGTTCTCTTTTCTAGTTTATACTTACTTTTACAAAGGGAAGGACTATTGGAAGTTTGATAACCAGCGGCTGAGCGTGGAGCCAGGCTACCCCAGGTCAATCCTCAAAGACTGGATGGGCTGTAACCAGAAGGACGTTGAACGGAGCAAAGACAGACACCTCCCCCACGACGATGTGGATATTATGGTGACAATAAATGATGTGCCTAGCACTGTAAATGCAATTGCAGTTGTCATCCCTTGCATTTTGTCTCTATGTATCCTTGTCCTGGTGTACACGATCTTCCAGTTTAAGAACAAAGAGGTGCAGCAAAATGTTGTGTATTACAAAAGACCTGTCCAGGAATGGGTATGACACAGCCAGCTGCACATTTCCATTCATTGCTCCAATGAGGACTACAGGAAAAAATAATAATTTTTAAGAATTGCATCTGAAAGCCTACCAAACAGAACTACTTCAGTGACGTACAAATTTTGGACCTCCTGGGACAGAAAGAAGCAGAAAAACTGGGAAAAAAAATATGGAGTCTTTTACCTTCTTGCTGCCTCGGCCATGCATCACTCTGGGTGTGTCATTCACCCAGGCTCGCTCTGCAGCATTGGAGACTTCGAGACAGGCTTTCTTCAGACTTTTTCAACTGACCTGGGAAACTTCCCTCAGTGCCCTGCACCAATGCTCCCTGTTAAACCCAGCATTCTCCAGTGTAGCTAAACCACTCCTCAAGACTCATTTTTTTAATAGCTGTCTCATAAATGAATTAAGATCATGAAATCTGTGAACAGGAACACCTCAGTATCGTAAGTAGAAGGCATTCTGATGCTGAATCATTCTAAAAGATCTTAGTTTATTACAAAATCCAGGGAATTACCTGGATACAATTTTCAAATACCTGCTGGTCAGAGGTTTTGTACATTCATAATTAATTGATGTTGCCACTCAGCACAGTGCAAAAGAAACCATTAAGTGCTCCAAGAGGTAACTGAGTGTAGAGCAGAAGCTCAAGAAGCACCAAACCAGACAACATACCATTACCTAGTAACATCAAGTCCTAGATTGGGACAATCTGAAGACAAATAATTGGGTCTAAAGAAACTAGTCGTGGGAATGCACGTTTTTGTTTTGGGAGCCATTCATGAAAGGGATATTTAAATATCATTCGATGCTGTTTTAAGCTCCCACCAGCCAGAAACAATGAACTGATGGTTACAAATATAATGAAAAAAAATATGTATAGAGTACATTGCACTGCCCCTGTTAAGATGCTGGGAAAAGATGAATTGTTGTTATGTGGCATGTGTAACTAGATTGTGGAAATTGTTTGTTGGGTTTAAGGAGAATGGACATGTTTGTTTAGAGTGAGATAGTCATTTTATTTTGCTGAAATGGTCAAGATACAGTAAGAATTAGGCCTCTCTGTAGAACTAAATCCAATCTCTGTAGATGTTACAAACGTTGTATGACTTACACATGTTTTTTTTGTTCTTTTTGCTCACCTCTTCACTTGCAAATATTATGGAAAAGGTCAAGGGAAGCATGCCATGCAGCAGTTCATGCAGTTCATCACTAGCACCATTTGCCAGAAGCACGCAAATCAGAGAAATGCTAGAGAACTATCTGAATGTTCAGTTAGTAACTTACCGTGTCTCTTCCTACAAAAGAAGCTTCTGTTCATCTCTCTTACGGTGGTGAATTGTTTATGCTATGGTGCCTATCCACAAACTTAGTCCATTTTACTGTTGATGCTCATTTTCCTACCGTAAATCAGAGTGGAAGTAGAATCTCTTGCAATGCAGTGTAATGATGAAGTCCTGCCCTGTAGGAAGGTGCCATTCACATAGCACATATAGTGCTTTGGATGCTGACCGTAAGGGATAGGTGATTAGTGTAGGCCCTCTACCAATAAGTGAATTTTAATGAGTGCAATAGAAGCACAAAGCACTGACCTCTTATTATAAAAAAAAAAAAAAAAAAAAGCTTCATGAAGTCAGCTATAAGAAAAATCAAAGGAATTTTCATTTTTTCATTTCCTTGACAATGCTATAAGTATTTGTTATTACCATAATGAGGAAGGAGGATTAAAAAAGGGTTTTAGCATTCTAAATTTCTAACTAGCACTCAAATATTACTCTGAGGAAAATTAAATAGACAAATAGATACCTTTAGTGAGGCCCACTACATACTGAGTGGTCTCAAATTGCATTTTGTCTTTTATATTTAATTTTCATAGCCAAGCAGTTTATTGTGTTTAAACATAATTGCAACGTAAGCAGATGCAAAATTTTCAATTTTGGTGAAAAATGTGATAGTGTCTCGTGATGGGTGAAGGAGTGCAAAGGACCAAATAAAATCAGAGCTATGAATTAGATCACACCCCACCCACGCTGCTGAGTACGTTCCTCTGTGTCTGATAGATGTGGCAGAGCACGCACTGTGAATGCCACAGCCACCTTGAACTCATCTGCATGCTGCCATCTCTTTGGAAGCTGTGACAGCCCAAAGCTGGGAGCAACTTGCAACAGC